>SJYQ01005791.1:85947-166435 GCA_006410935.1 Redunca redunca | reverse complement strand
CTGCCTGCAATGCAGGAGATGTGAGTTTGATCTCTGGGTGGGGAAAATCCTCTGGAAAAGGTCATGGCAACCCAATCCAGTATTCTTGCTTGGGGAAATCCCACGGACAGAGGAGCAGGCTAGAGTCCAAAGGGCTGCCGAGAGTGGACACAGCTGAGCGACTGAGCAGCAGTAGTGTATATATGTCAGCACTACTCTCCCAATTCATCCCACCCTTCCCTGCCCACCCACCGTGTCCACATATCCATTCTCTACCTCTGTGTCTCTATTCTTGTCCTGTAAATAGGTTCATCTGTACCATTTTTCTAGATTCCATATATATGTGTTTTGAGTGAGGAGTGATAGTCGCTCAATTGTTTCAGACCCTTTGTGACCCCATGGACTGTAGCCTGCCAGGTTCCTCTGTTCATGGAATTCTCCAGGTGAGAATACTGGAGTGGGTTGCCATCCCTTTCTCCAATATATATGTATTAATATGTGATATTTGTTTTTCTCTTTCTGACTTACTTTACTCTTTATGACAGACTATAGACCCATCCACATCATCACAGATGATCCAATTTCATTCCTTTTTATGGGTGAGTATTATTCCATTGTATATATGGACCACATTTCTTTATCCATTCATCTGCTAGTGGACATTTAGGTTGTTTCCACGTCCTGGTTTATTGTAAATAGGCAGCAGTAGGAAATTAATACATGGAATTTTTTTAACTTATGAGAGATAGATCCTTCCTCAATTTGAGAATCACTGCTTATAGGTGATAGAGGCTATTAAAAAGTAGAGAAGGAATTTAAGTGTTAGAAAGGGTAAATTGGGTTAGAGGATACATCAGACAAACTGAAGATTATAGACAAATTAAAAAGGAAGCTATTGCAACAGTTCAAGCAAGAGATGATGAGTACTTGAACTTGGGCAGTGCCAAGCAGAGTTTCAGGATAAGGAGTGTATTTGAGAGGTTTAGTAGGCAGAATCAACAGTGCTTATTGACAGACAGGAGAGGGTCTTGGGTGACATTCAATTTTATTGCCAGGGTAATGGGGTGGATCATGGTACCATTCTTTTTTTAAAATAAAAGTATCAAGAGATGCATTCACTCATGTTACTTATGGAAGCAAGATTTTACATAGAGATAACTTTCCTGGGATATTTAATTAAATGTTTGGCTTTATTTTTAAAAACTGAGGTATAATTGACATATAAAATCATATTAGTTTTAGGTGTAAAACATGATGATTTGCTCTATCTATATAATGCAAAATGATCACCACAATAAATTCAGTTAACATATATCACCACAATAGTTACACATCACATCTTTTTTCTCATGATGAGCACTTAAGATCTACTCTTTTAGCATCTTTCAAAAATGCAGTACAGTGTTGCTAACTATGGTCAGCATGCTCTGCAGTACATCCCTAGGACTTATTTATCTTAAGACTAGAAGCTTTTTACCTCTTGACCCCCTTCATCTGTTTTACCCAACCACCACACCCCACCTCTGACAACCACTAAATTGATCTCTGTACCAAGGAGTTTGTGTTTTCTTTTAGATTTCACATGGAATTGATATGTACTACTATTCTTGTTTGTTATCTGAACTGAACAAAATTTGGTGCTCAGGGGGAGATTTGGGCTAGAGATACAGACTTGACATGATTATCGTAGACAAATGTTGAAGCCATGAGCATGGATGGGATCACTCAGAAAGAAAGGTAAGAGACTTCCCTGGTGGTTCAGTGGTTAAGACTCTACACTTTCAATGCAGTGGGTGCAGGTCTGATGACTGGTTGGGAAACTAAGATCCTATATGTTGTGGGGCATGGCCAAAAAAAAAAAAAAGGTAAAGTGCGGTTGGAACTTGAGTCATCCGCTCTACCTAGGTTACCTTCCAAATTGTTTTATACAAATGGAAGATATTCATTCAAATTAATCATTTTATAGTGATAGAGCCATTTAATGAGAACAGTTGTCAACAGAACTTCAAAACCAGAAATGTGCCAGGGCCCATGTGATCTGCTTTTTAAAAATATTGCTACTTATGGCCTATTACAGGGTAAAAAAGAGAGACCAAGTCATAGTACATGAACCATGAAGCCTCTTTGAAGTTCTTAGTGGGGAGCATGTGACTTAAACCTGCTCCAGTACTCTTGCCTGGAAAATTCCATACACAGAGGAGCCTGAGGGGCTACAGAACATGGGATTGCAGAGCTGGACACGACTGAGCATTTCACAGTTCTACAATGACTTAGCAAAGTGGGCTGTTATCATTTAAATTTTTTTTTGAGAAGCAAGAGCCAATTGAAAATAGGTACAAATATGAAGTACCGACACATAGAGGAAAACATCTTCATACCTGCTGTATTTTGTGGGTAAGTCATTGCTCCCAAATAGGTTACATATGTTTGAAATAGAAATTGTATCTTGAAAGCCTATGGATTTTCAAACTGTTTTCCTATAGACCATTTTGTGACATGAATTTGGACATTTCATTCACATATTGCTGGGGAGATTTCCCAATTCCTGGAAGAATTTAACCGATCAACAGAGTTTTTGCAAGCCTTTCTCTTTTACTAAAACCTTTTGTACCTACTACCTTTATGGGATAAAACGACTGAAAAAGTAACACACACAAAGCAAGAGACCTAGAAACACCTAATTATTCCTTGTCTGAAAGCCTGTTAAGGGCTTATGGTTGTGATTTTTAATTATTATAATTAACAGTCATGTTTCCTCCTACTAAAGTTGCTCCCAGTTTGGAGAATGAAAGTAAGCCTGTCCTCCAATACATATACTTTGTAGCACACTAATTCTGTGGGATTTTTGGCTCATTGTCAAATAAAAGTCAGGGGAATCCTGGATTGAACAAAGTTGAACTGTTTTTTCAGAATCTATAAAGTGAGACTGTCCACATATCACCAGGAAAGAATGAAGTTACAGCATTTCTCAAAATTATTTGACCCCCACACCAGATCATTTTTCCTGTCTATCCTGTGGGAGTAATGTCCCATGGGAGACAGTTTTGAAACATTGATATGGAGCATCTCATTCGCATGTTTGGTTGATGATTTTTCAGGTGTTTTAACCTCGTCACGCAAGTTTGAAAATCACTGTTCTGTGTCACCAAGAAAAAGTTAAGAGATTGCTAAACAATTGATGTAATACGGCAGAGACTGTTGACTGTTCCCCAATATCCATTCTCACCTTCTCCCTTTTGACAATAGAACTTGTAATTTTAAAGTGTGAACAGAGCTTCCCAAAACATGGTCTGCCTTTCAAGCTCTTTTTGTACTAGATGAGAACGCTGACTGCGTTTTGGAGGAACTGATGTGAGAAATCTCTGTGTCATGCCCTCAGAGGAGAGGGGCATATTTTCAACTTCCTCCTCCCCTGTTTTCATTGGTTGGAATGGGCAGCAGGAGTCAGAACAGCCATATTGGAAAAGGAAATAAAAGCCTCAGGTTGAGGACAACAGGAAAATGATAGAAATCACCTGGGGTCGAGCCACTGGATCTGCCCTGGAGCACCCACCTAGTGTTTTACATAAAAGAGAAGCTTTAATTTTGCTCAAGCCATTTTAAAAAATTGTGAAGTCTTTGTTATAGCAACTGAATTTATATCATACTAACCACTGAGTAAGTGGATCAGCAGGAATAAGAAACATGCAGAGAGTGTGACAATCCTGGGTCCTCAACATACTTGAAACAGTTTCAGGTTGCTAAGGAGCTGAATGGGGTGCTTTTCTTTTCTGATTATGCTTTTGTCTTATTGCCATAACTCCCCTGTAAACAGCATGCCTATTAGCTGTGACTTTTTTTTCTCCTGGGGCCGTGAAGTTTATTGAAAGAATTCACTTACATCATTTTTTTTTTTACAGTTCTTTTCTTCAGAATTCACAGTGGAAAATTTGACATACTGCATATTTTTTTTTGTGGGGGAGAGGGAGGAAGATATCATTCTCTCTCTTTTATTATTATGATTATTATTTTTTGCAGCAATTGAATTCTTTCCTCAGACCAGTTTTCAGAATATGGAACGCTTCAGAACTGTGTCAATCCTGAGTTGTCATTCCCAGTTTCATATTACCTGTGGTAGAAGTTCAATGAACTGAGGATCTGTTGAAAAGCTATTACATACCCAGCTTTATGCTGAAATCTGTGCAACAGAAAGGCCCCACAGTCAAACTCGAAACTGGTGTTCCTGCCCTGCCTTCATAGGGCTTTTCAGTGTATAATGTCTCCAGCATGAGACTTAGTCAATCATGGACCTAGAGACTGTCATATTGAGTAATATAAGCCAGAAGGAGAAAAACAAATATCATATATTAACACATATATGTGGAATCTAGAAAAATGTACAGATGAACTAATTCGCAAAGCAGAGACAGAGACACAGACAAAGAGAACAAATGTGTGGATGACAAGGGGGGATGAGAAAGTAGGATGAATTGAGAGGTTGGGATTGACACATATACACTATTGATACTACGTATAAAACAGACAACTAGTGAGAACCTACTCAAAGCCCTGTGGTGACCCGAATGGGAAGGAAACATCAAAAAAGAGGAGATATATGTATACATAGTGCTGATTCACTTTGCTGTACAGTAGAGACTAATACGATATTGAAAAGCAACTGTACTCCAATAAAAATTTAAAAATCAAAACAACAAACAAACAAAAATACAAGTACCAAACACCTATTCTGTCTCTAGTGTTGCTATAGGTATTATGGATGCTATGAGATTCAGCAAACAGATTCTTTAAGATTAATGAAATATCCCATGTAAAATTAGCAAATGAGATAACACAGTTCAAATTTATTGGTACTGATTTGATGAATGTGGGCATCCAGGTGGTCAGTGGTCAATGTATGACAGATTTCTACTAATCCCCTGGCCAAATCTCTGTGGTTCTCTGTCCAAGAATTAATTTCTTTATAGAAGAAAGAGTCAGGAAGAGTCAGATATGAGAGAAGATTGTGACATGAGGTGGAAATAGTTTTCCATATTCTTTATCCAACATGGCTCCCTTTCTGATGCAGCCCATCTGCCATTTTCATTGTTTCTCACATTTGCAAAATGACTGTGATTATCTGAGAACTTGTTTGGATGGTCAGAAAAGGAAAGAAGGCAACCAACTTTGATGGAGATAAATAAGCCCCTTTTCTAAACAATTTGCTTTGTGCCTGCTGGTGGTGGCTTTGTGATTTATTGAAATGTCTTTCCCAGTGCAAGACCCACATTTTCTATATGAGGGAAGCTTCATTTTGATACTGACTGCATCATCTGGAGGCAGAAATAGTCACAGATTGATTCTTGCTTCAGAGTCATTTTTATCTCCAGGGCATCTCTAGTCACCAGGTATCCTGCAGATTTAAGGCAGTTTTTCTTGGATTCTCATTTTTATGAGGATTGCTAGAGATGTGTGAAGTTTCAGGATTCCAGCAAAGAAATGATATAGCAGAATTTTAGATATAGAGTTGAGAATATTTTGAGGCTGAAGTCTTTGTGTTTCAGGAATATGCACTGTGACTTTTCTCCCTTGGCTGCTGTTAAAAAATTATTTTGACGCTTGTTGAAACAGTAAGGATTGGAAAAGGTCAGTTTTCATTCCAATCCCAAAGAAAGGCAATGCCAATGAATGTTCAGACTACTGCACAATTGCACTCATCTCACACACTAGCAAAGTAATGCTCAAAATTCTCCAAGCCACGCTTCAACAGTACATGAATTGTGAACTCCCAGATGTTCAAGTTGGATTTAGAAAAAGCAGAGGAACCAGAGATCAAATTGCCAAAATCCACTGGATCATTGAAAAAGCAAGAGAGCTTCCAGAAAAACATCTACGTCTGCTTTACTGACTATGCCAAAACCTTTGACTGTGTGGATCACAACAAACTACGGAAAATTCTTAAAGAAATGGGAATACTAGACCATCTGACCTGACTCCTGAGAAATCTGTGTGTAGGTCAAGAAGCAACAGTTAGAACCAGACATGGAACAACAGATTGGTTCCAAATCAGAAAAGGAGTATGTCAAGGCTGTATATCATCACCCTGCTTATTAAACTTATATGCAGAGTATGTTATGAGAAATGCCAGGCTGGATGAAGCACAAGCTGGAATCAAGATTGCCAGGAGAAATATCAGTCACCTCATATATGCAGATGGCACCACCCTTGTGGCAGAAAGTGAAGAAGAACTAAAGAGCCTCTTGATGAAAGTGAAAGAAGAGAGTGAAAAAGTTGGCTTAAAGCTCAACATTCAGAAAACGAAGATCATGGCATCTGGTCCCATCACTTCATGGGAAATAGATGGAAACAATGTCAGACTTTATTTTTGGGGGCTCCAAAATCACCGCAGATGGTGACTGCAGCCATGAAATTAAAAGAAGCTTGCTCCCTGGAAGAAAAGCTATGACCAACCTAGACAGCCTATTAAAAAGCAGAGACATTACTTTGCCAACTAAGGTCCATCTAGTCAAAGCTATCGTTTTTCCAGTGGTCATGTATGGATGTGAGAGTTGGACTATAAAGAAAGCTGAGTGCTGAAGAATTGATACTTTTGAACTGTGGTGTTGGAGAAGAGTCTTGCGAGTCCCTTGGACTGCAAGGAGATCCAACCAGTCAATCCTAAAGGAAATCAGTCCTGAATATTCATTGGAAAGCCTGATGCTGAAGCTGAAACTCCAATACTTTGGCCACCTGATGCGAAAAGCTGACTCACTGGAAAGACCCTGATGCTGGGAAAGATTGAAGATGGCAGGAGAAGGGGACAACAGAAGATGAGATGGCTGGATGGCATCACCAACTCGATAGACATGAGTTTGAGTAAGCTCTGGGAGTTGGTGATGGGCAGGGAAGCCTGGCATGCTGCAGGCTTTATTTAGGATTGTCGTCATTGTGGTGTAGAGATTACCACAGTGGGGTTTTGCAGTGGGGGAGAGAGAGAGGGCTCAAATTTGAATATAATAAGGAAAAGTGGGGATTTATAAAACTGTGAGGGGGCAAGAGGAGAGGTCTGTGGATGGAAAATTCCTAAGAGAGTAGAGTAATTCTTTGCTAAGCTGGTCTAACAGGATTCTTACTGAAGGCAGGCCAGGGTCATCAAATATCACCAGGAAGATGGTGGAGGCTGAGGAAACTGATCAGATGTTGAGGGGGATTAGAAAGCCAAGGGCAAGGGACTGTGGCTGAATAAAGTTATCAAGATTCTTGTGAAAACTGGGCCTCTGATGACCTGCTCAGTGATGGGGCCTGTCTGGAGTTTGACAAAGCAGAGTGTTTGTCAAATCCCCAGTAGAATGCTGGGAACCAAGTAAGAACAAATGAGGGCAAGCGTGATTGGAGGCAGAGGTTTTATTAAAGGAAGTGTGAAAATAAAAGGACTTTGAACATCTACTCTATGTCAGGCATGGACCTCCCTTCCCCCTACCTCATTTAATCCTCAACAAGAAGTAGCTGGAGTGATTTTATGTTGTCAACCAAAGAATGATACAGAAAGTGACAAGAGCTTATTTGTGGTCTTGCAATTCTCCACTTCCCTGGTGGTCTAATAGTGCAGGGGTCATGGGTTTGATCCATGGTCCAGGAGGATTCCACATGCCACGAAGCAACTAAACCCGTGCACCGCAACTACTGAGCCTGAGCTCTAGAGCCCCTGCTCCACAACAAAAGAAGTCCCGGCAACGAGAAGCCGGAACACCACAACTAGAGAGTAACCCCCACTCACCGCAACTAGAGAAAGCCCATAGGAAGCAACAAAGACGCAGCGCAGCCAAAAATAAATACAAATTAAGGGGAAAAGAATGAATTGTAATTCTGGAGGCACGGAAAGAGTGTTTCAGGGAAGAGAAAGAGACAGGGGCTTATAAAGGCAAAAAGCCACGAGGCTGTTAAACATTTCCCCGAAGAATTGTGGTTAACTCTGAGATGAGTGAGAAAATATCTGTCCTTAAGAACTCACGAGTTGCTTTAGGGTAGGGGTCCAATAAGTAGACAGGCTGTCACGAGTTATTTTAGGGTGAGGGTTTGAGTTTCTAGGAGATGTCCTGGATGCTTTCATTAGAACAATTAACAGTCCAAAAATCAGATTCCAGAAAGGCTGAATAGTGCAGAAGTCACCATCCTCAGTGGCCTCTTGGCTGCATTTTAGATCTCTTAGCAATACTGATTCTATTTTGAGTTTCCTTCCACAATGGAAAAGAAAATTGAGATTTAGGGAGATTAAGTAACTTTCAGAGTTGACCAAGGTGGGATTCAAACACTTATCTATCTATATCCTGGACAATGAGCAAAGCAGAGATGACTTGTTTGGGCTGAAAAATGTGGGGGCACTTTCCTAAATGTCCTGTATTATTTAAGTTCTCACAAGCCATTCTCAAATAACAAGTTGAGAGGAAACTCATTTTGTTGTTGTTGTTGTTCCTTTGCTAAGTCATGTCTGACTCTTTGTGACCCCATGGATTGTAGCTTGCCAGGCTCCTCTGTGCTTCACTATCTCCTGGCGTTTGCTGAGATTCATGTCAACTGAGTCCGTGATGCTATCTAAGCATCTCATCCTCTGCCTCCCCTTTCTCCTTTTGCCTTCAGTCTTTCCCAGCATCAGAGTCTTTTCCAGTGAGTTGTCTCTTCATATCAGATGGCCAAAGTATTGGAGCTTCAGTTTCAGCATCAGTCCTTCCAATCAATATACAGGATTTATTTCCTTTAAGATTGACCAGTTTGATGTTCCTGCTGTCCAAGGGACTCTCAAGAGTCTTTCCCAGCATCACAGTTCAAAAGCAAACTGAAATAGAATGTTTCTGAACACCTCATGGGATGGTGGATAGCATCAGATTATTTTGGATTGAGAGGGGGAAAGGTGACATTTATTGCACACTGATGTAGATTCCAATTCATGTATCACATGCGTAAAGTGACCCAGCTGCAGTCATCAGGAGTATGAACGCAGTGTCGGTGCCATCTTCAGAGAACAACTGATCTCTACCTTGTCAACTCTAGATGTCACTCTAAGAGCGTGTGTTAGAGGCATCCGAACTGACTGCAGAGGCCATGGCTTCGGCATTCCTTTCAGCTGACTCATGGTGCAGTTCTCTTTCAATCACAGCTATCTGAGGCAGGAACTGATGCAGAGAACAATATCGTTAACACAGCCATTTGAGACACAGCCATTTGAGATTAAGATTAGAAGGTTGGGAGTTGTCATGGAGATACGAGCTCTGTATGGCCCTGACCCCCTACCAGGGAAGGTTTGCAGAACACAAAGCATTCAGGGCTTTATGAACTCAACAAGCTTTAACAAGGCAGGGCTTTTGTCCTGCAGACAGAAATTCTCTAAGAAAAAAATTCCTCTGAGGAAAAAATAACAATGCCATAATTATCACAGCAAATATATCACATGATATACTCACTTAACTTCATGGTAGGTACATTCTGTGGTTTATCCTAGGGGAAATACAGATACAGGCTAATGATGGAGGTGAATGAAGATTCCTGAGATTCGTGGTTTCAGGGATTGAGGTCTCTGCCCCCTGATTCTATCTTCAGGCAATTGCCTGGGTGAAGGCTGCTTCTTGCCATAGTAGCCAAAAGCAGAGAGATGGAGAGAGCATAAAAGGCCAAGGGTAGAATAGAAAGGGTCAGCTTCCTCCCTCCCTCTGTACTCTTGAGCCATTTAAGTATTCACAATATAGCAAGCCAATGGTGTCTTTTTCCTATTCCCTGTGATCCTTTAAAATTCTCTATACTACTTTTTTTGTGTATGCTGCTGAATGTTTGGTTTGAGAAGAATTGCAGCAGACTCCAAAAAATTCTGTTCTTTTGATTCACAAATGGGGTGTTTTGCAGTTAGCACTGCAAATGTGTTCAAAACAGTATGCAAATTAGGACCTCAACGATTGAATAGTTGAAAACAGTCTGGTAGCAACATTCTGCCCGGGTTTTATCTCAAGAGTGTAGAGCACTTTAGTGGCTACAGGACCAGACTGGACTACACTGGGTTGGACATAAGGGAATGGGGAACTGTGATGGAAGACAAAGAATTTGAATTCTGGAGCAATTCAAATCCCTGCAACTTCAAAGCTCATTAACAACTTTCTACTAACTAGATTTGCTGGAAAGTCTTACCGCTGAGACTTGAAACTGTCTATACCACTCAGTTTGTATACATGACCGTGACTACTATTCATCTGTCCTTACTAACATAACCTTATTTGTCTTCATTAATGTGTTTACTATTGTGGAAACTTTTGCCAAATAAGAAGAAAGTTGCAAAAACTTTCATTATCATTGCAGGAATTTTGTGGAAAAACCCATTTAAATGAACTGTTGCATTTTTCAATAGATAGCTGATAGCATTAATTCTACAAGTCTCTTCAAAACCCTCACTTTTCAGTGTCCACCAGTCCTAAACTATGGTAGCATGATTCCTACCTAGTCCTAACAAGACACAGCATGGAAAGACCCACCTTAAACCAAACCCCGAATCTCATACAGATTCTAACGTGGCCCCATCTCTCTGAAATTAAGTAGTGTTCCCGCTCACAAACGAACTCAGCTTTGAGTCGCTAATAGAGTATTTGCTGGTGTGCAATGCCCTTGTCAAGTGCATCTGCTTATTGATCACTTTTTTCATCCTAATCTCCCTTGGCTCTTGGGATTCCCCACTCTCTTGGATTCTTCCTACCTAGAAGGCATCTTGGAGAAGGCAATGGCAACCCACTGGAAAATCCCATGGACGGAGGAGCCTGGTAGGCTGCAGTCCATGGGGTCACGAAGAGTCGGACATGACTGAGCGGCTTCACTTTCATGCATTGGAGAAGGAAATGGCAACCCACTCCAGTGTTCTTGCCTGGAGAATCCCAGGGACAGGGGAGCCTGGAAGGCTGCTGTCTATGGGGTCGCACAGAGTCGGACACAACTAAAGCAACTTAGCAGCAGCAGCAGCAGAAGGCATCTTGTTTTCAAGACTCCTCAGAAACATCTCTAAACAGATGACTATAAAATTATACTTTCAGCAAGATTTGTTCTACTTTCTCCCTACATCAAGAGATTTCCTCATGAATATTTCTTTGTTATCACAAATTCAATGGGTTCTGGTCTTCCCCACTTCTGATAACAACACTACATGACCATCACATTTGAAATCTTTTTATTATCTTTGACTCATTCCTTTCTTTTATTGTTTATAAACATTAGCTAAATCTTGTTAATTTATCCCCAAAACACTTGCATTGGTTCCCCTTCTTTATATTTCTGCTACTGTCCACCCAATCTCAACTTTTATGCTTTTTGCCTGCCATCTTTTCTTTTTTGGTTGTGTTGTGTAGCATGCGGGATCTTAGTTACCTGACCAGGGATCAAACACGAAGCCCCTGCAGTGGAATAGTGGAGTCCTAACCACTGGACCACCAGGGAAGTTCCTTACCATCTCTGCTAAGCCCCCATAACTGCCCTGTCCTCTCTCGATAAAAATACACACATACACATACATACACACTACTTTATTGTGTGTACTCCTCTGAGGTTTCACTGGAATTTATGACTCTTTTTCCTCCAGAAAAATGTAATTTTGCATATATATACAAAATTCTTTTTTCACAGAATTTTTGGAAGCCAAATTATTATCCTAACTGTTGCCTCTGTGTCTAGTAACATCCTTCTCATTCTGTCAGGCAGCTCCCACATTAACCTTTAAATAATGTCACTCCCTATAAATGATTAATGTTAAATGACAAAAATTCAATCGAGTAAATTTTAAAGATACAGTTGGCTTTATTAAATGATTTATGAGTTGTGCAGCATCCTGCCTAGCAAGTGGAGAGGAGCTCCCAGGTGCTATAAAGATGGAAAGTTTTAATAGGCAAAGAGTGGATCACCTCCCCTTCCTTAGAGGAATGTGACAGATGACTTCATTGGTGCTAACCAGAAAATTCCAAACTGACTGGTTAAGACTGCGTTTCTGGACTTTCTTGGTGGTCCAATGGTGTTAAGACTCTGCCTGCCAATGCAGGGGACATGGGTTTGATCCCCAGTCCAGGAAGGCTCCACATGTCATGGGGCAACTAAGTCTGTGTGTCACAGCTACTGAGCCTGCATGCTGCAACTATGGAAACCCATGCACCCTAGAGCCCTTGTATTCAACAAGAGAAGACACTACAATGAGAAGCCTGTGCACTGTAACTAGAGAAAGCCTGCATGCAGCAACAGAGATCTAGTGCAGCCAAAAATAAATAAATAAATAAATAAATAAATAAATAAATAAAAAAAGACTGCATTTCTGAGGGAGACGGACACTGCAACTGGGTTAGGGATTAAGCTTCGGTTTGGTGATGTAGTCTTAGTTAAGTGACTCTATTTTGTCTGTTGTCTCTTTTTTAACACTGGTAATGGTTTCTTATTAAAATTCAGGCTAAAACCTGAGGCTCAGTTGGACATTCTAAAAGCCTTTTTCAACTCTGTCAGTGGGGCTCCTTTCAGTTTCATACCCTTAAATACAGAAGTAAAATAAATCAGACCAAATTAATTGATACATTAATTGATCACTCATTAAGTACAAGGGAGCTCTGTACTGGGTACAGCCCATCAGCAACTCTCTCACGTAAGCCTCCTACCCTTGGTCTGACGCATCTGTCTCCTTGTTGTCTGCAGGACATGAGGGAACTGTGTGGGCCATGGATTTAGGCAGACTTGGGTTTAGAATGAAGGGTAACAGAATATGACACCCCAAAAGACGCCTTTTTGGCATAAGGATTATTTTGAGCTGATTATTCTGGGAAACAGCAGACATAGGAGAAACTCGGAAAATAAAAGTTAGTCTTTTGTAAGGGAAATTTACATTTATAAACAGACTCTCCTTGTAAAGGGATTGCCCTCTCTGTACAGGAAGAGAAGGGTGGCTAGATCACAAGAGGATCTTACAATGGAGAGGGCAAGCTTAAATCAGCGTAACAAATCTTACCCTTATTTACCATGGTTTTCTGTTAAGCTCCCATAACTACCCCCTCTGCCCTCCAACACACCCACCCTTCCCCTCCAACACACCCACACACTTTTTTACTTTTGTTTTTAGTTGAAGATGGTATTTAATGAGTTACTCAAAGCTACCTCTTTTTTATAGGGGTCTCAGCCAAGAAACTCAGAAGAGTAGAGAGACAATGATTTTGTTCTCCCCTATAGAAACACCAATCTGATCTTTGAGTATCACTTTTTCTCCTGAAAAATACAGGTACTGGTTACTACAGTAAGTCTTCTACCTATGAACCTTCAAGTTGTGAATGTGCATTTGTGTGTCCAATTACATAAGGTGTGAGTGAGATTGCAGCTTGCCTTCCATCTCCTACTGCTGATGATCTTTCATCTCTACCATCTCCCATCTCCTCTCCCTCCTCCAGTTGTAATTCTTCTTGCCTGTTCACTTGATGCCAGCCCCTGAATGCCAGCTGTTGTACTATACTGCTGTACTTTTCAAAGTGCTGTACTATAAGATTAAACATTTTTGTGTGTGTTTCTTTGTTTTTTTTTTTAATGTATTATTTGTGTGAAAAGTAGTGCAAACCTATTACAGTACTATATAGCCAATTGTGTTAGTTGGGTACCTAGGCTAAACTTAGTTGGACTTATGAACAAATTGGACTTAACAAACTCGCTCTCAGAACAGAACTCATTCATGTGTAGCAGACTTCCTGTATTCTCAGGCATGAGATGAAGATTAAATAAGACAACACAAAGTACCTAGAAGAAATCTTGGTATCCAGGAGCTACTCTACAAGCCCTTGCTTTTTCCAAGCTAAATATGTAATTTGAATGCCTTCTTATCTAACAAATAATTGCTGCAGTTTTTCACCAGGTGAACCCCTCAGCAGAAGATACTTCTCTCACAACTGGCCTTCCCAAGTCAGAAAGTTGCTGAATGCCTTCAGAAGATCAATTAGTATATGTTAGTCAAGCAGAAACTGTGAAGGCTGGCTAGTCCCTCCACAGACATTAAGGTTCATAGCAGCTGCTGCTGCTAAGTCGCTTTAGTCGTGTCCGACTCTGTGTGACCCCATAGACGGCAGCCCACCAGGCTCCCCTGTCCCTGGGATTCTCCAGGCAAGAACACTGGAGTGGGTTCATAGCAGCATTATGCACAATAACCAGTAGGTGGAAATAACACAAATGTCATCAGTGGGTGAATGGATAAACCAAATACTTTGTGTCCACACAATAGTATGGGCTTTCCTGGTGTTCAGCAATAAAGAATCTGCCTGGAATGCAGCAGATGCAGATTCAATCCCTGGGTCAGAAAGATCCCCTGGAGAAAGGAATGGCTACCCACTCTAGTATTCTTGACTGGAAATCCTGTGGACAGAGGAGTGTGGTGAGCTGTAGTCTATAGGGTTGCCAAGAGTTTGACATGACTTAGCAACTAAAAACAACAATGACACAATGGAATATTATTCAGCCATAAAAAGGAATGAAGTACTGATACATGCTATAACCTAAATGAACAGGGAAAGCTTTATGCTAAGTAAAAGAAGTCAGACACAAAAGACTTATATTCCTTTTATATGAAATATCCAGAATAGGCAAATCCATAGAGACAGGAAGCAGACTGGTGGTTGCCACCGGGGCTGGGTAAAGGAGAGAATTTGGAGTGATTGTTTAATCAGAGTTTTTTTCTGGGGTGGTAAAAATGTTTTTAAACTAGCAAGAGGTGGTGGTTGCATTGTGAAAGTATTAAATGCTACTGAATAGTGGACTTTATGTTTTTAAATATTTTTTTGATGTGGACTATTTTTTTTATCGTGTTTATTGAATCTGTTACAATATTGCCTCTGTTTTAGGTTTTAGTTTTTTGGCCAGAAGGCATGTGGGACCTTAGTTCTTCAACTAGGGATTGAACCTGCACTTCCTGCATTAGAAGGCAAGGTCTTACTGGAACACCAGGGAAGTCCCCCGAATTACAGACTTTAAAATGATGAATTTTGTTTTGTTATGTGAATTTCACCTCAATTAAAAAAACTTAATATGGGAAAAACAAACAAAAAACAAAAGCTCAATTAGTATCTATGAGCTTGTCAATGAACCCCTTACTATGACATCTGCCAGGGTGAGTGGTAATCAGTGAACCCACCAATGAGCTTCCCACCGTTTCAGTGTGTGACCTCTTTTGAGTTTGAGCACAGCGTAACCTCAGATCATTCAACAGAAGAGCTCACGACAAATACAATGAGTTCAGAAAGGATGCGCTGAAAATCTTAACAGGTAACCAGGAGTAACCTCATTCCTTAGTGTAGATTTCTCAATGATAAAAACATATTGATATATTTACTCATATTTGGTGATGTAATTAAGGGGATGGAATCTTATTTTCCCCATCTGCAGAGGATGAGTTGTGAGTAATAAAAAAATTTGTATATTTTAAGCTACATTTTTTGTCTATGAGTTTATAATCCATGAAAGAGAAACATACCTTTAACAAACCCCAGGGGACTTCCCTGGTGGTCCAGTGATTGAGCCTCTGTGTTTCCACTGCAGGGGGCATGGGTTTGATCCCTGGTCAGGCAATTAAGATCTCACATGCCATGAGGCCAAAAAAAAAAAAAAAAAATTTCTTGAACTGATTAAAAATGAAAACACAACATATCAACTTAAAAAAATTATATGGGAAAACTAACAAATTAAACAAACTTATTTAAATTAAATAAACAAACTCCCAAACTGTGCTAAGTGTTATACTACATACTTGGGGAGACTTGTAGAGGGACTCAGAAAGGGGAGTTTTAGAAAAAATAAAAAGGGTAGGTGTTGACCTAAAATGACTTAAAATCTTACCAGAGAGACAAAATTTATTTCTGAACCAGTTAGACCACAACTGTATTCTAAACCATAGAATCTTAGAACTGACTCTCAATATAATTGGTCTCCTATTATTTTTATGGGATTGAGAGTATTATTATGAGATGGGGTTCATAGGATTCATCAGACTGCCTCCAGACTGCTCCCACCCATCACCCCCAAAAAAGAGAGGAAAAAAAAAGTTTGGATTGGGTCATGACTGAAGCATCCATGCTTGGTACTTCCCTGGTAGGTCCAGTGGTTGGGAGTACGGCTTGCAATGCAGGGGACTCCGATTTAACCCCTGGTCGGGGAACTGGGATCCCACATTCCATGGAGTGGCTGAGTCCACACACTAGAGAGCCCGTGTGCTGCAGCTAGAACCTGATGCAGCCAAATAAATATTTTTAAAAAGCATCCATTCTAGGATAGGTTCGGAACGGTTGGTCTTTTGGAGGAACGCCTTCCTGTCTCAACCTCCCCTCTTTTTTAACCTAGAACGTAAGGGTGTTGAAGTCAGTTTTCCTGGGTTTACTAGGTTGAAACCTAAACACAGCAGAGCTTCCTTCCAGAAACAGCGATGTTTAAGGGAGAACACTGGCCCCCTCTTCCTCCTCCTGATCCTGCATGCAGCTGATCCAGTCTTAGTCCCTTTCAGCTTTGAGTGCAAAGCTGCTGTGAAGGATGCACTGCGACTGCAGCTGCAGCTTGAGCTGTGCTTCCTCCCTGGCTGAGCGAGATGGAATAGCTGCTCAGAGGTATCAGCTGAGATGGGGGACCACTCTCTCCCCTCCACAGGGAGGAAACAGGAAAGGAAAGAATGGCAAGATGACTCTGGCAAGGGCCAAGGATTCCTAAATTTGGAGGCTGGCCTATCACTTCTGCCCGCATCTCCTTCTCCATGCTCAGGGGGAAAAAAGAAAGCTCTAGCTGTCTCTAATCTCTGCAGAATTGGTAGCAGCCTTCCTCCTGTCAGCAGGAGAACACATTTCCTTTTCCATCACAACCGTCAGATAACCCGGTTCATGCCCTGCAACAGTGTCATCTTGTCCAGTGACAAAAAGGTATCAATTGTCATTTATCTGAGCTGCATTTTAAAGTGAAATTCAAGAGACTGTAGCCAGAAACCCCGCGGACCTTCCCAGAGAGCAGCTGTCGTGAATGCTGGGGGCACCGCCTTTATGTCTCCTTTCCCGGGTCATTTTGCATCTTTAGCTCTGTGTTGTATTCGTTGCCGTGGGCAGAGGTGTCTGTTTCGACCAGGATACTAAGAGGTGTTTGGGACTAGGGTACCTGAAAGCTGGGGAGAGAGGTGGAACATGGGCTGCTGGCCATAAGCACACTTAACCCCTGAGATGTCTCACAATATTCAGTGTCCCCACCTGCTGTGACAGTCCTGGGTTTCACCGTGTCTTCATGGCTGGTGAAGTCCAACTCCCTTTCTAACTCACATCTAAAGAGTTCAGCATCCCAACGTCAGAGCTGGGGATCAACTCTAGCCACATTCAGAGAGAGACCACTGTGGTAACCACTTCCTTCTCCTAGCTTAACTAAATACCTCTGGTTAGCTTGGGGAATTCTTATTCACATTTATGTACCTGGGAGAGGTGAGTTGCATTTTTTGAGCTTTAATGTGCCAGTTGCTTTGAAACTTTTCTTATTGAATGAGTACTGAATGTTGAGTCAACATTGTACAACAGCTAAAATTTCCAGGATTACACCTTTACCCATCCTCCTAGTCTTTAGCTCAGATCCCAGCTCTTTCAATCATTAGCTGGTTAACTGGTTAAATCACTGAACTTCTGAGTCTCCATTTCCTCTCTGTAAAAACAAGGACAGCAGTCCCTCTCTTATTAGGGTTTTATATGCAAAAAGAAAAGATGTACCTGAAAACACCCACCAGTGTCCAGTATATAGAAGGTGCTCAGATGTTAGTTCCTTACCTACCAGTCTAAGTCATCATAAATCCATGATAAATTGGGAGACATGGAAAAGAAAAATAATGCAACAGATCATATTCTTGATTCAGGAGATGCTATAAAACAAAAAATCTTAGCTCCAAAGCCAATAGACAATAAGTTTGAGAATTTTGATTTTTAATATCTGTTGCTTTTACTGTTAGGATTTAATTATATTTAGTATGAATATAGTTTTATATGTTATTATAATCATTATTTGATCCTGTGAAGTTGTAGATAATCACATGTATAGTGACCTAAACTATCTCCAAGTTAAAATAAACCAGGCCTTTGGTAAACTGTTCAACTTGTGTGTTTAACATTGTATCCACCCATATCTCAGTATCTTTGCCTCCTCTCAAGATATAATTGGTAGTAACCAATATACAGCATATTAAAAAGCAGAGACATTACTTTGCCAACAAAGGTCCGTCTAGTCAAGGCTATGGTTTTTCCAGTGCTCATGTATGGATGTGAGAGTTGGACTGTGAAGAAAGCTGAGCGCTGAAGAATTGATGCTTTTGAACTGTGGTGTTGGAGAAGACTCTTGCGAGTCCCTTGGACTGCAAGGAGATCCAACCAATCCATCCTGAAGGAGATCAGTCCTGGGTGTTCATTGGAAGGACTGATGCTGAGGCTGAAACTCCAATACTTTGGCCACCTCATTCGAAGAGTTGACTCACTGGAAAAGACCCCGATGCTGGGAGGGATTGGGGGCAGGAGGAAAAGAGGACGACAGAGGATGAGATGACTGGATGGCATCACTGACTTGATGGACATGAGTTTGAGTAAACTCTGGGAGTTGGTGGTGGACAGGGAGGCCTGGTGTGCTGCGATTTATGGGGTCGCAAAGAGTTGGACACAACTGAGTGACTGAACTGAAATGAATATACAGCAGCCAATATGAATCCACTTATATTTTCCATTCAACCCAATTATGAAGAACAGACGTCCTGATTTGTTCAATTTCTCCATTAAATTTATAAACTGGGAGTGATTAAACTTCTCAGCATCTGGTTAACAGCAAAGACAAAACCCAAATCTAGTTTTTCCTGATGAGCCGAGCACTCTATTTTTTTTTAATTACACATTACGTAGGAATCAATCCTCTTTCCACAAGAGACTTGGAAAAACATGCTGAAACATACTGTATTCTTATACCACCTCTGTATGTGATCTCAGGAGGACATCAATATTCTTTGAATAGTTTTGATCCAAGAGAGAAGTCCGTCAGGTTACATAACAACAACAAGCCCCCTGATTTGGCCTTTGCTGTGGTGTGATTTTACCATAAGGGGGCAGGATCCTTCACACAGTATATCTAGGTTGAAAACGAGGCATTGATAGCATCTGTATGAGTATCGTGTGCTCAGACACTTAGATGTATTTGACTCGTTGCAACCCAATGGACTGTAGCTCCTTAGATTCCTCTAGCCATGGGATTTCCCAGGCAAGAATACTTGAGTGGGATGCCATTTTCTCCTCCAGGTGATCTTCCCCACCCAGGGATTGAACTCGCATCTCTTAAGTCTTCTGCACTGGCAGGCAGATTCTTCAACACTGAACCACCTGGGAAGCCCCATAAATATTATACACATGTGCAAACATACTAAGCTCATTCACTCTTTCACTTGTTATTCCACTTGTAGACCAAATCCTCCAAAGAAATATGCTCCAGTAAAGTAAAAGCTTGTGGGAGAGTACAAGATAGAGGAGGAGTAGGTGGATGTGGAGTACATCTCTCTCCACAGATACATCAGGAATACACCTTCAGACACAGAAGGGCATTCACAACACCAGCTGAGAGCAGACAGCAGTACCTGACCAGTGGAAAAGAATATTATAGAACCACGCAGAACTCGGCCAGCATCAGCAACTGACCAATAGAGAGGCTGGCCCACCAAACGCCTGACGCACTGAACTACAGAGTAGGACCCCACCCAGGGTGCCCCGTTAAGAGCCTGACTGTGCTTATCTACAGAATAGGACCCCAGCCAGGGAGGGGCCCCTCTATGTGCCTGACACACCGAACAACAGAGAAGGGTCCCAGGCAAGGGAGCTCTCTAAGTGCCCGAACGGGTAGCGCTATGGAGAAGGACTGGCCCAAGAGGCCTTCTGATCGCCAGCTACAAGAAGCTTGAAAAAAGACTCTGATAGGGCCATAACTCCTGTGGCAGAGGCAGTCCGTGTCCCTGCACACTTGGCACTGCCAGGGGTCCCCACAAGCCAAGCAGTTGCACCATCTTCACGCTCAACTCTCACTGGGGCATAACTGCTGCTGTTGCTGCTAAGTCGTTTCAGTTGTGTCCGACTCTATGCAATCCCATAGACAGCAGCCCACCAGGCTCCTCCATCCCTGGGGTTCTCCAGTCAAGAACACTGGAGTGGGTTGCCATTTCCTTTTCCAATGCATGAAAGTGAAAAGTGAAAGTGAAGTCGCTCAGTCATGTCCGACTCTTCGAGACCCCAGGGACTGCAGCCTACAGGCTCCTCTGTCGCTGGGATTTTCCAGGCAAGAGTGGGATGCCATCACTGCCACAGGCAAAAAAAAATCTTGTGACTATGTGCATAGGGTCACTTCGGTCATGTTCGACTCTTTGCAACCCGGTAGACTGTGGCCTGCCAGGCTTCTCTGTTAGGGAGGGGGGTTCTCCAGGCAAGAATACTGGAGTGCATTGGCCAATATTGGTTGCCATAGCTTTCTAGAGCACTCTATTTCTTGCTACCCTAGCCACCAACTCCCCTGAGTACCTGGTGCTGCCAGAACTCCTCTGACCCAGCAGCTGCACCACCTCCACACCTGGCCCTCACAGGAGCAAACCCAAGTCCTCCAGGGAAGCCTCAGGAATAAACCCCAGTGGACGACCCACATGCAGAGGTGGAAATAAAACCACAGTTGAAACCCAGGGCCAGTGTGACTAAAGAAGACCCCAAACCTTCCCACCTGCTGTACAAGCTGCTGATTAAATCCATAGGATCAACTAAGCAGACTCTGTGTCTATGGAATATATAAAAGATCATTGAGAGCTCCCACAAAAGAAAATGCACTAGCTCTGATAGCTGTGGACGTTGGAGGCAAGAACACACAGGAGTAGGACCAGATTAGAATCTGAGCTGCCCCCAGCAGGTTCAGAGATCAGCACAGTGTTGGAGGACATCCTAGGGAGGTGAGGTGGACTGTGACTCCCAGCGAGGGAAAGGACACTGAGAGCAGTGACTCAAGAAAAACATTTATTATTCTTATTTTTCAGCTTGTTTTATAGATTCTTTTGGATTTTTTTCCTCCTCTGTTGTAGTTGTCAATTTTATTGGTACTAAGAAATCCAATTAACCTTTTGACTTTTTTTTTTCTCAGTCACATTTTATATTGTTGTTATAAACCTCTGCCTCTGCTTTTGCAGTTCTGTGGAGTTTTCTTTTTTCCCCTTTTTTCTTTCTTCTTTCATTTCTTTTCTTTTTTTTATAATTTTAATTTTTAAACCTATTATATTTTTCTACATTTATTCCTTTGTTTGCCTTTCTACTGTTCTTTTCCCCTTGCAGTTAATCTTGCTGCTGCTGCTGCTGCTGCTAAGTCGCTTCAGTTGTGTCTGACTCTGTGCGACCCCATAGACAGCAGCCCACCAAGCTCCCTGTCCCCAGCATTCTCCAGGCAAGAACACTAGAGTGGGTTGCCATTTCCTTCTCCAATGCATGAAAGTTAAATGTATATAAATCTTCATCTACCACTATTTAACTTTGCATATCTATTCTTTCTTTCTTTTCATTCTTTTCTTTTCTCGAAACATATTTGTTAGTTTTGTTTTCATTGCTTTATTCCCCATTTGGCACCTTGCTTTAATTTCGTTTTCCAGTTTGTGCTTAAGTTAGCTTTGTTCTTCACTGGTAAATATAATTTTTGATTTCCTTTGTTCACAGAGTCAATCTAATGTACTTTATTTTTCTTGGATTGTTTTCACTTTGCTCATGGGTATATATGTATATGTGTATATTCCATTATTTTAATTATTATTTTCTTAGTTTCATAACTGCCATTTGTCTGGGGTTCATCTTTGGTTTCCCATTTTTGTATATTTGTTTTAATCTCACTTAATGCCATAACAATCCACTTGTGGAATCTTTGTTCCTGACCAGAGATCAAGTCCCTGAGCCTTTGGAGTGGGAACACTGGTTGCAAGACCCTAGAAAACTAGAGAATTAACCCTAGAGAGGATCAAATAGTGGAACTCACACAAAGGAAACCACTTCAGTACAAAACCGAGCATCACCCAACCACCAGTAGCACCCTGTGTAGGATGCCTTATCTAAACAACAAAAATACAAACCCAATCATCAGCAGACAGGATTACCACATCACTCAGCCTTGCCCATCAGAGGAAAAACAAACAAGCAAACAAACAAATAAAAACTCAGCACAAACCTCACCCTATAGAAAGCTCACACAAACCACTGGACCAGCTTAGGAGGGCAGAAACAAAAAGGAAGAAAGAATTCAAACTTCTTCAAGGAAAGAATTCAATTTTCCTTGAAGCCTGGGGAAAAGAGACCTCAAATACAGTAAGTTAAAAAAAAAAAAAAAGGAAAGAAAGGCAGAGAGATGCTGTACAAATTACAAACTAGAAACACAGAAGTCCAAATAAATGAAGAGGAAATTGGCAAACTACCTAAAAAAGAATCAGAATAATGGTAGTAAAGATGATCAAAAATCTTGAAAACAAAATGGAGAAAATGCAAGAATCAATTAACAAAGACCTAGAAGTACTAAAGAATAAACATATAGAGACAAACAACACAATTACTGAAATTAAAAATACTTTCAGTTCAGTTCATTCGCTCCACCACGTCCAACTCTTTGTGACCTCATGAATCGCAGCATGCCAGGCCTCGCTGTCCATCACCAACTCCCAGAGTTCACCCAAACTCATGTGCATTGAGTCGGTGATGCCATCCAGCCATCTTATCCTCCGTCGTCCCCTTCTCCTCCTGCCCCCAATCCCTCCCAGCATTCGAAAGAATCAATAGCAGAATATCTGAAACAGAAGAACGAATCAATGAGCTGGAAGATAAAATGGTAGAAATAACTTCTGAAGAGCAGAATAAAGTAAAGAGGATGAAAAGAGTTGAGGATATTCTCAGAGACCTCTGGAACAACATCAAAATGCACCAACATTCAAATTATAGGGGTCCCAGAAGAAGAACAGAAAAATAAATGGTATGAGAAAATTTTTGAAGAGATTATGGTTAAAAATTTCCCCACCATGGAAAAGGAAATAGCCAATCAAGTCCAAGAGGCACTAAGAGTCCCTTACAGGATAAACCCACCAAGGAGAAGCACACCAAGACACATACTAATCAAACTAACAAAGACTAAACACAAAGAAGGACTATTAAAAGCAGCAAGGGAGGAGCAACAAGTAACATACAAGGGAAACCCCATATGTTTAACTGCTGATCTTTCAGCAGAAACTCTGCAGGCCATAAGGGAATGGCAGGATATATTTAAAGTACTGAAAGGGAAAAATCTACAACCAAGATTACTGTAGCCAGCAAGGATCTCAATCAAAACTGATGGAGAAATACAAAGCTTTTCAGACAAGCAAAGGTTAAGAGAATTCAGTACCACCAAACCAGCTTCACAACAAATGTTAAAGGGACTTACATAGTCAAGAAATACAAGAGAAGAAAAAAGATCTAAAAAATCAATCCCCAAACAATTAAGAAAATGGCAATAGGAACATGTATATCAATAATTACTTTAAATGTAAATGGATTAAATACTCCAACCAAAAGACACAGACTGGCCAAATGGATACAAAAACAAGACCCATATATATGCTGTCTACAAGAAACCCACTTCAGACCTCAAGACACACATAGAATGAAAGTGAGATGATGGAAAAATATATTCCATGCAGTTGGGAAGCAAAAGAAAGCTGGAGTAGCAATCCTCATATCAGACAAAATAGAGCTTAAAATAAAGAAGATTAACAAGAGATAAGGAAGGACATTACATAATGATCAAATGACCAATCCAAGAGGAAGATATAACAATTGTAAATATCTATGCATCCAACATAGGCACTTCAATACATCAGACAAACACTAACAGACATAAAAGGAGAAATTGACAGTAGCATAATAATAGTAGGAGACTTTAACACCCCACTCACACCAATGGACAGATCATCAAAACAGAAAACTAATAAGGAAACACAAGTCTTAAATGATCAATGAGATGGATCTCATTGATATCTTCAGGACATTTCATCCAAATGCAGAAGAATACAACTTCTTTTCAAGTACACATGGAATATTCTCCAGGATAGACCATGTCTTGGGTCACAAATCAAACCTCAGTAAATTTCAGAAAATTGAAATTGTTTCAAGCATCTTCTCTGACCACAACACTATGACACTAGATATCAGTTACAAGAAAAAAAGTGTAAGAAATACAAACACATGGAGATGAAACAACACATTTCTAAATAACCAACAAGTTACTGAAATACAAAAAGGGAAATCAAAAAATTTCTAGAAACAGATGACAATGAAAACATGACAACTCAAAACCTATAGGATGCAGCAAAAGCAGTTCTAAGAGGGAAGTTTATAGCAATACAATCCTACCTCAGGAAACAAGAAAAACATTGAATAGACAACCTAACTTTACACCTAAAACAACTGGAAAAAGAAGAACAAAAAACTCCCAAAATTACTAGGAGGAAAGAAATCATAAAGATCTGAGCAGAAATAATTGAAAAAGAAATGAAAGAAATAATAGTAAAGATTAATAAAACTAAAAGCTGGTTCTCTGAGAAGATAAACAAAATTGACAAACCTTTAGCCAGACTCATCAAGGGGAAAAAAAGAGAAGAATCAAATCAACAAAATTAGAAATGAAAAAGGAGAGGTTACAACAGATAATGCAGAAATACAAAGGGTTATAAGAGACTATTTACAAACAACTATATGGCAATAAAATGGATAACCTAGAAGAAATGGACAGATTCTTAGAAAAGTTCAATCTTCCAAGACTGAACCAGAAAGAAATAGGAATTATGAACAACTCAATTACAAGCACTGAAATTGAAGCTGTGATCAAAAATCTCCCCCAAAAACAAAAGCCCAGGACCAGATGGCTTCATAGGAGAATTCTATCAAACATTTAGAAAAGAGCTGATGCCTATCCTTCTAAAACTCATTCAAAAAACTGCAGAGGAAGGAACACTTACAAATTCATTCTATGAGGCCACCATCACCCTGATAGCAAAACCAGACAGAGACAACACAAAAAAAGAAAACCACAGGCCAATATCACTGATGGACATAGATGCAAAAATCCTCAACAATATTTTAGCAAACAGAATTCAGCAACACATCAAAAAGCTCATACACCATGATCAAGTTGGGTTTATTCCAGGGATGCAAGGATTCTTCAATATATGGAAATCAATCAATATGATGTACCATATTAACACATTGAAAGATTAAAAACCATGTGATAATCTCAATAAATGCATAAAAAAGCCTTTGACAAAATTCAGCACCCATTTATGATTAAAACACTTAAAAAATGGGCATAGAAGGAACCTACCTTAATATAGTAAAGGTCATATATGATAAGCCTATAGCAAACATTATTCTCAATGGTGAAAAACTGAAAGCATTCCACCTAAGATCAGGAACAAGCAAGGGTGTCCACTTTTATCACTATTATTCAACATAGTTTTGGAAGTCCTAGCTACAGCAATCAGAGAAGAAAAAGAAATAAAAGGAATCCAGACTGGAAAAGAAGAAATAAAGCTCTCACTGTTTGCAGATGACATGATACTGTACATAGAAAACCCTAAAGATAGTATCAGAAAATTGCTATACCTAAACAGTGAATTTAGCAAAGTTGCAGGATACAAAATCAATACACAGAAATCACTTGCATTTCCATATACTAACAATGAAAAATCAGAAAGAGAAATTAAGGAATCAATCCCATTCACCATTGCAAAAAAAAAAAAAGAAGAATTAAATATCTAGGAATAAACTTAGCTAAGGAGGCAAAAGAACTGTACACAGAAAATTATAAGACACTAATGAAAGAAATCAAAGATGACATAAACAGATGGAGAGATATTCCATGTTCCTGGGTAGGAAAAATCAATATTGTGAAAATAACTATCCTACCAAATGCAATCTACAGATTTAAAGTGATCCCTATCAAATTACCAATGGCATTTCTCACAGAACTAGAACAAAAAATTTCACAATTCATATGGAAACACAAAAGACCCTGAATAGCCAAAGCAGTCTTGAGAAAGAAGAATGGAGCTGGAGGAATCAACCTTCCTGACTTCAGATTATACTACAAAGCTACAGTCATCAAGACAGTATGGCACTGGCACAACAACAGAAATATAGACCAGTGGAACAAGACAGAACACCCAGAAATAAACCCATGCACCTATGGGTACCTTATTTTTGACAAAGGCAAGAATATACAATGGGGCAAAGACAGCCTCTTCAATAAATGGTGCTGGGAAAACTGGACAACTACATGTAAAAGAATGAAATTAGAACGCCTCCTAACACCATACACAAAGATAAACTCAAAATGGATTAAAGACCTAAATGTAAGACCAGAAACTATAAAACTCTTAGAGGAAAATATAGGCAGAACACTCGATGACATAAATCAAAACAAGATCCTCTATGACCCACCACCTAGAGTAACAAAATTAAAAACAAAAGTAAACAAGTGGAACCTGATTAAACTTAAAAGCTTTTGCACAGAAAAGGAAGCTATAAGCAAGGTGAAAAGACAGCCCTTGGAATGGGAGAAAATAATAGCAAATGAAACATCTGACAAAGAATTAATTTTCAAAATATACAAGCAGCTCATACAACTCAATGCCAGAAAAACAAACAACCCAATCAAAAAGTGGGGAAAAGAAATAAACAGACATTTCTCCAAAGAAGACATGCAGATGGCTAACAAACACATGAAAAGATGCTCAACATCACTCATTATCAGAGAAATGCAAATCAAAACCACAGTGAGATATCACTTCACAATTGTCAGAATGGCCACCATCAAAATGTCTACAGACAATAAATGTTGGAGAGGGTGTGGAGAAAAGGGAACACTTTTACACTGTTGGTGGGAATGTAAATTGATATAGCCACTATGGAAGACAGTATGTAGATTCCTTTAAAAACTATGAATAAAACCACCATATGACCCAGCAATCCCACTCCTAGGCATATACTCTGAGGAAACCAAAATTGAAAAAGACACATGTATCCCATTATTCACTGCAACACTATTTATAATAGCTAGAACATGGAAGCAACCCAGATGTCCATCAACAGATGAATGGATAAAGAAGTTGTGGTACATATACACAATGGAACATTACACGGCCATAAAAAGGAATGCATTTCAGTCAGTTCTAATGAGGTGGATGAACCTAGAATCTATTATAGAGAGTGAAGTGAGTCAGAAAGAGAAAGATAAATAGCATATTCTAATAGACATATGTCTTCCCTGGTGGCTCAGAGGTTAAAGCATCTGCCTCCAATGCGGGAGACCTGCATTCGGGAGACCCGGGTTCGATCCCTGAGTCGGGAAGATCCCCTGGAGAAGGAAACGGCAATCCACTCCAGTATTCTTGCCTGGAGAATCCCATGGATGGAGAAGCCTAGTAGGTTACAGTCCACGGGGTCACAAAGAGTCAGACACGACTGAGCAACTTCACCTTCACCTTCAATATACATATACGGAATCTAGAAAAATGGTACTAAAGAATTTATTTACAAGGCAACAATGAAGAAACAGACACAGAGAATACATTTATGGACATGGGGAGAGGGGAGGAGAGGGTAAGATGTATGGAAAGAGTAACATGGAAACTTATATTACCATATGTAAAATAGATAGCCAACAGGAATTTGCTGTATGTCTCAGGAAACTCAAACAGGGGCTCTGTATCAACCTAGAGGGATGGGATGGGGAGGGAGATGGGAGGGAGTTTCAAAAAGGAGGGGATAAATGTTTACCTATGGCTGATTCATGTTGAGGTTTGACAGAAAACAGCAAAATTTTGTAAAGCAATTATCCCTCAATAAATAATAAATAAATTTTAAAAAGTAAAAGTTTGTGGGACTCTCATCTTTTCCCTTTCTCCCTAGGTTTTGCTTCCATCATACAGGAGTAACTGGAAGGGGAATGTATGTGAGAGCCTCCTGAAATGGGCTGGAACATTCAGCTCTTCTGTGATGACTGCTCCATAAGCTAACTTAGGAGCCAGCTGGAACAGAAACATATTAATATCTTTGTTTCCTTTTCTGAGTGTATCTCTCAGCATGTAATATGCAGTAAAGTCATATATAGAAGCCTACATGGAACTATCATTGAGATGTTCTATTTTAAATTGCTTAATTGGGCTTGTCATCTTTGTTAGAGCTGGGAGGTATGGGAGGTTTAAAGAGGGGAGGAAAGGCACTTAATTGGTGCCATGCTCTATATATCTTTATTTTTTGTGTGTTCTATAAATCTTATGTAACAGCAGGCTCTTGAAAAGGGGGGAATCTTACATAAGCAACCTAGGAAAACTGATCGAAGTGAAGATCCAGGCCAGTCCTCTAAATGCTCACAAATTGTACTAGAACTGCAGCTAACATGGCAGAGATGCTATGAAAAACAACCTGTTTCTAGAAGGTTTGTACGTTTTATAATCTTTTTTAAAAATCTTTTTACATCAAGTTCTTCCTTTTAATTGATGTATGATTGAAGTATTATATTGTAGTGTTACTTTCAGATGTACAGAAAAGTGATTTGGTTATATGTCTATATGTATTTCTCTGTATTCTTTTTTATTCTATCCCATTATAGTTTATTACAAGATAACGGATATAGTTCCCTGTGCTATACAGTAAATAATTGTTGTTCTTATAGTCTTGATATAATCTTCACATTCTTTAAACAAGCAAAATTTTTACTATAAAAAAGGTTAAACAAACCCTCAGAGAATAGCAATGATGGAGAAGAAAATCTTTCCGAAGTGTGAAAAAAATCAATAAGGCAACCCATTTGCATTCAGGTCTTAAGCCTGAAAATTCTGTCAAAGCACAAAGCTGTGTATATCTGAAAACAGCTCTGATCTAAGCTTTAGAAATTACTTGTTTCACGTTAAGACTTCACCTGTAATGAATTGTTTCAAGTCTGGAGTCCTGTTTAAGGAAAGCAGAATTTATGCCATGCCTCACCCACATCTTAATTTGTAGACAGTAGGAGCTCAGGGCATAGCCGAGGCTGAGCAGCTCACGGGTGGCCCTGGTGTTGCTGGCTGTAAGGGGTGTCAGTTCTGGGCTGGGCCTCAGCCTCTGCACAGAGACAGCATCTGCCCAACATCCCCCTGCCCTGCACCCACAGCTCACTGCAGTGGAGACTGCAGCACAAGGGCTGCAGTTAAAGGCACAGCCTTGTTAAAGGCACAGCCCGGAATAATTCTCTCCAGCTGGGCTCTACTGTTGGCTGCATCTGGAAGAATCCAGCACCATCAGACAGGGCCTCCAGGAAGGGCTCAGCCCAGGGCCACAGTCTGTATAGGGCAGAGAGCTCATGGTTAGGTTACATTTCTTCTTAGAGTCCTCAGATCCAACCTGATTGCTCTAATATAAGCCCAGTCTCACTTGCAAGAGGAAATGCTTTCTGTATTTCCCCCCTCTGTATTTCAAGCTCATTTTAACCTTTCCAGGAGCTTTAGCCTGGATGTCCAGTTCTAGTGACCACCAGGTCCCAGTAAAGTCATCTCCACTGAGGATAAAATGATCTCCTCCTTTGTCATCGGGTCTCCTGAGGAAGGAGAGGCCTGGATGGTACACCCCATCCACCCAGGACTCTTCCCATCTGGGCACCTGCTCATGGTGTACCTGTTGCCTTAGAAACATCTGATAAGCCTGGTCACAGCGAAGTGCCAGGCCTTTAGGTACTATTCGTGCAAAGGTCTTTCTATTTTAAAAGAAAAAATGACTGGAAACTATTTTCCATCCCCCAGTAGGGGATTAATTAAATAAATATTGATGTATTTATACAACAGAGTGCTATGTGACCACTGTAACAAACAAAACAGCACTACCTTTACTAATGTGGAATCACCCATAAAATACATCGATTCTCCCTGGTGGTCTAGTGGGTAGGATTCAGTGCTCTTGGGTTGGAGAACCGCTGTGGCCTGGGTTTGATTTTCAGTCAGGGAAGCCTTTCTTCTTGGAGAAGGAAACTCCATTATTCTTGCCTGGAGAAGGCCATGGACAGAGGAGCTGGGTGGGCTACAGTCCATAGGGTTGCAAAGAGTTGGACATGCCTGAATGACTAAACAACAAGATACATCAACCTGGAAAAGGAAGCTAAAGGTGAATCAGCACTACAGGTTGGGTTGTCAATACTGTTTCATAAGTACCTCTGCTTTCACAAACACCCAATGGGTAGGAAAGGAGGATAGAGGCAGAGGGAAGAGCATATTCAGGCTGAAAAGAAACTTCTGACACATTGGGGAACAGGAGAGCATTTGGTGCAGCAGGAGGTGAGGGTGCAGACAGTGGAGTGGGGTGAGATTGGGGGTCATTGCTGGGGTGTGCAGGAAGGGGTGGGAGCATATCTGCCCCAAGGTAAGATCTTGGCTGGTGAGGAGCTGTCTGCTGCTCCCCCTGAGAGAAGGTGAGCTCATCTTTTGGAAGAGGGGCCAGGAGGTCATCAACTAAAATGACTCAGGTTCTAGGCCTCTGACAAGGCCATGTGTTTGCTGAATGCCTCAATACAATGAAGATGGTCAAGGAATTTTTGTGAATTTAACCTCTGTCCATAGCCCTGTGGTCAGAACAGAATGAGACACTAAACCAAGGAAGACGCTGCTCCTGCCATCCCAGCCCATGGGGACACGATAATAGCTAACACGTAGGGCTAAACTGTAAGGATGATATAGTATTAATTCATTACATATTTAGCTCATTAAATCCTAACCATAACCTCATAAAATAGGTACTAGTATTATTCCTATTTTGCAGATGAGATAAATGAAACAGAGAGGTTAAGTAACTTGCTAAAGGTCACACAGTCAATGAGTGACAAACTGTGATTAAAACTCAGGTAGCCTGGCATCAGACCAGAGTCAGGCTGCTCAGCTTCTATGCAATTCTTTTTCTACACAAATAACTAGACTTGAGGTGAAAGAGAGTCATGCCAGGAAAGAGTGAAATGTCATGAGATGTCAAGGTGGGGTAGAAATTATATCTAATGGAAAGAGAGTAAAAAGAAAATCCTTAGTACTTTACCATTACTGTACATTAATGCATATATATGGAATTTAGAAAGATGGTAATGATGACCCTACATGCGAGACAGCAAAAGAGACACAGATGTAAAGAACAGACTTTTGGACTCTGTGGGAGAAGGCGAGGGTGGGATGAGTTGAGAGAATAGCATTGAAACATGTATATTATCATATGTGAAATAGATGACTAGTCCAGGTTCGATGCATGAGAAAGGGTGCTCAGGGCTGGTGCACTGGGATTACCCTGAGGGATAGAATGGGGAGGGAGATGGGAGGGGGATTCAGGATGGGGAACACATGTACACCCATGGCTGATTCATGTCAATGTACGGCAAAAACCACTACAATACTGTAAAGTAATTAGCTTCCAATTAAAATAAATAAATTAAAAAAAAAGAAAATCCTTAGTATTTGAAGTGGTCCCTGAAGGACAGGTCCTTCTCCAGGCAGGTTGGAGGGGGGATATTCCAGACAGAGAAAAATAATATATGCAAACTATTCTCCATGTTATTTTCAGATGTCACCATACAAATCTTGTTTGCTAGGAGAGTATCAATTTTTTTCTATTCCAATTTTATGCCGGGGTCCAGCCCCAGTGGATCCAGGGAATTCAAAGCGTGGATGGCGTTGGTGAGGAAAGACTTATTTATTTATTAATATAAGATTAGATTAGGAAGAAATAGTGTAGTAGGAAAATTAAGTGGAGAAAAGAGGCTGAATAACTTGGTTTATGTGGAAAGCCAATAAAGTTCCAGACAAGGAGCTTGCACCATCTACGTTAGGCCACCGGTGTCCATTTGAATATTGGAGAGTGCCCTGCCTTGGGCTCTCTTTCTTACGGATCTTAAAAGCCAGGGCAAGTAAGTAGACATGGTGAGCCTCCACGCCCCAGATGGTAATTCAGCCTGAAATTAGAGTAAAGAAGAGACACAGGGGAAACCAGTCCTTCCAATGACTGGCTCCGGCCTCTATTGTTCAGAGGGCCTTTTATACCTTTTTGATTGTACATAGAGATCAATGGGTAATACAGAATTATGCAATGTTAGCAGTCCAGACTCTTATCTAAACCAGGCTTTTCTCTCTGCATACCTGATTGTATACACAGGTCTTTGGTAATTTACATCATCTTCCTGCCAAAAGGGCCAATTAACATCTTACAGCCTTTTTTCTGATAAGGGTTTGTCAACCATAAGACTTATTTGTGTTGATCTTCCCAAAGTCTGGTGCCACTCTTCAGAAAGCACTAAATAAAGTTACATTCTTACATAGCAAGGATACAAGAGGAGTACAGTGATATATGACAAAGAAAAGTAATTAACTCAAAAGTCTAGTGTTGCTAACTTCAAAACTACTATATATCTTTTTCCATGTCCCGTTTACATTGATTAACATCCTCCCAGGTGCCTAAGAGATGAAGAATATGGAGGCCTGGTGGCAATCATTGAGTCAAACAGTGAAAACCTGTCACCAATATGATTTTTAACTCTTTAGAAAAGGCTCTGTATGTTTAAGATGCTTTTAAGCTTTGTGCCTTTCACAATTGGGGGGCTGTAAGCAATTCCACAAGCTGTAAGAGGTTCGGGGGAACCTGTTAGGCAAGCTAGAAGGCGATCAGAGGGGTTTTAACTGAAACATCCCTTTCAAATGCAGAAGACTAAAGACCTGATTTGACTTTTTCCAGAGAATATTAGAAGAGTGAAAAAGCAGGCAGATTCTTATTTTTTGCGGGGGTGGGAGGGGGGTGGGGGTGGATGCTCAGGAAATTCCAGGGGGAAAACCTGAGGTCTGATTAGCCTTGCCATCAGAGCTCTGCCTCATGACCTTGTCACAGGTGGAATTCCTCACGCTGGCTCTTGGCAATTTTATCTCATTCATTTGCTCCTATATTAATTCAGTGTATTCATTCAAGCATGCAACATTTTTGAGTGCTTACTACATGCCAAATATTCTGCTGGACCGGACATTCACAGTGCAAGCATAGCTTTTACTTTCATTTTCCTCTATAAACAAAGATAAATATTTAAATGCTCCCTTCCAACGTGATGAGCATTAATCTTACTTCTTACCTTTCAGACTTAGTAAGGAGGACTTCAAGGTAGAAAAGGAGAATGGATAAAAGTTGAATGTAGGAGAAAAAAAAGGAAGACCCCAAATCATCCCTGGTTTGGCTGAATTAATTCTTTGAGGTGTCAAGAGGTGGGAAGACCAGGTCAGATCCCCTCAGAGGACCCTCACTGGGAGAGGAATGTTGCTTTAAAAAAATTATTTATTTATTTATCTTTATTTGGCCATGCTGGGTCTTTGTTGCTATGTGTGGGCTTTTTCTAGCTGCAGTGACCATGGGTTACTCCCCAGTTGTGGTGTGTGGGCTTGTCATTGTGGTGGCTTCTCTTTTTGCAGAGCATGTGCTCTGGGGCACACAGGCTTCAGTAATTGTGGCATGTGGGCTCTAGAGCACGGGCTTAGTAGTTGGGGCACGGGCTTAGCTGTTCCTTGGCATGTGGAATCTTCCCAGACCAGGGATCTAACTGTGTTCCCTGCATTGGCAGGTGGATTCTTAACCACTAGATCACCAGAAGTCCTTGATTCTGTTTTTTAAATGCAGTTGTCTGGAATGAGTGTCTGATTCTGTCTTTATTCACTGGCAAGCACCAAGTGCCTGGAAAATCCCAGGGATAGAGAAGCCTGGTGGGCTACAGTCCATGGGGTCTCAGAGAATCAGACATGACTGATCTACTAAACAACAGCAACCAAGCCCTCACAAGCCTCAGCTGCCTCATCAGTAAAGTGGGGTTAGTAATAATGCGAATGCCCATTGAACTATTCAGAGAGCCAAACGACATAATATCTGTGAAGTGCTTTGCCTAGAGCCTGGCATCTGATGGGTCCTAAGTATATGTGATCTGATAGAAGATAGGCAAGAGCAAGGGGTTACTAAAGGGAGTAATGAAGGATGCTGAGTTCAACTATTTTCTTCACTTGTTGGGGGCTTGAAAATGAAAAAAATTCTTAGTTGCTCAGTCATGTCCAACTATTTGTGATCCCATCGACTGGGCTCTTCTGTCCATGGGATTCTCCAGGCAAGAATACTGGAGTGGGTTGCCATTTCCTACTCCAGGGGATCTTCCTGACCTAGGAATCAAACTTGGGTCTCCTGCATTGCAGGCAGATTCTTTACCATCTGAGCCACCAGGGAAGCCCCTCAGGCTCCACATAAACCCCCCTGTGTGCTCCACTACAGAGAAGCTCTGAGATGAGGCAGATGCACTGGGCTTCTGAATTCCTGCCCAACTTCGAGGTTTTAGCCAGACGTCTAATTTCTCTGGATCCCAGTTTCCTTCCATGCAGAACAAGTAGTGATAATACTCCTCTTGCAGAATTACTGTGAGGGTTAAATGAAGCAACATGTCTTAGAGGTTCTAGCAGTAGGTCAGGCATTCCCAAAAGAATTCACAGCACCCTATTCCTCTTCCTTCTTGACCCCAGAACAGGGACCTAAGGAAGCTGAAAGCAGTCACTGGCACAGAATCTTCTTCCCAGGAATGGGGAGGGTTACTGGAGCTGCCCTGGAAAGTTCCCAGTGCAGACCCAGTCATGGGATGTGCAGGGTGGGAAAGTTTCTAATACTCTCTATGCAGGGAGAATGGTTTCACAGAGGGAAGAAGGCAGCTGTGGGAACCCAGAAAAGCACTTTGTCACTGCAGGTTCCGTTGCGGGGAACATCAGCAGAGGGCAGAAACCTGGCCTGTGATTGAGTCTGGGGGGAGGTTCCAGGCCCATGCTGTTCATAGGGACAGAGTAAAGGGACAAAGTAGGTGATGAAATAGTTCATCCCCCTAAGGGACTGTAAGTAGAGAAAAATAGGAGGGACCCCTGTAAGTCAATGATTACTCAAGAAAGCAGGCTCGCTTAACCACAAAGCCAAGGAGGCCTGCTTAGCAACAAAACCATGCAACAGAAGCATGAAACTTGCCCCCAAACAATAAAACAATGGTGGCATGAGACCCACATCCTGCCCAGTGAGCTCAGTAAGTTAATGACCCCTAGGATATGCTCTCTGCACACATAAAAAACAATACTTTGTGGACCTAGCTTGACCATTTAGGGATAAGGAAACTCCCCTGCTCAACCCGGAGGAGAAGCTGATGATGGAACCATGACACCTACTCGAGAAAGACATCTCAAGAAAAGCAAAGAGGTGGACATACTGAGCAACTAACACTTTTGTACAAGAAGTATACTACAGAAAATATGTGCATGTCATGTATGCAGGAACGCTTGGAGGATAAGAGATTAAAATTTGGATAGAACTAGTTGCAGAGGCTTAAGAACAAGATGGAGTGAGGAAACCTCAGAGAGGAAGGGAATGGAAACCACAGATGAGGGTAAAGGCCGAGTAGGGTAGGGAGAGGCAGGGATATTGAAAAGACCGGCTGAGTTGGAGGCGAGATTCTGTGTTGTCATGTTGTCATACGTCACAGAGGACTCTGAATGTCAAAATGAGGATTTTTATTCTTTTCTGATCTATGATCTTAAGCCAAGGGGGTGATATAATAAAAATGATGCTTTTAGACGATTAATCTGGCGCTAGAATGCAGGATGGATGTAAGAGGAAAAAAAAACACCCCAATAAACTAAGAAGTTACTGTAGCAAGTCTAGGCAGGAGATACTTGAGTCCTAAAATATGGTATATTCAATGTTAGTCTACTTTCTGACCACCTACTATGTCCCAAGAACAACATTAGGTACATTTACAGAGTGATCTTTTAAAATTTAACAACAGGTCAGGATGAGTCCTTATCTGTCTTCTACAGATGAAGAAATTCAGGCTCTAAAATCTTACGTAACTTGTGAAAGTTCTTACAGTTTACAAATAGCAAAGAGGAGACTGGATATTGAGTCTTCTAGTTTCTGACCCAGTATTTTCCATGTTACTTAAGAGTTGACTTTTCTATTAGAAGTTCTGTTGCAGATGAGGGAGGGACTCAGGATCAGAAGAGGTTATCAGGAACTCAATACCCATACTTATCTAGGAGAGGCAAGCATTTCCACTGTAGAAACTAGTGAAGAAAGTGGGCTTAAAAAAAGCTGTTCTTAATCATATTAAGAGACTTGGAAGCTGCATGTGAAGAAGACTGTGGAGCCCTCATCAAAAGGTGACCTGAAGATAAGCATTTGAGAAAGATCAAGACTCTTTGGGGATAACCCATTGGAATTGAATGTCCAAAGAAAAAAGGCAAATAAGAAATAAATCTAATGTTTGAATAAGAGTATCATAAAAATGGAAGTTAAAAATTTTTAAGACATTTAGAGTGCACTCTAGAAAAATGTTTTTAATAAAAAGATTTCATGAGTGAAAATGAAATATTATAAGAAGCAATGATGAAGAAAACTGTATATAGACTAGCTTCTTTTCTCAGAAAAAATTAAATATAAATACTTATTTACTACATAAAGCCTCAAATTGTGGATCTATGAGTTTGAAGTTACTTCTATGATACAAAATATGAATAAACTTTAAGTCCTGTTTCTTCTGAATTTAAATGTGCTCCCACTAATTCTTATTTCAGGCTCAAATAGAAAGATTGATGCTGGCAGGGCAATTGAAATGTTGGCCCATCTCTTCAGAGATAAAGGATTTTGTGTCAGATGAAGGTGATGGATATGGTCAGTTGAATCTGAAAGCTGAGGTACTAATTTACAGTGTTCCCTTAAGTCACTAAAAAACAGAATTACCAAAGATTTTTGGACTCACATCCTCTGTTTTATACCCCAAATTTAATTGATTGAACAGATAAATACTGGGAACTTTTTGGCCAACCTAATACTTATTGAGTCTCTCATATGTTAGCCTTATACGAAATGCATGAGGTTGGAACCAGTCTTCCAAGATTGATAATTAGCCAGAAAGCCCCAGTGGGCAAGTAAATCTCAGATAACAGGCATGAAGACTCTGAGGTTTGGGTCCCACCTGTACTCCATGTAGAGCTCTTCTGCAGTTGCAATATTGGAGGACTGAGATTTGATTTTTCATTAAGGAAGTTGGAAATTACCAAGAATGTCTACACATATCATTTACTATGAGCAGCTAATAGAATTATAATACTTTAAAAAATCAACTCTGTACCCAACACTGGACTCAACCTCCATTCCCCCACCATAACAGCTTTCTGTTCTAAGGTTCCATCATGTCTGGACTCCTCAGGTTCAGTGTCTGGTCCCCAGGCTCCTCTTTGCCTGACAGGCACTAGGTGAGCTGGTCCAGCAGGGAGGGAAGATTCAAAGACCCAGCTCTGCAGCTCCTGTTTCTCCTCCAGTCCAGGTCAGCTGCATTTCCTAACCTTACTTAACTAAACTCTATGGCTATCCTGGGTTTGCATGGACTTTCCCTATCATGTGAATGATAAGATAACTTGAATAACTTGAAATTGAAGAGACTGTCTGATCCAGGCTAGTCCATTTCCATTGTGCCATGACGCATTTTCATATTATCATATGATGAAACTTCTGAGGTATATTCTCCCATTAAATGAGCTTCTAAGAACTGGGTTAACCCCTCAGAGCACCAGAACACCATTAGTTCTGAGGAAAATTTCAAGGTAAATGAAGGAATTAAAAAGTAGAGCCCCAGAAACTTAGATGAAATATTTGAGGACTGTTTTACCTGGTCATTCATATTTAACCTTGATGACTATCCTCTGAGACAGGGATTAACATTCCCATTTTCCAATGGAAAAAACTGAGGCACTTTAAAGTTAAGTAACTTACCCAAGGTTTCCAAGCAGTGGCTGAGTTGGGATTTGAACTCTGGTCTCTTTGACTTCAAGACTTGTACTATTTCTAACAGAATGAAGTATTATAGTACTAGGGTAGCATGTCTAGAGAAGGGAATCCTCCTATACTGTTGGTAGGAATGTAAATTGATACAGTCACTATGAAGAATGGAATAGAGGTTCCTGAAAAAACTAAAAATGGAGTTACCATATGATCCAGCAATCCCACTCTTGGGCATATATCTGGAGAAGAACTGGAAGCTTGGTTTACAATGGCCAAGACAAGGAGGCAAACTAAATGTCCATTGACAGAGGAAAGGATAAAGAAGATGTTGTACATATATACAACAAAATATTATCAGACATTAAAAAGAATGAAATAATGCCATTTTCAGCAACATGGATAGACCTAGAGATTGTCATATTAACTGAAGTAAGTCAGACAGAGAAAGAGAAATATCATATGACATTGCTTATATGTGGAATCTAAAAATAAATGATACAAATAAACTTATTTACAAAACAGAAACAGGCTCACAGACTTAGAGAATGAACTTATGGTTGCAGGGGAGAAGGATGAGGGGAAGTGATAGTTAGGGAGTTTGGGATGGACATGTATACATTGCTATATTTAAAATGGATAACCAACAAGGTCCTACTGTGTAGCACATGGAACTCTGTTCAGTGTTATATAGCAGTCTGGAGAAGGGTTTGGGGGAGAAAGGATACATGTATATGTATGGCTGAGTCCCTTTGCTGTCCACCTGAAACTATCACATTGTTAATCAGCTATTCTCCAAGATAAAATAAAGTTTTTTAAAAAAACAAACAGCATGTCTCGTCTTTGACCAAAGGACACCATTCAACTCAATCCAACAAATAATCACTGGGCCTTCGATAACAGTGGATTAGACAGTAGAGAATATGAAAATGAAGCTGCCATTAGGGAGGTTACAATATGATGTTCAGCATACCATAGTGTTGGATAGCATTAGTTGGATCAAATTACACATGATGAATGAATGGTATAGCTGACTATACAGAAGAAATTCTGTTAGAGAATTGCAGATTGAAGAGTGTGTGAGGAAATGCAATGTAGCTCTAAACTGCAGTATCTAAGGAAGGATGTTAAAGATCCTATAGAGTCCAAGGTCACATAGGCAGCCAACAGCAGAGCGCAGGCTAACAGAGTCTTCCAACGGTTCAGAGCTTTGCGATTGTGTTTTCCCTTCACCATCTTTCAAAAAGCTGAAATTCTATTTCTGTGTTCTCTTTGCATATCATCATAAAAAAGCTATTGTTAAGTCCTTCCTCCGAGAGAACAGCTTTAAGTTCCCAGACCATGGGGAGATGTAGGCATTAGCTGACAGGAATTGACTACCTATCCATCACGGAGGGAAGCTTCTTTTGGAAGAAATCAATCACTTCTGAGGATTGAACTTTTAAGATGTAAAGCTCATTGATTTGCTTTTATGATTTTCCTGATACCTCCGAACATGTGTACACACACACACACACACACACACACACACACACACACACAAGCTGCCTACCAGTGCATGTACCCCAAGTTCAGCTGTATTGAAGATCAGGGATATTGGAGGTGCAGGATTATCTTGCAGCAGCATCAATGAAAATGTTCAAGCAAACAGCTGAGTCATTCAAGAAATCATTCTAATTCTATCATCTTTTCTCGTTCTTTCTCTCTTATCAGTTATCTTGCTATATTATTCTCTTAACATGGCACTCTCTCCACTTCTATCATTTCACATTCACCTTGATTAAGATGCTATTACTGGAGGTATCGACAAGTAACATTTCATTAACACCACCATCTCCAATATTTTTTTCTTTCCACAACCTGACAGCTGAGACACTCAGTATAACAATATTCTTTTTCCTAAGTATCCACACTAAATATTTTCTTCAGGGAAATGGCTAGTGCTTTTAAAAGTTACTTTCCCCTATTTATCATCTGATCTATAAAACTGCTTCCTGTGATGAAAAGCCTGAGGACGAAGTACAGTCAAACCATTTATTAAAATAGATTAGACATTCCAGATGAGATAGTTGTAATAACTCATGCTAAAGAGCCAGTAATGTGGATGCAAAATTATAAAAGAATCACATTTTTATTCCAATTCTTTAGCTGTCAGCACTCTTCAAAAAAATTAGTTTCTAGATTATACGTAAATGCCATTCAGCATACAGCTACTGATGGGCTATTTTATGGCCATGTCCTTAACGACCTTGTAGTCTGATTAAGAGAAGACTTATAAAAACAAATAATTTCAATATCATGAGTTAGGTTTTTGGATACCACCATGCTCTATATGTTTATCCAGTTAGCCAGCAGAGTGGGGAAGGTAGGAGATTTTCAGAGCTGTGATTCCTCCATGGAAAGACTTCCCTTCCAGCAAATGTAGAGATCACACTTCAGCTTATATGTGCACGGGCAACAGAGTTCTCTCTTCCACCCTTTGTTGTTGTTTAGTTGCTAAGTCATGTCTGACCCTTTGTGACCACATGAACTGTAGCCTGCCAGGATCCTCTGCCAATGGGGTTTCCTAGGCAAGAATATGGGAGTGAGTTGTCATTTCCTCCTCCAGGGGATCTTCCTGACCTGGCAACCGAGCATTGGCAGGTGGCTTCTTTACTGCTGAGCCACCAGGGAAACCCCTGCTATACTCTTTAGAAAGGAACAAGTGTTGCTCCATTCATTACACCAGGATGCAGAAGACTCTGGCCCTGGACCTGCTGTGTCACTTTCTCATTTATAAAATCGGATCAAAATCTTTGTTCTACTTTCCAGAGAATAAACTGAGACACTATGATAGCAGTCAAGGAAAAGGTAACAACAAAAATTACCTCTAGCAGGCGAGATCTTCTACACTTGATCTTTCCTCTTAGTTCTATACAAGATCACATTTGCATCATACCAAATAGATAACTTTAGTCAGTTAAAAAAACCCTGGGGTTTCCCGGTGGTCCAGTGGTTAAGAATCCACCTGCCAAAGCAGGGAACAGGGGTTCAACCCCTGGTCCGGGAAGATCCCACGTACTTAGTTGTGGAGCAGCTAAGCCCACGCGCCACAACTACTGGAGCCCAAGTGTCCTACAGCCTGTGCTCCACAAGAGAAGCCACTGCAATGAGAAGCCGGAACACCAAAACGGGAGAGCAGCTCCCACTCACCGCAACTAGAGAAAAGCCGGTGTGCAGCAAGGAAGACCCAGTTCAGCCAGAACAAAAACAACCTAAGAAAGAAGGATCTGCAACCCCTTTCATGAAGGGTGGGGCGGCATAGTGTGGGGGAACAGCATCAGTCCTAGAGTCAGAGGCCAGCTTCCGGGATGTTCCCTGGGACAAACGACTAAATCTCTCTGGGCTGTTTTTCATTCCTATAAAATAAAGGAGCTAGCGTGAGGATCAAAAGTTTTCTTTTAACTCTTGACATCTATTGATTCAAGGATGTCATAGACCCAGCAGGGAGAGAAATTTTAGGTTCCAGGATTCCATAGGGAAGTGATAAAAGAGGAAATAAGTCCAAGGCATTATAAAAAAAGAACTCCACTGGGAGTAAAAAAAAACATGAATTCTCACAAGAGTTGAAGACCTATCTCTACACCAAAACCTGCTAGAAAGGAGTGGAGACTTACCTCATTATCTGAAAAATGTTAGGAACTTCTGCCACTGCCTCCTGTGCATATTCTATCATGAGAACACTTTTCACAGGTTTGAGTTTTCAGCTAGCTGTCATCTGTCATCTAGAATCAGGCATTCAAGGTACTAGCCACAAGCAGCAAGATGAATGTCAGTTCACTACTGTAAGTCATGGAGTCCCTGGCTGTCTTCCTCACTGAATGCCCTCAGGGCTATTGATGAAGCCAAGTGTCTCATCTTGGAGGGTATGCAATTCTGTTTACGAAGTTTCCAGGAGGAGAACTGTTAAGTAAGCTGCAGGATGCTATACTACAGAATGATGGTACTAATTGATTTGTTCAAGGCCATTAGCCTAATTCTGCCTGGAGATACTGTGGTCTGTGGAGGGCACCCTATCAGTGCTGCTGCTGCTGCTGCTGCTAAGTCACTTCAGTTGTGTCCGACTCTGTGTGACCCCATAGACGGCAGCCCACCAGGCTCCCCCGTCCCTGGGATTCTCCAGGCAAGAACACTGGAGTGGGTTGCCATTTCCTTCTCCTATCACTTCATATGTTTAATTACCTTCACTTGAGATGGTCAGAAACATGAAAGAAAAATACTAGCCCCACAGAAAAGAAACTCCTCTGAATCAGAGGCCTTTGGACACAGATAGTGGTGACTTGTGTTTAAAATTTAGTGGGTAAGAGCTAGACAGGCATTGGTTCATCCCCGCAGGGACTGCAATTTACCATAATCAGTACAGAAAGGCTTGATGGATGTTTCCAGAAGGCTCCCTATTTTCATGGCCTCTAAGTGCGTTCAGGCCACAGGGTGTCTTCTCTAGAGAGACCTATAAATCCATCAGGCTCTGTCTCTTTCCCGTTCTTTTTTATTGAGAAATAATCTAATAACTAATCTCCTGTTAGGTCCATAGAACAGTTAACCAAATGTGGGAGGTGACCGGTTGGCTTAGATTAACATAATTCATCTGTAAACCATATCTATTCAAAAGGCTCTAAGAAGCATCTGAGTATCTTTTTAAAACTTGTTAGTGAGATGATCAAATCAATCCCAGCATAATAATTTAGACCTACAGCTGCTTATTTTAAAAGACGGCCATCCTCCTTAAAAATGATGTTGGTATTATGCATGCATACTAAGTCGCTTCAATCGTGTTGACTCTTTGCAGCCCTATGGACTGCAAAGGCTCCTTTGTCCATGGGATTTTCCAGGCCAGAAAACTAGAGTGGGTAGCCATTCTCTTCTCCAGCGGATCTTCCTGACTCAGGGATAAAATCCATGTCTCTTGTCTCCTGCATTGGCAGGCGGGTTCTTTACATCTAGTTCCACGTGGGCAGGTCGTTTGTATTATAAAAGATGTTAAATCCCATTAGATCTAAGAAAAAAAAATTCTTTGGTGGAATTAGTTGTCAAGAATAGAATATTTGCTGGAGATTAGGGACCCTTGCTGGGATTTCCAGATTCAACTGAGTGCATTTGTAAGCAGGGAATATTTTAAGCGCTTTTCTGAAGCATCACTGGAGCAGAAAAAGAACCTTTAGAGGCAGCCATTCCGAACTTCAGTTTCCTAAGAATTCGGGAGACTGTGTACTGCATTTTTGAGGATGATTCACTGATACTAATCAAACTACCTAGATTCACTTGACTTCATGTTGTTTAGACCCAGAATTATTAACATCAAAGGCTTTTTTAAAATCAGCTCTGCTAGGTACTGAAAAATAGAAAGGAGTGTATTGATCATCAGGCTTAAGCTGGGAGGGACCCAAAGCAAAAGGCCAGATGGAGGCTCAGACGACACTCCCAGGTCTCATGAACTTGAATCCTTTTATCCACCCTCACATCCACAAGGTTTGAAGGAAAAGGCAAACAGATTCGTGACTGTGAACATTCACCCATGTTTTTGCTGCTTATTACCTGCCAAGAACAAGACTTTGGGTGATACAGGCTATTAGCTAATAGCTCCTGTGATCCATCACCTTCTTCAAGCCAAGTCAATTCCTCTTAACAAATTGAAATTTCAGCGTGGCCTCTGCAGCATGTGGGGCCCAGACTGCAGGAGATCTGCTGCTGAATGCTAATGGATGCAGCAAAACACTGCCGCAGGGCGGAGGTTGTCAGGGAGCGCCTGTTCCCGGTAACAGCTTTTGTTCAGAACACAATTCAGAGAAGCCTTGCCTTAGAGGTTAGCTCTTCTGTACAGAAAAGGAGTTCATCTCTGTATTAAGTGGCACTTTCCCCAGGATGCTATTTACGGAGGATTCTTGCATCTAAGAGACATTTAAATAATAGCCAAGTCCCAGTTATCTTTTTTATACCCAATGCCTGTGTGTTTTAAGTATGTCATGCCTGGATATTGAATTACATCTCCATTTCACCTGGACAGTATGACATTTAAACAGACCAGTCTTGAACCTAGGGATCTAAACCTGGCAGGAACCTCAGAGAGTCCACCCACTTGAGAAGTAGGAATTGACGACAGACTGGTTAAGTGACTGACTGACAATTACCCAGCAGATTGTCCCCAAGATCACCTGGAATGAAAGTAGGCACCACCTAGTCTCTACCTTTAAGGTTTAAAAATGGATAGATCCATGGATGATCATACTAAGTTAAGTAAGCCAGGCAGAAAAAGGCAAAAATCATATAATAGCACTTCCATGTGGAATTTAAAATACAACACAAATGAACTTATCTATGAAACAAAAACAGACCCCCAGACTTAGAGAACAAACCTGTGGTTGGCCATGGGGAGAGGGAGTGGGGGAGGGTTGGATTGGGAATTTGGGATTAGCAGGTGCAAAGTATTATATATAAGATTAATAAACAACAAGGTCCTATTGTATAGCACCAGGGAACTATATTCAATATCCTGTGATAAACCATAATGGAAAAGAATTTATGAAAAAGAATATGTATATATATAAGTATATATATATGTGTGTGTGTGTGTGTGTGTATCACTTTGTTGTACAGCAGAAATTAATACAACATTGCAAATCAACCATACTTCAATTAAAAAAAAAAGCTTAAGCCAGCAGGTAGTATGTGACACATGCGCAGACACACATAGGGATAAAGGAGTTTTGCACCCAATGAGGTACTGTCTCATTTTTAACCTTGTTTAGGTAGTGACTTTGAACCTTGTATTGTGCTATTCTGTATCCAAGTTTTTGATAATGAAGGTATTGTGAGAACTCAAAAGAAAACAATAAATCACGTTAAAATCAAGACTCATTCTAAGAGTCCCCTCTCTAAGTGTCTGCCTCTTTGGGCCAGAAGCCCCCAGAGGCTGTATCTCCATTCTTTACATCCTCTTACTTATTAGAATTTGACTGTGAAGGAGGTTTGTTGAATAAGTCAGTGAAAGAACTCGTGAGTAAATGACATCAGACAAAAGAAGGAATGTCTTCACTTGCCAAGTTCACTGCTGCCCTCAAGGCTCTTCCCTTCATCATCAGAGTTCCTACTCCAGCCAGAGTGAGGCTTTGTGCTCATAATTTCATCTATAGGGGATAAAGATCAGACTTCCCAAAGGAAGCTCTAAACAGCATGAGAAGAACCACTCTCTGGAAGCTAATATAATTTGTTTTCTTATTCCTGAAAGGGATGCATGTCCCTGGGCTCCAATAGGGCTGAGGTGGATACTTTGTCTTATCTTGCCTTTCGCTGGGGATGTTCTTTGGGATGAGGCTTCCCAAGTAGCACTAGTGCTAAAGAATCCACCTGTCGATGCAGGAGATGCAAGAGACATGGGTTTGATCCCTGGGTTGGCAAGATCCCCTGGAGAAGGGAATAGCAACCCACTCCAGTATTCTTGCCTGGAGAACCCCTTGAAGCCTGGTAGTCCATGGGGCTGCAAAAGTGTTGGATCTGGCTTAGCAACTAAATAACAACAACAACAACATTTCTTGGGGCACCCTCGTCATCCCTAAGAAGACCCTACATGAATCCAGCTTCAGGATCTTAGAAGACTCTTTTCTTAGAGTCCCAGAATAAGGTTCTCATATACAAATAACCCAGATCCAAGTTACCCATAATAAATATTTCATTTCTCCTGAAACCTGATGGATATTTTTAGTCCCATTGTGTTCTTTAACTGTCATTTGTTCTGACAACTTATTTGGTGAATGACATACAGATGCAGGGCTTAGATGCTAGCAATGGTGAGTATGGAGCCCAATTCCAAGGTCACAGTGGCAAAGACCTTGCACCAAGGACCCAGAAGTGGAGCCCAGAACCAAGATCATCTCTGAACCTCTGACTAAGCCCCTTTAAAACCATTGACAAAATGCTCCTGATCATCACCAGCAGGCTTCTTGACCTCTATTAGGCAAAAATACCCGTTCCAGTGCTCACCCTAGAGTGTTCTAACCAGTCACCTGACGCCACCCTTCCAACAGGAGTTTTCTTTGTTTTGAGGCTATAAAAATTGGCTTCTAACCCAAGAAAAACATTGACTTTCCCTGGCCTGTCAGGAGGTCGGCCTGCTATGCTCACAGTGCCCACATTACCTCTACTCTTTGTTCTTTAAAATAAACTCACTCCTTTCTACAATATTTTGTGTTTGGAAATTCTTTTCCAATCTGTTTGGACTGCCACGACTGTGAGGAATTGCACATAAGGCAAACGCAAGAGCCTCCATTTGGGAAGGAGTCATACACAGGAAACACCTTGTTGTAAGGCAACAAGGTGAGTTAAGCTGCCAGCTAGTTGGGAAGCCTATTTCTGGACTGTGGTCTGGTCACTTTAAAAGGAAATACCAAAACGGTAGGCCAATTTGTGGTTTTAAGCTAAGCATTACGGCAAAGAATGTATACCTTTCTGTCTCATCTCATCCATGCTGATGCTTTATATTCTCCCCCACAGCTTCACAAAGAAAATTGCTGAGTCATTCTATTCCTCTCACTGTCTCCAGGATGAGACAGTATAATTAATTTACATTCAGATACTAAGACAAGCAGTGGTTTTGAATTTTTTTTTTCCATTCCTGGTCTGAATTGTTTTTGTGACACTGAATTAAACTCAGAAGGCCACTGATGACTGAAGTAAGCTTTTAGTATGGTCAAAACAAGTCCATTTGCTGCAAAATCCTAGTCTTGAATGTTAAATAAATATTTCATAGTGCTTCTAGTTGGATGTGTAAGCACAGACATTTTCAAGGACCAAGATTGGAATTTAAATGGAGATTCTGGACTGGTTTTTTTTTTTTCTTTTTAAATCCAGGTCAGTAAAAGGGACCACACATATGGTTACTTGCTGGCTTATCTGTTATTTGTAAAAGGTACATGTTTTAGACATTTAAGATCTGGAACTTCTCTGGCAGTTCAGTGGTTAAGACTTGACCTTGCATTGCAGGGTGTGTGCAGAATTTTAGCTCTCTGGTATAGGAGCTAAAATCCCACAATCTTCATAGTCCCCAGACCAGATCATAAACAACAGAAGTAATATTGTAGCAAATTCAATAAAGACTTTAAAACTGATCCACATAAAAAAAAAATCATAAAAAAAAAAAAGAATCAAGCTGGTTTTAGTTGCTGACTGGAAGAATCCTTTTTAATGCAGTTTTCATGTGATTTTGATGTCTTCTGAGATTTGGGGAGTTTTACCAGACTGCAGCAAGACAGTCTGGAACATGCTTTGTGGACCCCAGGCTGCCCAATTCAGATTGAAAACGGGAAAGCAGCAAATAAGAGAGGACTTGAGGAAGAAAAAAGTGTGACTAGGACAGAGACCTATTTCTTCTTTTTATTTCTGCCCGTTTCCTTTATCAGTTCATCCCTCTTTCTTTCTCCTGTGTTTCTACCCCACCCTCATTGTTAATCACTATACTTTGAATTTCACTTCTAGACTCTTTTTAAATTCATATTCTGTTTTCTATCATGAGTCTGTTTTGCATTTGTAACACAAATTTTGCCTCAACTAAACTTAATATGTAGAAAGGATAAAGAGCAAATTTTATCAAGTCATGTGTTTCACGTATCTTGCATTATAAGAGACTCATTTTGTAGGAAGGCCGAAGATGGGAAACATCAATGCTACAACATCCCCCTATAAGGCCCAGGTGTGTGTAGTTGCTAAGTCATGTCTGAGTCTTTGCAACCCCATGGACTGTAGCCTGCCAGGCTCCCCTGTCCATGGGATTCTCCAGGGAAGAATACTGGAGTGGCTTGCCATTTCCTGCTACAGGAAGGCCCAGGTTAAAAGTTGCTAATCAAAGTATACACTTTCCAGAGAAACTTTAGAATCTTTCTTAACACTGTACATGTAACAGCCACAACCAGCTTATCAGAGTTGGCACACGAGATGAAGCCAATTTGTTAACCTTAAGTTAGTAATTTCTGTGAAACTGCACGGGTTGATTTCAAGTGTCAGCTTTGAAACCACTCAGGGGCATCACTAGGTGTTTTAATCAAGAGGGCAGCGGCACAGAACACAAATAATCAATTGCACTGGATAAGCCTGGACTCACATTGCGGTCTGCTAACTGTCCCGGCTGCTTGTCCTTCTACTGAGCTTGTTTCACAGTGGCAAAGATACTTATTTCTCGGAGTCCTCAAATTGCTTTGTAAATAGCTAAGCAGTAGTCATTCAGTTTTCCTAGTCTGGGTTATTGTCTCCACTTGCTGTCCTCTAGGGATGGAATCCTGCCAGTTCATGTTCTCGGTTAAGTGAAGTAAAAGTGTTAGTCGCTTAGTTGTGTTGGACTCTTTGCAACCCCATGGACTGTAGTTTGCCAGGCTCCTCTGTCCATGGGATTCTCCAGGCAAGAATACTGGAGTGGGTTGCCATTGCCTTCTCCAGGGGATCTACCCAGCCCAGGGATTGAACCTGGGTGTCTCTCATTGCAGCCAGATTATTTACCATCTGAGACACCAGGGAAGCGCTCATACTCTTGGTACAACCAACTTAGACTATTAAACATCTGCCAGTCCCAGAAGGAAATGTCTTCTTACAGGGGTGATAGCTGGGTGTGTTCCACTTCCCACAAAGCTCTAAATAATGCAGGCTTCTTTTATTTTTAAAGAAATATTTATTTTTTATTTTTCTGGCTATGTCTGGTCTTAGTTGCAGCATGTGGGATCTTCATGGCATCATTCGGGCTTTCTAGATGTGACACAAGGGCTCCAGAGCATGCTCCGTAGTAGGTGGGAACTTATTTTCTTGACCGGGGATTGAACCCCTGTCCCCAGCATTGCAAGGTGGATTTTTAACCACTGGACCATCAAGGAAGTTCCCAATAATGTGACCTTCTGAGCTCTCATTCTCAACCTACTTGATTGTCAAGTATCTGTGATAGGACATGCATTTCTTTCTCCCTGTCTCATTCTTAACCTTTAATTCTTGGTCCCCAGGTTTTGTTTCTGTTATTCTATCAAAGTTACTCTCTTTTGGAGGTGGTGATTTATAAATCAAGTGGTCTGTTCTTAGCTCTTCATTATCCTGTACTCTCTGCTGAACTTGACAGTATTGTTGGTTCTCCTTCCCCACATCACTGCCCCCACCTCTGGCCGCTTTCTGTCTCTGTGAAATTCTATCCTCCTTCAGTTCTCATTACATTTCATTCTTTTGATTTTCCTATTACTCTTCGGAGTTTCCCTCAGTCTCCTGAACTGATTCTTTGCTCAACTCTCTTTGTCTAAGGAAGTGCATTCCATGCTCCTAACTTGTGTTGACATTGTTCCTCCACTGATACTAAACACATAAATTGTGTTTCAAAGCTATGTGTGTGTGTGTGTTTAGTCACTCAGTCATGTCTGACTCTGTGACCTCATGGCCTATAGCCAGCCAGGCTCCTCTGTCCATGGGATTCTCCAGGCAAGAATACTGGAGAGGGTTGTCAGTCCCTTCTCCAGGGAATCTTCCTGACCTGGGGATTGAACCAGGATCTCCTGGATTGTAGATGAATTCTTTACCATCTGAGCCAACAGGCAAGCCCTTCAAAATTATATCTATATTCTATTCCATCGAAAGATAATATACAGAACACCTAACTGCAGAAATTTTTATGTGAAATGCTTGTATTTCCAAGTCAATTTTCTTACCCAAACCTCAGTTCTTTATCTCCAAGAGCCTATGGGTTATTCCACTTGAATTATTCACTTGCACCCCAAGCTCATCAAACATAATCATTGACTACTTCTGCCAAACAAATCCAATCTCTCTATCTGTACTTTGTCAGTACAGATATTTTGCAAGTTACTCAGACTTAACAAATCTAAAACTTCCTGTGACATAATTGCATTTTTTTCTTCACCATATCTCATATCATTTGCTTCCATTTCCACCCTACTTCTCAGGTTGCCTTACTACTTGCCCAGATTGCTGGAACTTCCTTGTGCTGCCCAATCAAATTCTCACTCTTTTTCTCTTATCCTACCTGAGCACATTTTATCGTGTCATTTCTCTGGAAAGGCAGATTCAAGAGATCTGTATACAGTAATCCTTTACCGATGAACCTTCAAGCTGTGAGCTTTCAAAGATGCAAATGTGCATTTCATCAACATCAGGTGTGAGTGAAATTGCAGCTTGCCCTCTATCTCCTATTGCCGATGATCTTTCAGCTCTACCATCTCCCACCTCGTCTCCTTCCTCCAGTCAGTAACTCTTCTTGCCTGTTCGCTCAGTGCCAGCCCCTGTATGCCAACTGTTGCACTGTACAACTGTACTTTTCAAGGTACTAAGGTTTAAGATTAAAAATGTTTTCTTTATTTTCTGTGTTTTTCTTTCTTACGTACTATTTGTGTGAAAAGTATTATAAACCTATGACAGCATAGTACTATATAGACGATTGTGTTAGTTGGGTACCTAGGCTAACTTTGTTGGACTTATGAACAAATTGGACTTAAAATGTGCTCTCAGCACAGAACTCATTTGTACATAGGAGACTTACTGTATATCATTGTTTCATGTCGAAGCTTCTCAGTTTGATGTTTAAGGCCATCTGCCAACATTTCCAAGGTTATCTCCCACTCTTCCTCAACCCATATCACCTTAGTCAAGCTGTCTGGGTGTCCCACCAACTTTCCATGCTTGGCGTCGTTTCCACATTGTATAATATTATTGTCTTCACCTAGCATGTCCTTCTGACTATTGACCCTTGAATCAAATTATAGGCATCATCTAAGATTCTGTTTTTGTAGTCTCTTCTATAAAATCTTTACTGATTTTTCACTCCTAATTTATCATTACTACCACACGATTAATCATTTAATTGTCCTCTATGTTATGTTTGGTAGTTTTATCTCTCACTGTAATTGTAAATTTCTTATTTCATCTATTAAATAGCTTTTGTGCTCTCCTGGGAGCTCAGCATAATCCTGACAAATAGGGGGTGTTCAATAAATATCTCATTGATTTACTATTCCTTCATTTAACAAACACCTGTTTAAGTAAATTGTTGGATAAATAAATCAAACTGATTGATGGATTGATTTTGTCTATTGATTCAGTTTCATACTGTGCTCAGTTCTCTGCACTTTAATTTGAGTGGTGAGGGACACCTAATATTTTATTTCCTTCCACCTCCAGACAATTCCTAGAATAGACTCCCATAAATAAACTATTGGGATCAAAACACACCTTCAATCACTTTTGGGTGAAACTATGTTAAACAGAAATTTAGTATCTGAATTTTAATGATAGGGTAAACCCCTGCCAAATGATTTTTGCATTGACTCATTAAAGAAACAATATAAATCTCTATGAAAAGGTAAATTAAACTCTGGTTCTCTTCCTAGAAGTGACACATTAAACATGAGCCACTTTAAATTAAGAGAAAAATAATATTTTATTTTATTTAATACATTTTAATATTTAAATTAAGAGAAAAACAATATTTCAGAAACCAGAACAAATGGCACCTCCAATCTGGGTTCTACTTAGTTCAAAGTGATTTTTAGGGATTAACTGAGAAAGTAGTAGCATAATTTTTCATTCTTCCCTGAAGAGCTTTAGCACTAGCAAGCCTATTATTTTCTAAAACTCATTGTCCTTCATTTAGTAAAATCTATTCTCTGCTAAAATGTCTCATCTTATAACCCAGTCATATTATAATACAAGCATTATCATGGGTTGAATTGAGTCCCCCTAATTCATATGTTGAAGCCCCAACTCCTAGTACCTCAGAATTTGAAAATATGGCCTTGAAAGTGGTTATGGAGTTAAAATGAGTTGGTAGGATGGCTTCTAATTCAATTTGACCTGTGTCTTTTATAAGAAGAGGAAATTTCAGACAATAGGGGCACATGTATACAGAGGGACAGCCATGTAAAGACAGCAACAGGTCAAGGAGGTGGAGGTTTCCTTGGAAACCAAATCTGTCAGCACCTTGGTCTTGGACTTCTAACCTCCAGAACTGTGAGATGATAAATTTTCACTGTGTAAGCCCCACTGTGTGTAGTATTTGTTATGGTGGCCCAAGCAAACTAATATATAAGCACATATATGTCTCCCTACCACACTGTGAATTTTTTGAAAGCAGGGGTCAAATTTCAGTCAGATTTGTAGTGCTTCATAGAATACTGGTAATAAGTAATTTTACACAATGTCATGGAAATGAATTTGTAGCTTGTTTGTCTCACTAGAATGCTCCTTTTTGGAATATATATTGTCTGAATATCTACTGGGGCTCAGTGCTCTTCTGGACACTGGTAGGTATGAAGATGATTAAAACAAAGACTATCTCAATGAAAGCACTTTGTACTGGGCGTTATGAAAGTTTTCCATTTCCTGAAGATATGTTTCCATCACTCTATATTCCCAGATGGGCAAATCAAACCTATCACATTGCAAAATTCCCAGCCAGCAGACTGCAGTGTTAAGAGGTTTGCACCACTCAAAGAAAAAGAAATGTTACATAAAACAAATCATTTCCAACCCACCTCTATTCCCACTGAATGGGTTTAGGAGATTAATCTCTTCATGCCAAGACTTGAGTTAGTGACTAGCATAGAGAGGGATAAATCCAACGTTCTGTGACTGATGAGGACTTCAGACAATCCTGAATTCACAACAGCAAACTTCCAGTGTAAGTGAGAAATTGGAGACTATGTAAAGTTCAAAACTCAGGTAAAACTGGACCAAACAGTAGTGAGGTTGAAAATGAAGTTACACCTAGGAGGGTGTGTAAACCCACCAAAGCAAAATGGACACCACCCTTAGGCTGGTGGATTCAGACCATTAGAAAATTACTGCCTTGGTCTAGGCCACCTCAGGAACTAAAATCTAAGTTTACAAGCCCAACTTAAGGATCCAAGCCCCTAAAGCTAATGAAAACTTAGATGATGGCACTATAAGTCTAGGAAGTCAGAGAATTGAATTCAGAAGGGCCAACTCTGCTTCAGACAACACTACAAAGCTACAGTAAACAAAATAACATGGTATTGGCACACAAAACATATGGCTCAATGCAACAGAATAGAGACCAGAAATAAACTCACACACTTACAGTTAATCTTCAATAAGGGAGGCAAGAATATACATAAAGAAAAGACAGTCTTTTCAGCAAGCAATGTTGGGAAAGTTGGATAGCCATGTAAATGTAAAGTCAAAACGCTCCCTCACATGCAACAAAAAATAAATTCAAAATGGCTTAAAGAGTCAAATATAAGACAGGACACCATAAATCTCTTAGAAAAGAACATAGGCAAAACATTCTCTGACATAAATTGTAGCAATGTGTTCTTAGGTTAGTCTCCTAAGGCAATAGAAATAAAAGCAAAAGTAAACAATGGGACCTAATCAAACTTATAAGATTTTGCACAGCAAAGGAAACCATAAACAAATTCAAAAGAAAACCTTTTAACTGGGAGAAAATATTTGCAAAAGTTGCAACTGACAAGGGGCTGCTTTCAAAAATACACAAATAGCTCATGCAACTTATTTCTCCAAAGAAGACATACAAATTGGCCAATAGACACATGAAAAGATGCTTAGCATTGTTAATTAGAGAACACAAATTGAAATTACAATAAGGTATTACCTCACACTGGTCAGAATGGCCATCATTAAAAAATATATAAATAACAAACACTGGAATAGGTGTGGAGGAAAAGAATCCTCTTATGCTCTTGGTGGAAATGTAAACCTTAAGGTATCTGCCCAGCTCTTGACTATGTTCTATGGCTTTTCTGACTACCTTTTCAGTCTATAGACTTTCCATTTCTACTCCCCCACCCAGAATGGGGACTTCTTATGACTCTAAGTGATTCTTTTTGGAGCTGGACCAATGCTCAGACATCCATGGATACTTCTATTGATGCTGATTCAAGGTGAAGTGGTATATAAAAAAATGCTGCTTTTTGGGGTGAGATAGCATCAGGAGGCTGAAGCCAACAGGTAGAAAAATGCAAGATAACATGGGAGTCGGTAAAAGATTTGAAGAGAAACTGAGAGACTCCAAAAAGAGTTTAACTGAAAAGAGCAGAAAATAGAAAATAGGTTCTGAGATGCAGTCAAGACCTTTTGTTAAAGTTCAATCCAATGCCAAGAATCCAAAGAGCAACAGAGCCAAAATAAGTGGGCTCATTATTGGCTTCCCCAGAAGAGCAAGCCCATGACAGCCAGTCTCATGGCCCATAGCTGACTGCTGCTCTACTGAGGTGAGGATTCTTAGCTCTTGCATCACCTCTACTATAGCCCCAAAGTGCAGAGAAACTTGGTCTCAGGATGCAATAGACAGCATCATCTTCCTTTCTCCCCTGGTATCTTCTAAGAGGAGGTCCTCCATGCTTGCACAAAGATAAGCAGCTCTCAAACCCTGATACTCTGGGTTTGTGGCCTTAGATCTGCTCATGAGAACATCTCATCATAACATATCTAAACGTACCAGAATTTTCTTCCCTGACCACATCATCCCCTTTTGTACATGTGTCAGAGCTATTTTCATTCTCCACACATTGGAATATTGTTCCAGGGTTCTTCCTGGCCTCTTTTGTTTTCTTTCTTTTCTTCCTTCAAAATTGCATTGTAAAAACCTCTATGAACGTACTCATCACTTCCCCTCCCAATATCCTCTTCAGTAAACGATTCCCAACAGAAAAAGAAATTTCAAGGTTACCTCCTTAAAGAAAGCAGAACTCTGAAAGCCAAATAAATGTAAACAAACATTTGTTGCAGCCGACCCAGCTCAGGATTAGTAGCTATGAGACATACTTTTATTTGTTTAGGCTATATTGCAAGCATGCTAGTTGCTTTCCAAATATTAAAATCTAGTGATGGAGATAATAATAAATAATGTATTTCATATAGATAGCATCTGAGTCAATGATGTAAGATAATGGCTCTGGGGTCTACAGTTCTAGGAAGTGCCCACGACTGGGATACAATCAGCAGTCCCATGTGGGGTATGTGAGATAACACTTTATTAATGCAAGTTGGAACAGTGGCTCCAAGGGTCTGTAACTTGCAAAGACAAATATGCCCAGTTCTCAATAATCTTACCTAAAATACAAGAAAAAGTCCTGGGAGAATGGCTTAGAAAGTGAGAGTATCTAAAGTGTGATTAGATCTACAAGTGAGAGTATCTAAAGTGTGATTATATCAACACTGATCACAGATACCATTTAAATGGCTAAAATACATCACTGAGGACTGAGAGTAACGCAACTTACTTAATTTACTTCCAGTGCTTCCAAGGGGATGTTGAAAGACTTGGCGGCTATTCCAGGAGTCCCATAGGTCTCCACGGTAGGAAGCTGGTTCTTTGGAAGGAAGATGCTGTGAAATAAGAATCAACCAAATCATGTTTTTGAAAATTGTAAAACAATTAAGTTTTAACCTCCCTTGCTTTTAATGCAAACTTTAATTGAATCTCAAGAAGAAATAGAAAACCGAAATAGTTCTATATCTATTCAAGANTAAGCAGCTCTCAAACCCTGATACTCTGGGTTTGTGGCCTTAGATCTGCTCATGAGAACATCTCATCATAACATATCTAAACGTACCAGAATTTTCTTCCCTGACCACATCATCCCCTTTTGTACATGTGTCAGAGCTATTTTCATTCTCCACACATTGGAATATTGTTCCAGGGTTCTTCCTGGCCTCTTTTGTTTTCTTTCTTTTCTTCCTTCAAAATTGCATTGTAAAAACCTCTATGAACGTACTCATCACTTCCCCTCCCAATATCCTCTTCAGTAAACGATTCCCAACAGAAAAAGAAATTTCAAGGTTACCTCCTTAAAGAAAGCAGAACTCTGAAAGCCAAATAAATGTAAACAAACATTTGTTGCAGCCGACCCAGCTCAGGATTAGTAGCTATGAGACATACTTTTATTTGTTTAGGCTATATTGCAAGCATGCTAGTTGCTTTCCAAATATTAAAATCTAGTGATGGAGATAATAATAAATAATGTATTTCATATAGATAGCATCTGAGTCAATGATGTAAGATAATGGCTCTGGGGTCTACAGTTCTAGGAAGTGCTCACGACTGGGATACAATCAGCAGTCCCATGTGGGGTATGTGAGATAACACTTTATTAATGCAAGTTGGAACAGTGGCTCCAAGGGTCTGTAACTTGCAAAGACAAATATGCCCAGTTCTCAATAATCTTACCTAAAATACAAGAAAAAGTCCTGGGAGAATGGCTTAGAAAGTGAGAGTATCTAAAGTGTGATTAGATCTACAAGTGAGAGTATCTAAAGTGTGATTATATCAACACTGATCACAGATACCATTTAAATGGCTAAAATACATCACTGAGGACTGAGAGTAACGCAACTTACTTAATTTACTTCCAGTGCTTCCAAGGGGATGTTGAAAGACTTGGCGGCTATTCCAGGAGTCCCATAGGTCTCCACGGTAGGAAGCTGGTTCTTTGGAAGGAAGATGCTGTGAAATAAGAATCAACCAAATCATGTTTTTGAAAATTGTAAAACAATTAAGTTTTAACTTCCCTTGCTTTTAATGCAAACTTTAATTGAATCTCAAGAAGAAATAGAAAACCGAAATAGTTCTATATCTATTCAAGAAAATAATGTAGGACTTCCTGATGGTCCAGTGGATAAGAATCTGCCCGCCAATGCAGGGGACATGGGTTTGATCCCTGGTCAGGGAAGATCCCACATGCTGCGATTGAGAAGTGTGCACACCACAACTATTGAGTAGCCCCCGCTCACTGCAACTAGAGAAATCTCCTGCGAGCAATGAAGACCCAGTGCAGCCATAAAAAATTAATTAATTTAAAAACTAAAAAAGAAAATAATGTAATAAAAAACTTCACAGAAAAACTCCAAACTTTACTGCTCTTATTATAAACTTAAACATACTGCCTATACTGTCTTTATAGTCAATGTCTTTACTGATAAGTTGTAAAAAAAAAAAAATTAGTGATGAAATACTACCAATCTTACACAAATCATTTCAGAGGATAGAGGAAGAGGTACTATTTTTCAATGCATTTAATGTGGCCAGCACAATCCTGGTATCAAAACTTGACAAAGACATTATAAAAAAGATATAGGTTAATATCATTTGTAGATATAGATAAAAAGTTATCAACTATTATTAACAATTCAAAAATATGAAAAAAGGTAGTACATAATGGTCAGATGAGATTCATCTCAGGAATATAAATTGGTTTAATATTTGTAAATCAATCAATATAATTTGCTACATTACCAGAATAAAGGAGAAAACATATAGTCATCTTAATATATGTAGAGAATGTTGATAAGATTTGACAGCTGTCTATGGTTAAAATTTTTACCAAAGAAGGAAAATTTCTCAAACTGTATACTGTAAAGTATGTCTGTAAAAAAGCTATAGTTAATATATAAATGGTGAAACACTGAGAGCTTTCCCTCTAAAACCTGGAAAGGGGAAAGGATGTTTACTGTTACTACTTCTAATTCAATGTTGTACTAGAAGACTTAGCCAGTGGAAAGTTCCCAAAGAAATGAAAGGACCAATGCTTAAAAAGGAAAAAGGAACAGTATCTCAATTCAAAGCTGACATAACTGTATGTTAGGAAATCTCAAAGAATCTATAAACAATTTGAACTATTAAGTAACTTTAGGGGCTTCCCTGGTGGCTCAGATGGCAAAGAGTCTGCCTGCAATGCAGGAGACCTGGATTTGATCCCTGGGTCAAGAAGATCCCCTGGAGCAGGGCATGGCTACCTATTCCAGTATTCTTGACTGGGAAATCCCACAGACAGAGAAGCCTGGTGGGCTACAGTCCATGGGGTTGCAAAGAGTTGGACATGAATGATGGACTAACACTTTCACCAAGGCTGGGGAATACACACTAATATCCAAAAATCTACAGCTACTTCTATTTATGAGCAAGGAAAATTTGAAAAATGAAAAAGAATAATACCATTCACAATAGCATCAAAAAACTTCCCTAATATCGGGAGTTGGTGATGGACACGGAGGCCTGGTGTGCTGCGATTCATAGAGTCACAAACAGTCAGACATGACTGAGCGACTGAACTGAACTGAATATCTGGGAATGCATTGTTGCCATTTTAATTATGTCTTGGTGTAGTCTGTTTGGGACCTTGTGTGCTTCCTGTACCTGGATATCTGTTTCCTTCCTTAGGTTTGGGAAGTGTTTAGTTGTAATTTCTTCAAATACATTTTCAATCTCCTTTTCTCTTTCTTCTCCTGGATCCCTATTATGCATAAATTGTCATGATATATAGTATCCCATAGGTCTCTTACATTGCTTTCACTTTTTTCCCCTTCATTTGGCTTTCTATCTGCTGGTATGATTGTGTGATTTCCATTATTCTATCTTTCAAATCACTTATTTATTCTCTGCCTTATTCATTCTGCTGTTCATTGCATTTAGCTCAGCTTTTGTCTAGGAAAATAAGTTCTCTAACTTTTCTTGGTTCCTGTTTATAGCCTCTAGCTCCCTTTTTACAGTAACCTGCATTTCTATCAGTAGTCCTTCTGAGTCCCTTCAGTATTTTCATTATCTCCTTTTTGAACTCCGTGTCTATTACACTGAAGAGGTCTATTTCATTGTTTGTTCCTTCAGGGCAATTCTCTTGATCTTTTCATTGGGGATGATTCTTCTGCTTCTTCATTTTACTTATATTTCTTTTGCTCTGTGAGTTTAGGACAAACAATTATCTACTGTGGTCTTGGAGGGCTATTTTTTAAGTGGGAGCATCCCTGTGTAGCCTGCTTGGGTTTCATATTTTTGGTGTGAGGGCTGTGTTTAGACTGGATGACCGCCACCTCTTTCCTCAGCATATGCTAGCCATTAGCCCCTAGCTAGGAGGTGTGACGGGTGTTGTGGTGCTGAGAGCCTGCACTGGATGTTGAGCTGGGGCCTCCCCTTTGCTCTATGGTTGTAACTGCCCTGTCAGGGGCAGGGCTTGCCCTCTAGGACTTGGAATAGAAGCTCCCGAACCGTTTCTGAGCTGTGGGGTTAGGTAGCTAGGATGGGAGCGCTCCCTGGCAGAGGCGCTGTCCATCCGGGCGTGTTCTCTGCGTTGTCGCCTGTCACCTGTGTGCGGGCTCACACAGAACACTGTTGTTGGCACCGCCCTCCACCTCGCCTCAACCTTGGGAATGCCGACCATCGTGCCCGGTGTCCCTCAGTCGTTTTTTCACCAGGCTACTGAAGTCAGGTCCCAGGACCTCAGTCGTCGGGCATGGGGACCCACTGTGGGAGATATGGAGGCCACTCTGGCTCTGACCCAGCCCAGGCCCACAATGCCCACAGCTGTAAGGCCAGACCTGTCCATCACAGGCGCACCCACTATCGGACCCTTAGAAAGGCCCTCAGACTCTGTGGTTACAAAGCCCAGGGCAGAGGTATAAACCCGGGGCTTTTGAAGCCCATGGGAGATTTGTCAGCCCTAAGCTGACTTGGACCCTAGGATTGGGCTGTGGTTTCAGTCCCGCCTCTGTGCTGAGAAACCTGCTGGAGGCTGCCCTGGAGTCCCCTGAGGTGGAAGCCCTTAGCCAGTAGGTGACTCTCAGCTCTCTGGAGCCTGAGAGGGCGGGACGAGTCTGGAGCCTGAGGGGGCGGGGCCGGTGTGTGGAGAAAGAGGCTGAAAATGTGGCCCCGCCCCTCCCTTCGGGGGCGCTTAACGCCTGACTCTTCTCTACATGTCCAGCCTGGGCTCCTGGGAACATGCCCAGCTGTAACCGTACCGCACTCCAGCCCCAGCCTTTTCAGGCTCTCTCCACACAGTTAACAGCAGTCCTCTCCCAGACCCTGGAAGAGTGTTCTCTGTGGTGTCACCTGTCGCCTAAACAGGTATTCCAGCACCCAGCCCCTGCTTGCACCAGTGGTACTGTCTCAGGCTGGGGCATCCAGGGCAGTGGCCCGGACCATCTGTGTGTGGCTCTCTCTGTCCTGCCTACCAAAAACTGGTTGTTGTGTGCTCCTTTGAGCCTCTTGAAGCTCCCCTTCTGTCCTGGTTGATCTCCCCACTAGAGATGGGACTTCCCACAGTGTGGGAACCTTTTCTCTTTTTCAGGTCCCTCTTAGGGATACAGGTTCTGTCCTACTTCCTTTTTTCCCCCTTTGCCCTGCGTTACATGGGGATCTTTCTTGTCTTTTCAGGTGTTTGAGGTCTTCTCCTCGTGTTCAGTGGGTGTTCTATGAGAACGGTTTCAGTTGCAAATATGTTTTTGATGTATTTGTGGGAGGAGGTGAGTTCCACATGCTTCTACTTCACCATCTTGACTGGAGCCTCTGTGAATAAATTTAACAAAATACCAACAAGACTTCTATACTGAAAAATACAAAACACTGTTGGGAGATCTTAAGGAATATATAATAATTGAAGAGATATATCATGATGGTTGACTGGAGCACTCAAATTGTTAGGATATCAGTTCAGTTCAGTTCAGTCGCTCAGTCGTGTCCAGTTCTTTGAGACCCCATGGATGCAGAACACCAGGCCTTCCTGTCCATCACCAACTCCCAAAGTTGACTCAAACTCATGTCTGTTGAGTCAGTGATGCCATCCAACCATCTCATCCTCTCTCATCCCCTTCTCCTCCCGCTTTCAATCTTTCCCAGCATCAGGGTCTTTTCTAATGAGTCAGTTCTTCACATCAGGAGGCCAAAGTATTGGAGTTTCAGCTTCAACATCAGTCCTTCCAATGAATATTCAGGACTGATTTCCTTTAGGATGGACTGGCTGGATCTCCTTGCAGTCCAAGGGACTCTCAAGAGTCTTCTCCAACACCACAGTTCAAAAGCATCAATTCTTTGGCGCTCAGCTCTTTTTCTAGTCCAACTCTCACATCCATACATGACTACTGGAAAAACCATAGCTTTGACTAGATGGACCTTTGTTGGCAGAGTAACATCTCTGCTTTTTAATATGCTGTCTAGGTTGGTCATAACTTTTCTTCCAAGGAGTAAGCGTCTTTTAATTTCATGGCTGCAGTGATTTTGGAACCCCCAAAAATAAAGTTTCTCACTGTTTCCATTGTTTCCCCATCTATTTGCCATGAAGTGATGGGACCAGATGCCATGATCTTCATTTTCTGAATGTTGACTTTTAAGCCAAGTTTTTCACTTTCCTCTTTCACTTTCATCAAGAGGCTCTTTAGTTCTTCTTCACATTCTGTCATAAGGGTGGTGTCATCTATGTATCTGAGGTTATTGATATTCCTCCCAGCAATCTTGATTCCAGCTTGTGCTTCATCCAGCCTGGCATTTCGCATGATGTACTCTGCATATAAATTAATTAAACAGGGTGACAGTATATAGCCTTGATGTACTCCTTTCCCTATTTGGAACCAGATTAGGATTAGGGTTAGGATGTCAATTCTTATCAAATTGATTTATAGATACATGGTATCACAATTAAAATCCCATCAGTCTGTTTTTGTAGAAGTCAATGAGCTGATTCCAAGATGTGTACTGAAATGTAAGGACAGAGAATATCCAGGACAATCTTGAAGAAAAAGAACACAGCTGGTGGGCTTATTTATCAGATTTCAAAACTTACTACCATGATTTAAAATTTTGTCAAAGTGTTAGTCTCCCAGTCATATCCAACTCTCTGTGACCCCATGGACTGAGGCCTGCCAGACTACTCTGTCCATGGGGATTCTCCAGGCAAGAACAGTAAAGTGCATTGCAATTTCCTTCTCCAGGGGATCTTCCTGACCCAAGGATCAAACCCAGGTCTCCTGCATTGCAGGCAGATTCTTTACCATCTGAGCCATCAGGCAAGCTTTTGGGGAAGCCCAAAGGGCATAAAAAATCTCATTGTGAAATAGAGATATTTTCAATAAATGGCACTGGAGCTGAATAACCACATGAATTACCTCAATTCATACATCACTCTACACATTAAAACTTGGTTTAACATGCATCTTAGACCTAGAAGTAAAAGTTAAAATTACAAAGTTTTTAAAAGAGAACTTAGAAGAATATCTTCTTAATATTTGACTAACAAAGATTATTTAGCACATAGAAGGCACTAATCATAAAGATTAGTGAAAAATCTTTGTTGGAATAAAAAATGATGAATTGGGTTTCATCAAATGGGAAAACCTGCTGACTGAAAGACAATGTCAAAAAGTCAAATGGAAAGCCACTAACTGGGAGAAAATGTTGAAATATATACATATTTGACTTGTGTTGAAAATACATAAAGAATTCCTACAAGTCAAAAGACAGTCCAGTATAAAAATGGACCATAGACTTGAAAATATGTCATCTGAAGACTTCTTAAGTGTATGAATAGGTGTTCATCATGAAATATCAGGTAACATGGAAACCACAATGACGTACCTCTAAAATTTTCAGAATTACTAGAATTAAAGGGGTAGACAACAAGAAAATTGGTGAAAATGATGAACAATTGCAATATTTATATTTTTTCTGATGGGAGTAGCTTTTGTTTCAGACATTTTGGAAAGCTCTTTGATAGTTTCTAATAAAGTGACATACCGTAGGTATACACACATAGCTATAGCCCAGTTCAAAAGCATCATTTCTTCAGCGCTCAGTTTTCTTTATAGTCCAACACTAAAAACTCTAGGCTAACCAAATAACTTTGGTGTTTACAACAGCCATATTCAACAGGAGATTATTTTGAAATTATCTTTCTGCTTGTTTGAACAACACTCAAATTAATGACTTGGGCAAAATGGAAACACCTCAAAAGCTTTGTAAGCAGATAAAGTATGAAATATAGATAGATAGAAACTGAAATAAAACATTCATCTTCAGTTTTAATTCCCTATTTAAAAAGGTGAGATTTGACATCATCTCTTCCGTTTCTAATGGAGAAGTACTCTCCACTCTAGTACTCTTGCCTGGAAAATCCCATGGATGGAGGAACCTGGTAGGCTGCAGCCCATGGGGTCACTAAGAGTCAGACATGACTGAGTGACTTCACTTTCACTTTTCACTTTCATGCATTGGAGAAGGAAATGGCAACCCACTCCAGTGTTCTTGCTTGGAGAATCCCAAGGACAGGGGAGCCTGGTGGGCTGCCATGTATGGGGTCACACAGAGTCAGATATGACTGAAGTGACTTAGCAGCAGCAGCTTCCCTTTCTAAAAACATTATAGTTAAAGCTATGATTTACTAATTAATTTAATAATATTCCTACATGGAAGATCCTTTATAATCTGATCCTATGACCATTTACCATTTAAGTCTTGCTTGTTCCTCAAATAACCACTCAAATCCCAGCTTCTCTGACTGTTCCTCATATACCATTTCCCCTCATTGGGAATTTGTTTCCATCTAGAAAGCTCTAGCCAACTTCTCTGCCCATTGAACCCCATCCATGCCCCTAGATCCATTTAGTCAATCCGTTTCCTTTACTAGGGCTTCTCTCTCCCCTGTACTCCTGCAGTATTTGGGTTTAATATCATTTATTAAATGATATTAATTAAATGATATAAGGCAAGTATCATCTACTGCCTTGTGTGAGCAGTTATTCTTTAATGTGTGTGTGTTTTCCCTTGCAGCTAGAATTGAAGCAGAATTAAGGCAAAACCTATAATATATAGGTTTCTGTAGATACCCTATGTATACCTTTCCCTCAAATTTCCCACAGGACTTAGATTTGTTGTCTCCAACAGATGTTCAACAAATACTAGATGGTTCATCTAGGTAAGGAAGAATTCCTCAGATACTATGCATATTTTGGAATTACAGTTGATTCTTCAACGAATGTGGAGGTTAAGGTCACTGACCCTCTGCAAGGTAGAAAATTCAAGTATAAGTCAGCCTTCTTGGGCTTCCTTGGTGGCATGGCTCAGTGGTGAAGAGTCCACCTGCCAGTGCAGAAGACACAAGTTTGATGCCTGGTCTGGGAAGATCCCACAGGCAGGGGATCAATTAAGCCTGTGTGCCACAACCATTGAGCCTGTGCTCTAAAGTCCCAGAGCTGCAACTACTGAGCCCACGCACTGCAATTACTGAAGCCTGAGCAGCTACAGTCTGTGCTGCACGACAAGAGAAGCAACCGAAATGAGAAGCCCACAAACGGTAATGAAGAGAGGGCCCCGCTTGCTGCATCTAGAGAAAAGCCCATAGAGCAGCTAAAACCCAACAGAGTCAAAAATAAATAATAAAATTACTTTTTTTAAAAAGAAAGAATACTTCTTTAAGGAAAAAAAATGTCAGCCCTCTGTATCCTGGTTGCTCATCCACATATTCAATGAACTGTGGATTGTGTAAAACTGTAGTATTTCTACTGAAAAAAATCTGCAGTGGACCCGTGCCATTCAAATCTGTGTTGGTCGAGTCAACTATATAACATTTTGAAAAAAGAGGCATCAAATATGCACAAAAGCAGTTCGCTAAAGCAGAGCACATTTCCTGGAAGAAAATGTTTTCATGTGAAAGTCAGGGAGCAACAGCAGCGACCATCTCAGACCCAGAGATCTTAGATGTACACTGATATTGATGGATTGGAACATGTTATCAGCAAAGGCAGACTAGCTAAATCACAGACCAAGAAGAATTAAGGTTTGACATCTACTAAGCTTTGCTAAATTAAAATTTTAAAAGGAAGGCATGAATAAATAAAACCATTGGTTGAAGGCCAGCCTATTAAGTGAAAATGAATCCATTGAAAGCTCCAGAACACACTAGAAGCCCCTTTGGATACCACTTCATCATGAAACTAAAAATAACCTCAGAGCTCTCAGCATACTTGTAAGTTTGCTGAGAAGCATGAGACAGTACCAGAGGAGAGAATTAGTACCTGGTGGCAAAGAAAAGCGGAAGCTCTTTGAAAATTCTAATCTGCTAATAATTGATTCAGGAAATAGTGAAGGACAGGGAAGGCTGGTGTGCTGTGGTCCATGGGGTCGCAAAGAGTTGGACATGACTGATTGACTGAACAACAATCGCTGATTATTACTATGGAAGCAAGGTCATTTGGACAATTCTGTTGACCTTAACTCCCTGCTTAGTACATTTTAATGACTTCTAATTTTAGTGACTTCCTACCCTCTCATGGGCTTCCCAGGTGGCATTAGTGGTAAAGAACCCATCTGCCAATGCAGGAGACATGAGATGTGAGTTTGATCCCTGGGTCGGGAAGATCCTCTGGGGCAGGGCGTGGTAACCTACTTCAGTATTTTTGCCTGGAGAATTCCATGGAGAGGGGAGTCTGGCAGGCTACAGTCCATAGGGTCTTAAAGAGTTGGACACAACTGAAGCAACTTAGCACACATACATGGTTTTTAATCTAAAGTTCTAAATCCTTTGCCTTCCACAAAGGCATGCATGGTGGAAGAGCTTCTGTCCATCTCTGCAGCCTTGTCCTAGGTGCTATAATAAAATACCACACACTGGGAGGCTTATAAACAACAGAAATGTGCTTTTCAGTTCTGGAGGTCCAAAAGTCCAAGATCATGTGTGAGTATAATGAGACAAGGGCCTTCTTCCTGCCTCAGTCTGGTACCCTCTTGCTGTGTCTTCACATGATGGAAGGGACTTGGGGAGTAACTTTCACAAGGGCACAAATTCCACTCATAAAAGTTCCACCTTCATGATCTAAACAGCTCCGAAAGTCCCCATCTATTACTACCATCAACTACAGGGGCTAGGATTTCATATGTGAATTTGGGAAGGACACGAACAATTCAGACCACACCAAGCTCTTCTAACAATTTTCTCTTGTACAGCCGTACAGGGAAAGCTAAGTTCATGGTATCTGGTCCCATCACTTCATGGCAAATAGATGGGGAGACAGTGGAAACAGTGAGAAACTTTATTTTTGGGGGTTCCAAAATCACTGCAGATGATGACTGCAGCCATGAAATTAAAAGACGCTTACTCCTTGGAAGAAAAGTTATGACCAACCTAGACAGCAGAGACGTTACTCTGCCAACAAAGGTCCATCTAGTCAAAGCTATGGTTTTTCCAGTAGTCATGTATGGATGTGAGAGTTGGACTAGAAAAAGAGCTGAGCGCCAAAGAATTGATGCTTTTGAACTGTGGTGTTGAAGACTCTTGAGAGTCCCTTGGACTGCAAGGAGATCCAGCCAGTCCATCCTAAAGGACATCAGTCCTGAATATTCATTGGAAGGACTGATGTTGAAGCTGAAACTCCAATACTTTGGCTTCCTGATGTGAAGAACTGACTCATTAGAAAAGACCCTGATGCTGGGAAAGATTGAAAGCGGGAGGAGAAGGAGATGAGAGAGGATGAGATGGTTGGATGGCATCACTGACTCAACAGACATGAGTTTGAGTCAACTTTGGGAGTTGGTGATGGACAGGAAGGCCTGGTGTTCTGCATTCCATGGGGTCTCAAAGAACTGGACACGACTGAGCGACTGAACTGAACTGTATGACAGCCTACTGGTTTTTTGCTTCCCCAGACACTACACATCCCTTCCTGCCTCAGGGCCTTAGCATGTACAGAGCCTTTCTCCCTGGAGCATATTCTCCCTTTTTGCCTAGACACTTCTATTCATTCATATTACTTCCTTTGGAAGTCTTGGGAAATTTTCCTTTTATATACTCTTGTGGCATCCTCTGCTTCTGATTCATTGTTTGTTGTTTAGTTGCTAAGCCATGTCTGACCCTTTTCCAAACCCATGAACTGTAGCTGTCTAGGCTCCTCTCTCCATGAGATTTCCCAGGTTAAAATACCGGAGTGGGTTGCCATTCCCTTCTCCGGGGGATCTTCCCAACCCAGGGATTGAACCTGCGTCTCCTGCATCAGCAGGCAGATTCTACACCACGGAGCCAAAAATTAAGTGAAAATTTAATTTTTTGGTTTAATGTCTGTTTTCCACACTAGATTTTGCTGAGAAGGGGGCAACATCCTTCCCTCTGGCTTGTTTTCACCAGGAGGTACTTCTGTGAAGTAATCCTGGTGCCTCTTTCTCTTTCCATTCTCAAGCTTTGAGAGATGAGTGGAAGAACCGGGTGGATGTGACCCAGTCCTTTGTGAATTTTTCTCCTGCTTGTTTGCTGGCAGAAATGTCATCCTGGGTAAGAGGCATAGCCTTGAAAGAAAGTGGGTCTGTACTTGTCCTGCAGGGCCAGTGACCATGGGGCAGAAGGTACAATAAAATTTATCAATAATATTGCTGATATTTTGATTTTTGTTTCTTTAGTGCTTTGTTTAATTTCTCATAAAGTACCAAACTCACAAGGAGAAGAAAAAAGAAGTGAAAAACTCTGTTAGGTTACAAGCTTGTCTTCTTCATCCAATGTAACCCCAGCACTCAGCTCCGTTCCTGCAAACAGTGAATGTTCTATAAATATTTATCAAATGTGTGAATTATTTAACCTCTCTGCACCAGTTTCCTCAAATGTAACATGATGATAAAACCTACCAATCTGGCCACATTATATGAGTATTCAACACAGTATATTAAAGCAATTAGTACAGTACCTGGCATGTGGTTAAAGGGATAAATATATTGTAGCTATTATTATCTGCACCAACTGAGAATAATTCATATTTAGAACTACTCACTTCAACCTGGTGTCAGGATAATAACCACAATGTTATCTGTGTCAACCTGATCTGCTCTGGTGTCTCTCTTAAAAAAAAATAATATAGTTTTAAAAGTGAATACTATATAGATCAGAAAGATAACCTACAATATGGAATGAAATATCAAAGATCTACTCAATGTACATGTAGAGACTTAAAGGAAATTACTAAAAATATATATGTTCAGTTGCAGTCTGATTCTGTCATCCCTTATCAGTCCTCCCAAATTCAGAAGGAGAACATTTTCCAGAGCATAGTTAGTAATATATCTTCCGGACCTGGTTTAAATCCATTTCCTGTGTTTCTCTGTTCAGCCGTCACTCTTTCAGCCTGCAATTTCTCAGACCCTGCTCCTGCACACAGCACACAGACTTTTGCTTTGCTTATACATTTCAGCAACAATTGCATTCATGTAATGGAATATAGGTTATATTCCGAGTATAGATTATAAAACAGGAAGAGATGCATTATCCCTGTGGGCTAGTGGTATGAGGGAGAAAGACATTTCATATCTGCTGAAGGTCTCATTCTGATAAATGGGAAGTGTCTCTAATTTCTTACATGACATGCAAGTATAATTTTACCTGATCCCTGATCAAAGGGAAGTTGGCTTCCAGTTAGGAAATAAAGGATGTGGAAGACTTTCACTCTGGAGTTAACTACAAGAAAGGAAGGGGAAAGGATCAGACAATGGTAAAGATCATAGTTTTCTATGGAACTAGTGAAGAACAGGGAATGCAAGGAAGCTTTGATGAATGGTTGTGCAGAGAAAACTCACTCCCTCATTAGTGGGTAGAGAGTTGAGGGTATTTCCTCCTGGAGGTTGGATGCCTGGTCCAGTGGAGATGAGAATGAATCAGGAGTTGCATATGCTCCTGATCCCTCTAATGAGGAAGACAACAAAAAAATTACAATAATACAATACAATCATGTTCGTGGTAGAGCTTTATTCAGAGAGTCATGGAACACAAAGGAAAGCCATAAGTGAAACAAAATATTTTATTAAGTCCTCTGTTGGAAGCTTTCACAAGCATTTTTAAAGAGGAGCTGTTACTTATGCATGACAGAAATTCACCAGACTCTTCAAGGCTGAGTAGAATCATTTCCTGTATGTCCTGTATTCCTCACTGCATTGAGAATAGTGCAGGCAGGTCTGGCTGCCTCCTCCATACTTAATGCTTGATCGTCTTAATAAAACACACTCATCCACTTTCACATAGCAAGGCCCTGAACATCAATGAGTACTGAACATCCTTCTTTTTGGCTGATGAACCATTTTAGTCTACGGAAAAAAAAATGTAGGTGTGTCATTATATCACAGGTGTCATGGCAGTTCCAGTCAATGGAATAGGAGTAACAGGAAGGACATTGATATTCATACCGTGCTCTTAAAAGTGCCTGATCTCTGCATGATGGAAATGCCCTGGAAATGTTCTTAAGCCCTATGCTGTATTTCTCAGTAACAACGTGAGGAGACACAGAGCCAGGGCCCATAATCATTTGCGATATTTGGGACAAAAGTGTCTATTCTCTATGTGTGGTTTTCTGTTTATATCTTCCTACAATAACTATGTTGAAAAATGTTGGTGGTAATTCCATGTAAGAGACATCACAGAGTACTATTTAGGAGGTCTCAATAAATACTTCATGATAATGGTAAGCGATCAAACAAGCATCCTATTAATCTAATAGAGAGTAGTGCTATATTTTCACATAGAATGTCTATTATGAATGCTAGGATGGGCTTGGGAGAACCCCAAATCAGATACAGCATATGTTTTTGCTACTTTTCCACAGTAGATAAAAACATGTGCATGCTAAGTTGCTTCAGAAAAAACACATAACCCTAACCCTTTCCTTTCAAAACAGAGGGGGAATAGAGAAAAGAAAAACACAATGAAAGAAGGAAGATAATTATTGATTATCTATGTGTCAGTAAAGTAATGCTCAAAATTCTCCAAGCCAGGCTTCAGCAATACGTGAACCGTGAACTTCCAGATGTTCAAGCTGGTTTTAGAAAAGGCAGAGGAAACAGAGATCAAATTGCCAATATCCACTGGATCATGGAAAAAGCAAGAGAGTTCCAGAAAAACATCTATTTCTGCTTTATTCACTATGCCAAAGCATTTGACTGTGTGGATCACAATAAACTGTGGAAAATTCTGAAAGAGATGGGAATAACAGACCACCTGACCTGCCTCTTGAGAAACCTATATGCAGGTCAGGAAGCAACAGTTAGAACTGGACATGGAACAAAACAGACTGGTTCCAAATAGGAAAAGGAGTACGTCAAGGCTGAATATTGACTCCTGCTTATTTAACTTCTATGCAGAGTACATCATGAGAAATGCTGGACTGGAAGAAACACAAGCTGGACTCAAGATTGCAGGGAGAAACCTCAATAACTTCAGATATGCAGATGACACCACCCTTATGGCAGAAAGTGAAGAGGAGCTAAAAAGCCTCTTGATGAAAGTGAAAGAGGAGAGTTAAAAAGTTGGCTTAAAGCTCAACATTCAGAAAACGAAGATCATGGCATCTGGTCCCAACACTTCATGGGAAATAGATGGGGAAACAGTGGAAACAGTGTCAGACTTTATTTTTTTGGGCTCCAAATTCACTGCAGATGGTGATTGCAGCCATGAAATTAAAAGACGCTTACTCCTTGGAAGGAAAGTTATGACCAACCTAGATAGCATATTCAAAAGCAGAGACATTACTTTGCCAACAAAGGTCCATCTAGTCAAGGCTATGGTTTTTCCAGTGGTCATGTATGGATGTGAGAGTTGGACTGTGAAGAAAGCTGAGCACCGAAGAATTGATGCTTTTGAACTGTGGTGTTGGAGAAGACTCTTGAGAGTCCCTTGGACTTAAAGGAGATCCAACCAGTCCGTTCTGAAGGAGATCAGCCCTGGGATTTCTTTGGAGGGAATGATGCTGAAGCTGAAACTCCAGTACTTTGGCCACCTCATGCAAAGAGTTGACTCATTGGAAAAGACTGTGATGCTGGGAGGGATTGGGGGCAGGAGGAGAAGGGGACGACCGAGGATGAGATGGCTGGTTGGCATCACTGGCTCGATGGATGCTGAGTGAACTCCGGGAGTTGGTGATGGACAGGGAGGCCTGGAGTGCTGCTATTCATGGGGTTGCAAAGAGTCAGACACAACTGAGCGACTGAACTGAACTGATGTGTCAGATATTACTGACACAAGTTGTTTTATTTAATCGTTTCAATAATCCTGTGTTGTGCGGAAATTGCTCAGCTGCTCAGTTGTGTACAACTCTCTGCAACCCCAAGGACTGTAACCCACCAGGCTCCTCTATCCCTGGGATTCTCCAGGCAAGAATAATGGAGTAGATTTCCATTTCTTCCTCCAGGGAATCTTCCCGACCCAGGGATGGAACCGGAGTCTCCTGTGGCTCCTACACTGGCAGGTGGATTCTTTGCCACTGAGCCACCTAGGAAACCTGAAGAAATTCTAAGAGTGTGGAAATGGAGACTCACAGAAGAAATTGGTCAGAGTGACAAAGCAGGTATAGGGCAGAGCTTAGATGAAAGTCACCTTGCACAGGGCTGGTATCTACTGCATTCTGACAACAATGCACTGAAAAGACACACCACTGTGAGACCATTTGTCACGGTTTCTTCAGTTTCCTCCTCTTGCATCCTTCTTTCCTTCTGGGCTCTGGCTGTCATCTGCTTTCATTGTTCAGGCATCCCAGTAAAAAAGAAGGAGCAATTAGAGAGGTCCAAGTTAGTAGCTTGACACCTGCCCAGGCTCTGCTTCTAGCCAGGAGTAGGATGTGGGTGAATAAGCCACACCCTCTCTCTAGGTCTCTGTTTTCTCAACAGCAAAATGTGTCAATGGTTTGGTTTCCAAGATTTCTATCCCTTCTAACACTCAGCGATTAGAAAACACCAGGTTTGTGGCAGTTCCTAGGAGAGCAAATTACTTTAACAATGAGGCCATTTAGATTATCAAGGAGGTGGCCGGCTCTTGTGGAGCTAATGGTTTGCTTGATGGTCCAAGTACCTTGCTTGATGGCCCAGCTATAAGTCCGGAGTTGATTGCTTCCAGGACTGACTGCTGCAGAGATGCTGCAGTGAGAACAGCGGACACAGAAACGCCTGAGTCATACCTGTCAGGGCTCAGGCATCAGAAGCTCAGAGAGGACAAAACAACCTCCAGACGCTGACAGCACAGAGACGCCAACTCCTTCTGTGGTTCTGATCTCAAAATAAACCAGATCCTGTTTCTCCTATTCATAGAAAGTCAGGGAGCAGGGTCTGTGTGTGTGTGTGTGTGTGTGTGTGTGTGTGTGTGTGCAGGGGAAAAAATACCCAGACTAGCAGCCTACATGACAAACTTCAACACTTATGGAATCACAGGATTTTAGATTTTCTATTAACTCCTCCACATAAACATGGGAAGGCTGAGGGAGTGCAAAGTCCTGTAGACTAGACTAGAAGCCAGGCTGATGTCTTTTTTGCAAAACACTAGAATACAACATTTATTAACTGGCTATGCTTTACCCAGTTCCCAGTGTAACCCATCCCTGCCACCCATCCCCTCAACCACTAAAGGAACGTAACTTGTAATAAGAGGGTAGGAGTGGGAAAGAAAAAGATGATAACCAAGACTTTGGAGACAATTTTGTTTTTTTTGGTTAGAGACTAAATTTTTAAGAGTTCTCTGTGAAGTAATATTGAACCTTTATGATCAATGAAAAGAGAAATAAAACATGAATAGCCACACTGTAGTTCCTGTAGAGCCCAAGAAACAAGAAAAATCTTTGACCTCTTCTCTAAATTCTCTTTCAATCAATTTGCAAACCAAAGAGGATGACAGAACTCAGGCATTTTTCAGTCTTAAGCACTATTACATCCCTCCCTGGTTTAGAAACAAGGGATTGTTTATTAGTTGTATCAAGAAGGCGTGCTTTTAACTGTAATTGCTGTCTCCGAGTCAGAGAAGGCAGTGGCAACCCACTCCAGTACTCTTGCCTGGAAAATCCCATGGACAGAGGAGCCTCTAGGCTGCAGTCCATGGGGTCACTAAGAGTTGGACACAACTGAGCAATTTCACTTTCACGCATTGGAGAAGGAAATGGCAACCCACTCCAGTGTTCTTGCCCGGAGAATCCCAGGGACGGAGGAGCCTGGTAGGCTGCCATGTATGGGGTTGCACAGAGTCGGACATGACTGAAGCGACTTAGCAGCAGCAGCAGTAGCTGTCTCTGGGTATGGCCTGATTATTAAGGCAGAATTCTGCTCTCCTCAGAAATGAGATTAAACTCTTCGTATGAAATTTTCACCCCAATTCTGGTAAATACATATTCTCTTTTAAGATTCTTTCAAAGAGAGATCAGGCATGATTCAAGGACACTTGTTCTCATCGTACAGAATTGAAGTAAATGCACAGTCATTGCCCAAAGGAAAAATCTGTCCAAGGGATTTTCTAGGCAAGAATACTGAAGTGAGTTGCCATTTCCTTCTCCAGGGAATCTTCCCGACCCAGGTATCAAACCCTGGTCTCCTGCATTGGCCGGTGGATTCTTTACCACTGAACCAGCAGGGAACCCCTCTGTTGCACACTAGCTTATGAGGAATATTAAGCAGAAATCAACTGCAAGAAACAGTGGGTTATCAGGTAATTAGTGTCCTTACGTCTGCAGCATGACATATCTTTCATTTTCATGTTGCCTTGAAGAAAAGATCTTTCATAGCAGCTTGAAAGAGAACCAAGAAGTTGACTCTGTTTCTTACTGAAGAAGTATTTATCCAATCTTCCCCATCACATCTCCAGTTCGTGGTCCTGGGTGTGAGAATAGCAAAGTCAGCCTCTGATCTAGTGACCTTCGTTTCCATCTGGTATCCAGCATTCCTTTCTGATCAAGTTCTTGTTGGTACCATCCCCATAGTTGTTCCTGGGGTTTAACACACCCTGGGGCATTGTTTTAGTGTTCATATCTTGGTTACTGTTTCAGTAGCTGGAAATGGACTCTGAAAGAACATGGAGAGGAACAACCTAGGACCTAACTGCTGCAGCTGAAACACACGGAAGATACATACACACAGGCAAGGTCTGCTGTGGTACCTCCTCCATCTCAGATAAGGAAGTGAGCATAGCATCCATCCGCCAGCACTCACCCCTTTGTGACTTGTTTCTCAGTCTCTTCTGGAATGGGGTGTGGACAGAGAGGGTAGGAAGGAAGGGGAGTGGTTTGTCTTGTGGGGCATAGGAACAAGACAGTCTTCTCGCTCTTTGTTCTTGGCCACAACCAAGTGAAATGCAAAGGGGGATGTGACTTCCTGAATTCTGTACCTGCCTTTTGCAGGGACTTTGAACGCCTTCTCTCTCCCTACCTGCTCATCACTTACGATTTTCCCCCCACTCTCAGTTTGTGGAACAAGTCTGAACCTAACCTAAAGTACAGGCTATTTAAGCATCTCCCATGTTTGAGACTCAGCATGTGGTGTCCTAATCTTGAACTCCACTGGAGGGAAATGACTTCTACTATCATTTCTGTCCTTTTCCTCTATGGGTGCCTGCTGAACACCACTTGCCTTTCATGAGTACTACCTTATTCTTTCTGGTCCCCTTTCCAATCCAATAGTGAGTGCTGGTATACTGAACGTGCATGCTAAGTTGCTTCAGTCGTGTCTGACTCTTTGCAACCCTATGGACTTAGCCCCCCAGGCTTCTCTGTCCATGGAATTCTCCAGGCAAGAATACTGGAGTGGGTTTCCATGCCCTCCTCCAGGAGACTTCCCGGCTCAGGAATGGAATCTGGGTCTCTTGCATTGCAGGCAGATTCTTTACCATTTGAGCCACCAGGGAAGCCCATTTATTTCCTAGTAACTAACTAATTGTAACAGATCCATAACTCAGCAATTAAGAGTAACATATATTCCTTTCCCAAGAGAGAATGAATCACATATCCCATGTAGGATCCTTTTATCATTTTGTTAACTACCCAAGAAGCAGAGAGCTCCTTTCATCCATTGCCTTAAACTATCCAGTGTCTGCAATACAGCCTGAGGTAGTAAATAGCTTCCATGTTGCACCTGATACATTTTGAGTGCCATTTAAAAAAATAATTTTAAAAATGACAGAAAAACTGAAAGAAACTCAAAAGCAGGAGGAACAGACTGTGCTGTCCTTGCTTGTCAAATTATTCCTTTTGTCCTGGCATTAAGCAATAGATGGCAATAAAGAAACCCCAGGAGTGCAATATTCTTGAGATGGTATCAGGGTGGAAGATTAAACTCCTACACCATTCACAATCTCTCTGCTTTGCTCCTCAACCAAGAGGCTCTTAGGCTTCTCTTTACTGTTTCAGAGTGAAATACATCTCCACAATATTATGGAGAATTTTTTTTAGTAGCTCAGAGCTCTTTCCTGTCTAAAGATTCTTTCTCTCAAAAAGAGGCAAAGGAGGGAGGGGAAAAAAAAAATCCTACCCTGAAAGTGAAACAGATTTTATTTAAGAAAACGTGGTATCTGCGCAAAGCCCAGGTTGTCTGTTGTTGGTGTCTAAGTGAGAACGAAAAGAACTTTTTATGAAGCTCCTAGTGGAGCAAAACCCTCGTAGCATCAAAATGACTCTCTCTGAAGTGATGAGTCATTGTAGTATGGGCGTCACGACTCATGCCTGAGTGTAACGCCAGAAAATCCTCCAGCCTCATTTTCCTGACAAAAATCAATTCTAATTAATCAACTCACAGCTTAAAGTAACTAAACTATCTAGTAAAGATATTTGCAAAATGTCTTTGCTCTCCTCTCTGCTTTGATCTAAATTTAAAGAAAAAAAAAGCTTTCAGGTTTTAGAGGATAATATTCTTGAAAGCAGGCAAGGAGGTGCAGCATCCCAAAATACTCCTAGAAATAGGAGAAATTTGGGATTGGAGTGGAAGATAGAGTTGCTATGGGCAGGGGAAGGGAGGGCAAGAATATTAAATAAGCGTCTTCAAAGGTCCAGGGGCTACTGATCACCGCAGTCCTCTAGGGGTTGCCCTGAGGAGAAAGAAAGATGAGAATCTCCACATTTCCACATGTAGGTCAAGTATTATTCATGTAAACACACCAGAAAATTACCATAGCTGACATTTTCCAAATCAAGAGACATGGTTTCCTATTGGAGACCCCAGGTGTTCTGATTCCACAATTAATGAGCACAGCTTGTTCTCAAAGAGGCAGCCACTTCAATAACCCATGTGCTGCTGCTGCTAAGTCGCTTCAATTGTGTCCGACTCTGTGTGACCCCATAGATGGCAGCCCACCGGGCTCCCGCATCCCTGAGATTGTCCAGGCAAGAACACTGGAGTGGGTTTCCATTTCCTTCTCCAATGCATGAAAGTGAAAAGTGAAAGTGAAGTCTCTCAGTCGTGTCCGACTCTGTGCGACCCCATGGATTGCAGCCCACCAGGCTCCTCTATCCATGGGATTTTCCAGGCAAGAGTACTGGAGTGGGGTGCCATTGCCTTCTCCTAACCCATGTGCTAGAAGTGCCCAAAGAACTTTCTGTCCTCAGTGTCTTCCCCACTGCTGGCCTTGGCACCCTCCCTATAGTTCTGAAATGATCTAGATCTGAATTAGTTATAGGTAACTAAAAACAAAAAAGACATCAAGGCAGCTGGTGTCTCATTGTGAGACCAATGATAAGCTGCTCATAATTCTCTAGCCCCTACAGTACTTGTTCTGACTTTTGAGGTTGTTAAAGACTCCTCTGAAAATCTTATGCTATATATGGTCCCTCTCTCCAGAAAAATGCACAGATGCAGGGAAATTTGTAGGTAAGTTCACAAGTCTCTCCAAGTCCACCTGTGAAGTCTACCCATCTTTCAGTTTCTTAGCTTTGAATTTCCTTCCCTGCACTCATTCTCTAACCATGCTCCATCTCACCTCCTCCAAGAAGTCTTCATGGTTTCCCCATCTACACACCTCTAGTGCTTACCATCTGTGCTTAGAAGGTGCATTTTCTTTTCATTCAGAAGTGTCTTGTTCTGAAGGACCATTTGCTCTTTGAGAGCAGGTAGGCTATATTCTTCAATTTTGAATCTCCAGAGCACTGAGTAGGAAAGAGGGAACCTGTTATGCCTCTTACCTAACACACACTTTCCCCCATTATGATCAGTTTCTGAGAGACTCAATATTTTCCCTTAACATTAGAAAACAGCCACTGACATATGTTATCCCCTACTTTGGACAGAGACTTCCAAGCCAAGGGGAGCTGAAGTGTGCTGGGGGGACCCTCAGCAGGTGGAAGCTGATTTTTTTTTTTATGAGAAAGCTTTTTAAAAATAATTTATTTATTTATGACTGTACAAGGAGATCAGCCCTGGGATTTCTTTGGAGGGAATGATGCTGAAGCTGAAACTCCAGTACTTTGGCCACCTCATGTGAAGAGTTGACTCATTGGAAAAGACTCTGATGTTGGGAGGGATTGGGGGCAGGAGGAGAAGGGGATGACCGAGAATGAGATGGCTGGATGGCATCACTGACTCAGTGGACGCAAGTCCGAGTGAACCCCGGGAGTTGGTGATGGACAGGGAGGCCTGGTGTGCTGCGATTCATGGGGTCGCAGAGTTGGACACAACTGAGCGACTGAACTGAACTGAATTGCACTGGGTCTTCGTTCCTGTGAGGACTTTCTCCAGTTGCAGAGAGTGGGGGCTACTCTCCAGCTGCAGTGTGTGGGCTTCCCATCGAGGTGGTTTCTCTTGTTGTGGAGCCACAAGGGGTATAGGCTTCAGTAGTTGCAGCTGCTGGTCTCGTTCCTTGACCAGGGATTGAACATGAGGCTCCCTCCACCGGGAGCCCGGAATGGTAGCCAGTGGACCAACAGGGAAGTCCTGGCTCCTGCCTTCCTACAGGTGCATGATTCACAGGGCTATCTGCTTGTGGCTTACTCTTTGGTTTAAACTGATTTTACTCGCATACAAATATTGAGGAAGCAGAAATAGATAGGACATGGTATAATTTTCCCAAGGCTGAAATCAGCCTATCTACATCTAAGAGGACAAGCTAAGAAAGGCAATATCACAGTGTTAGTTTAGGAAGCCAATTTTTCACTCACCCTTCTTTTATCTTAGTATTTATAAGCACTAACATCAATTAAGCACCTTCTGTTTGCCCCTGACCTAACTATTGCAAACATACCTAATTTCCTCAGTGAACCTGTGAGGTGTGTACTATTATTTTGCCTTATCTTCAGATTACAATAATAATGTTTGGGGAGATAAGTAGTTTCCAGTAGATGGTAATCAGCATAGAGTCTAATGCAGGCCATGAGACTTCAGCCTATAGTTCCAATCCCTATGCTGTACTCATTACCAATTGCCTCTGTCCTAAATATATATATATATATATATATATATATGTATATGTATATGTATACTGATTCCATAATCCTGGAATTCGAAGTAATTCCCAATATTCTTGACCTCTTAGCCTTCATGCCCCCAAATCTCTTCCTAGCCAATGGAAAAGGCTTTGAAGTAGGTTTGGGTTCAAATCCAGATCATGGTACCCTCTAAAAAGTTGAGGAAAATCAGGAATTCCATGGGGGTCCAGTGATTAGGGCTCTGCATTTCCATGGCAGGGGTCCTGGCTCAGGGAACTATCCTGCAAGCTGAGTTGCAGCCAAAAACAAAACCAAATGACACACACAACAACAAAACAGAAAACAATAATGACCGAAAAAAAAAAAGAAAAAGAAAAAACACAGAAAAATCATTCCTTTTTTGGCTAGGGTTGTGAGGGTTAAAAATTTGTGAGCACAGAGAAGATGGTCAAACGCTCACTACATGTATGGTTACAGCAATAATCAAGTGCCCAAAAGATACAACTATGACCTTCTAGTTAATTTTATCTACCCCTGGCTGATGTGCACGAGTGACGCTGCTATCAGATAAAACCTTCAGGTATTATGGAATACAGCTGCTTACTCACTCAAGAACAAAGATAGGGCAGTCAAAGACATACAACTACAGAGTAGCCTGCCCTCCACAATGACAAAGTAAATAATACAGCCTGCCTGGGGGCTGTGCCAAAAACCCATGGGGGAAATCTAAAGTTAGTTTGTAAGTCTGATAAGAAAGGCAGAAAAATAAACTGATTCCTGGAACAGAGAGAAGAGCTTTAAACCACTAGAATATGGATCTTATTTCAAACAGTTTCAAGGATGAGTGATTAATATGGAGCCCTGTTCAGTCGACTAGCAAAAACTGGAGTGAAAGCTTGAGATCCTGGAAGACCAGACCAACTCAATAGAAATGAAATAGTAGAGAAATGGGATCAGGAGACTGGAAATGCCGGGGGCTGTATGCTCCACACCCCAGCCTCCTAGTGCCCACCTCTGCTCCAGCAGATTAAGCCCTCTACTCTGGGCACTCTTGGTTTAAAAAGATCAGACTAATGTAGAAGGGCTGGACAGTTTAGGATACAGTGAGGACTGTACATATCACCCATGGATACCCTAGGAAAGAGTCTTTATGTATACCATGCTCAGAAAGGGTAGGGTCACCCTGTTTCTCTGGCCTGATGCTTGGCACATTGGCGAGGGGCTGTAATATATGCAATGTCTGCTCAGTTGCTCAGTCATGCCTGACTCTTTGCAACCCCACGGACTGTAGCTCGCCAGGCTCCTCTGACCATGGGATTCTCCAGGCAAGAATACTAGAGTGGGTTGCCATGCCCTCCTTGGGAGAATCTTCCTGACCCAGTGATTGAACCCAGGTCTCCTGTGCCACTTGTATTGCAGGCAGATTCTTTACCACCTGGGAAGCCCAATATATGCAGTACAAGATCTTTTAGGATTGGCTTTTTCCTCCCACCCACAGTTGCCACCTCCTTATTCCACCCTGGGAAGCTGCCATCAAGAAGAGCAGAAACAAGGACTGACTGTATAGCACAGGGAACTCTGCTCAACACTATGTAGGAGGAGAATCTGAAAAAGAATAGATACATGTATATGTATAACTGAATCACTTTGCTGTATACCTGAAACTAAGACAACATGGTGTATCAACAATACTCCACTATAAAATAAAAAATTAAAAAAATTAAATTAAAAAAAAAGAGAAAACTCCACAAAGTTCCTTAAAAGTTCAATCACTAAGAGGTTCCAGAAGGAGGTGTGTGGGTGTGTGTGTGTGGGTGTGTGCATGCGTGTGTGGTGTGCCTGGACTGGTTACTCCAGCATTTTGCACAGACCAGCACACATTTTCCGGGCTTCCTGGGTGGCTCAACTGGTAAAGAATCCGACTGCAATGCAATAGATTCTGGTTTGATTCTTGGGTGGCTAAGTTCCACTGAAGAAGGGATAGGCTACCCACTCCAGTATTCTTGGGCTTCCCTGGTGGCTCAGATGGTAAAGAATCTGCCCGAAATGTGGGAAACCTAGGTTCAATTCCTGGGTTGGGACGATCTCTTGGGGGAAGGCATGGAAACCCGCTCCTGTATTCTTGCCTGGAGAACCCCATGGACAGAGAAGCCTGGTGGGCTACAGTCCATGGAGTCACAGAGTCAGACACAACTGAGCGACTAAGCACAGCACAGCACACCTTTTCCAGGGTGTTTTTGGTGCCTGCAGCAGTAGTTCAGTTCAGTTCAGTCGCTCAGTCGTGTCCGACTCTTTGTGACCCCATGAATCGCAGCACGCCAGGCCTCCCTGTCCATCATCAACTCCCGGACTTCACTCAGACTCACATCCATCGAGTCAGTGATGCCATCCAGCCATCTCATCCTCGGTCGTCCCCTTCTCCTCCTGCCCCCAATCCCTCCCAGCATCACAGTCTTTTCCAATGAGTCAACTCTTCACATGAGGTGGCCAAAGTACTGGAGTTTCAGCTTCAGCATCATTTCTTCCAAAGAAATCCCACGACTGATCTCCTTGAGAATGGACTGGTTGGATCTCCTTGCAGTCCAAGGGACTCTCAAGACTCTTCTCCAACACCACAGTTCAAAAGCATCAATTCTTCGGTGCTCAGCCTTCTTCACAGTCCAACTCTCACATCCATACATGAC
>SJYQ01005791.1:18886-74355 GCA_006410935.1 Redunca redunca | reverse complement strand
TTCAAGCTGGTTTTCGAAAAGGCAGAGAAGCCAGAGATCAAATTGCCAACATCTGCTGGATCATGGACAAAGCAAGAGAGTTCCAGAAAAACATCTATTTCTGCCTTATTGACTATGCCAAAGCCTTTGACTGTGTGGATCACAATAAACTGTGGAAAATTCTGAAAGAGATGGGAATACCAGACCACCTGACCTGCCTCCTGAGAAATCTGTATGCAGGTCAGGAAGCAACAGTTAGAACTGGACATGGAACAACAGACTAGTTCCAAATAGGAAAAGGAGTACGTCAAAGCTGTATAGTGTCACCCTGCTTATTTAACTTCTATGCAGAGTACATCATGAGAAACGCTGGACTGGAAGAAACACAAGCTGGACTCAAGATTGCCAGGAGAAATCTCAATAACCTCAGATATGCAGATGACACCACACTTATGGCAGAAAGTGAAGAGGATCTAAAAAGCCTCTTGATGAGAGTGAAAGAGGAGAGCGAAAAAGTTGGCTTAAAGGTCAACATTCAGAAAACAAAGATCATGGCATCTGGTCCCATCACTTCATGGGAAATAGATGGGGAAACAGTGGAAACAGTGTCAGACTTTATCTTTTTGGGCTCCAAAATCACTGCAGATGGTGACTGAAGCCATGAAATTAAAAGACGCTTACTCCTTGGAAGGAAAGTTATGACCAACCTAGATAGTATATTCAAAAGCAGAGACATTACTTTGCTGGCTAAGGTCCGTCTAGTCAGGGCTATGGTTTTTCCTGTGGTCATGTATGGATGTGAGAGTTGGACTGTGAAGAAGGCTGAGCACCGAAGAATTGATGCTTTTGAACTGTGGTGTTGGAGAAGACTCTTGGGAGCCCCTTGGACTGCCAGGAGATCCAACCAGTCCATTCTGAAGGAGATCAGCCCTGGGATTTCTTTGGAGGGAATGATGTTGAAGCTGAAACTCCAGTACTTTGGCCACCTCATGCGAAGAACTGACTCATTGGAAAAGACTGTGACGCAGGAGGAGTAGGGGAGGACAGAGGATAAGATGGCTGGATGGCATCACTGACTCGATGGACGTGAGTCCGAGTGAACTCCAGGAGTTGGTGATGGACAGGGAGGCCTGGTGTGCTGCTATTCATGGGGTCGCAAAGAGTCGGACATGACTGAGGGACTGAACTGAACAGAAGTGAACTGAAATTTTGCATGTATCATTTTTTGCTTGCAGAAAAAAAGAGTTGGCTAGAACAGAATGTGAGCTTTTGAAGGTTTTGCCCTGATCTCACAGAATACATTATGAGATATTTCTACCATATGCAGAGGGATTTCAATCTGATGACCTGACTTCTATCATATCATTAAAAATATTTGACTGCAAATGCAATCCTGGGGACTTTATTATCTCTATTCTGGTATCTGTGGCTCACAGCAAGGAAACTGATACTTATGTAATTAGAGGGCACATGATATCTTGATCCCAGACACACTATAAGACTCATTCCACTGTGAGCAAAAACCCACATGATAGAAATCCAGCCAGAAGAGGCAAAATCTAAGCAAATAACAGAGATTTCCAATTTTTCTCAGAAGTAACTTTTGTATTTACTTTGGAGATAATAACTCCATTAGTTGCTCAGTCAAGTCTGACTGTTTGTGATCACCAGGCTCCACTGTCCATGGGATTTTCCAGGCAAGAATATTAGAGTAGGTTGCCACTTCCCTTTCCAGGGTTCCTGGACCAGGGACTGAACCCAGGTCCCCTGCATTGGCAGGTGCTTTCTTTACGACTTGAGTCACAGAAACCCTCCTTCTTTCAAAGCCTAATATAAATATTGGTTCTTTGGGGATATTTTTTGGAGTCCTCAACCAGAAACATTCTTTTTCTCAGTTTTGTGAACTCCTTTAACTTGGTTCTCTCTCTCTTATAGTATTCACAGTTTCCTTAAAATAACTTATTTACATACTATAAGCTCTATAGATAAAGTTGCTGGTGGGTGACGTGGATATCTGCTGTGGATTATTTATGTCCTCTCCTAACACTAATTCCTATTGGGATGACATTTGGAGGTGGGCCTTTGAGAGTAATTAGGTCATAAGGGAGAAGCCCCCTTGAATGGGTATGTGCTCAGTCACTCAGTCATGTCTGACTCTTTGCAACCCCATGGACTGTAGCCTGCCAGGCTCCTCTGTCCATGGAATTCTCCAGGCAAGAAGACTGGAATGGGTTGCCATTACCTGCTCCAGGGGATCTCCCCAACCCAGGGATTGAACCTGAATCTGTTACATCTCCTGCACTGGCAGGTGGATTCTCTACCCCTGTGCCACCTATGGGATTAGTGTCCTAATAAGAAGAGACATGAAAGAGATCAGCCCTCTTTCTCTCTCCCTGTCATATATGTGCAGCTAAAGATTTCATTTGAACACACATCCTACAAGTGACTCCAGAAATGAATCACTGGATATTACACATTCTGTTCAGCATTCACTCAGCATCCAACAACATCGACCATGTGCCTGGGTTTCTGAAAAACAGATATTAATAAGATATTAAGGATTTCCCTTATGGTTCACACAAGAAGAAGAAGGACACAGAAAGAAGACCAGGGAGTGGGCTTTTGCCAGACAACAAACAGACATCTGTTGGCACCTTGATCTTGGACTTCTCAGCATCCTGAAGTGCAAATTAACTGTAACATAAATGTTTAAGCCACGGAGTCTATGATATTCCATTATAGCAGCCCAAACTGACTCTGTCAGTATCTTTTTTATATATAATTTTTATTCATTTGTTTATTTAATTTTGGCTGTGATGAGTCTCTGTTGCTGCGCATGGGCTTTCTCTGGTTGTGGTGAGTGGGGTCTACTCACTAGTTGCAATGTGTGGGCTTCTCATTGTGGTGGCTTTTCTCATTGCAGAGCACAGAGTCTAGGCACATGGGCTCAGTAGTTGTGGCCCATGGGCTTGGTTGCTCTATGGCATGTGGAATCTTCCCTGGCTAGGTATTGAACTCATGTCCCCTGCACTGACAGTCAGATTCTTAACCACTGGACCATGAGGAAAATCCTTAATATCTTATTAATATCTGTTTTTCAGAGACCCAGGCACATGGTCGATGTTGTTGGATGCTGAGTGAATGCTGAACAGAATGTGTAATATCCAGTGATTCATTTCTGGAGTCACTTGTAGGATATGTGTTCAAATGAAATCTTTAGCTGCACATATATTGAAAAATAAAATGATTCAAAATTACACTTGGTTGTCATTCTCCCATGGCCTTGAGTACTGATTCCTGCTCCCCACTCTCCCTCTATCATCACCATTGTTGGCTCAAAATAAGAGCCATAAGAATAGAACGTGAAAGATGGATGAACCTAGAGCCTATTATACAGAGTGAAGTAAGTTAGAAAGAGAACAAATATTGTATACTAATGCTTATATGTGGAATCTAGTGAGATGGTACTGATGAACCTATTTGCAGGGCCACAGTGGAGACACATAGAGAACAGACTCATTGACATGATGGGGAGTGGGGGAAGAAGGGGAGGGTGGGAGAGAGTAACATGGAAGCATACACTGTAAAACAGACAGCCAGTGGGATCAGGGAACTCAAACTGGGCTCTGGCTCCAGGGGCCCTGAAACAGCCTAGAGGGATGGGATGGGGAGGGAGTTGAGAGGGAGGTTCAAGAGGGAGGGGACACTATGGCTGATTCATGTTGATGTTTGGCAGAAACCAACACAGTATTGTAAAGCAATTATCCTTCAATTAGAATAGATAAATTTAATTATTAAAAATAAGATAACTATTAATAAATACATTTTTTAAAATAAAAGAGTTGAATTTGAGACGCACTGGAGCAATTCTGTCCATGACCAGCAAAAACAGAATGATTAGTGCAATGAAAAGCAGCTTCTATGCAGATCAACAGCACACTTTCCAGACACTGAACTCAGCCTATATGAGTTTGATTACGTCTGGGAGTGGGGGTATCGACAAGAGCGCTGTCCCTGCCCTTCTCCACAGAGAAGTACCCTAATGTAGGTTTGAAGTTGGCACCAGTTTGGGGTTCCCTCTCTATGGAGTGGATATTTCACCGTCATTATGTGTTTGGTGGGGTTGGGAATCCAGATGGTAACTGAGGAGTTGTGGTTCATTATCATAACGTTTGTCATTAAGAGAGGCCTAACAACTTGCTTCCCTGGTGGCTCAGTGGTAAAGAAGCCACACACCAATGCAGGAAATGCAGGAGACACGGGTTGGATCCCTGGGTGAGGAGGATCCCCTGTAAAAGGAAATGGCAGCCCACTCCAGTATTCTTGCCTGGGAAATCCCATGGACAGAGGAGCCTGGCGGGCTACAGTGCGTGAGTTTGAAAAGAGTTGGACACTATTGAGTGACTAAACAACAACAGGCTAGGCACTGTGCTGGGCATCTGTGCACTGCTGGCTCCCCCAAGCCTCCTCCGAAGGAGCAGAACAGTTAGCTTCAATTATGGACCTGGAAACAAAGGCTTACCGTGGTTAACTAACTTGGTCTGGGTCACAGCAAGAGCATGTGGGAGAGGCCGACTCTCAGCCAGCCTGGCTGCCTCCAAGCCCAGGCTTCCGCCCCATCAGTGTGCTGCACACCATACTCCCCCGCCACATACACATACACACCCTGTCTCACCAAAAGAAAACTCTAGACTGAGGGTCGGGGAAAAAAAAAGTGCATTAACAGAGAAAAGTGTCAGAAGTTCCTTTCCCAAAAGGAATGCTTCACGGATCCAGTGTTTTATGACTCTACATGCAATTTTGCAAATGGTGTGTTTGGCTCCAGTGGATCTTTCCTGACACCTTAATTAGTTCTAGTGACTGCTTTGATGCTTTTAGGCACTCAAGGAGAGAAAGACACCAGGAGTCCTGCTAAGTCTGTTCTGGAAACCCAGTGCATTTTTTTTCAGCAGTCTGTTGACTTATCTACCAACAGAACTACAGTCATCAAATCAAATCTCATTTCTTTTTGAGAAACTGGGACACTCTCCACGGGCCATCAGAAAGGTTCATAGCTTTAAAGAGGACTGGATGAGAACTTTCAGAACCAGGCAACCATTTAATCTCCACTTCTCTACCCTGGCTGCTTCTCCCAAAGGCATCTTAAGCTCCAGCCAAACTGGTCCTCAAACTGTCCCAACTGTCATCTTTAAGCTTCTGCTCATGCTGTTCCTTCTATCCAAAATACACTTGGTTATTGACCTGGACAGTGGATATATGTCCGTCAGGACTAAGGTTGTTTCTGGCTTCGGGAGGAAGGCAGAGCTGCAGTAGTGCGGCCACTAAGCATGCTGACTTCCATATCAGACACACTTTACTCCATGTCCTGCCTCTGAAACCATGAACATGCACCCTAACCTCAAGAAGCATCTCATCTGTTAAATGGGCACAAGTGGAGAACTTTCAATGGAGGGCAGCTGCTGAGATGAAATAATTCATGAGAACATTTCCCATCTTTAGGAGAACACAGCTAAGCTCTTGGTAAACATTGGCTCTGATTGTTGTCGGAGGGGAAGTCCTCCCCGACACTTCCTTCCCCACGATTGGCCTAAAGACGCTGCCTTTTATTTATGGTCCAGTTGACTGTGTGCCAGCCCTGGCATAGCAGTTACTATACTAGCTACTGTCAGATTGTTTATCTCCTTCTTTAGACTGAAAACTCTTCCAGGACAGGGACTGTGAACCTAAATTCTTCAAATCAAATGCCTGCTGCAGTAGCTAATATATATGAGACATTTATTTTTTTAATTTATTTTTTAAAAAGAAAACATTTAAAATCTTTTAGTATAATACCTTGAAAAGTTCATATGCAGAGTACATCATGAGAAACACTGGGCTGGAAGAAGCACAAGCTGGAATCAAGATTGCTGAGAGAAATATCAATAACCTCAGATATGGAGATAACACTACCCTTATGGCAGAAAGTGAAGAGGAACTAAAAAGCCTCTTGATGAAAGTGAAAGAAGGGAGTGAAAAAGTTGGCTTAAAGTTCAACATTCAGAAAACAAAGATCATGGCATCTGGTCCCATCACTTCATGGGAAATAGATGGGGAGACAGTGGAAACAGTGTCAGACTTTATTTTGGGGAGCTCCAAAATCACTGTAGATGGTGATTGCAGCCATGAAATTAAAAGACGCTTACTCCTTGGAAAGAAAATTATGACCAAACTAGATAGCATATTCAAAAGCAGAGACGTTACTTTGCCAGCAAAGGTCCATCTAGTCAAGGCTATGGTTTTTCCAGTGGTCATGTAAGGATGTGCGAGTTGGACTGTGAAGAAAGCTGAGTGTCGAAGAATTGATGCTTTTGAACTGTGGTGTTGGAGAAGACTCTTGAGAGTCCCTTGGACTGTAAGGAGATCCAACCAGTCCATCCTAAAGGAGATCAGTCCTGGGTATTCACTGGAAGGACTGATGTTGAAGCTGAAACTCCAGTACTTTGGCCACCTCATGTGAAGAATTGACTCATTGGAAAAGACTCTGATGCTGGGAGGGATTGGGGGCAAGAGGAGAAGGGGATGACAGAGGATGAGATGGCTGGATGGCATCACTGACTCGATGGACGTGAGTTTGAGTGAACTCTGGGAGTTGGTGATGGACAGTGAGGCCTGGAGTGCTGTGATTCATGTGGTTGCAAAGAGTCAGACATGACTGAGCGACTGAACTGGCTGACTGACAGTACAACATCCTCTGTCCGTGGAATTCTCCAGGCAGGAATACTGGAGTGCCATACCCTTCTCCAGGGGATCTTCCTGACCCAAGGATTGAACTCAGATCTCCTGCAATGCAAGCAGATTCTTTCCTGTCTCGACTGCCAGGGAAGCCCCAGGGACTGGCAACCAGGAATTTAATAACTAAAGGGATGACTAATATTTTACAGCTCATTTATTCCTTCAAGTATTACCTTTACTTACCATGATCTCATTTGGGCTTCACATGAGATAGGCATGGCAGAAAATCACACTGTATAGCTGAGGAAGGAATGAAATGAGTTACCTAGAGTCAACAGCAAATGAGAGAGTTTACTTTGAACTGCAGGCACTCTGCCTCTTTGTTGGGTGCTCCTTCAGGGGAAGCTGAGGAGCACACAGATTAGGAGCATGGGCTCTGGGAGCAGCCAGACCTGATCACAAGATCTTCCCTCCTATTCACCAGCTCTGACCCTGGGACAAGTTATTTTTATGTCCCAAATATCCATTTGTTGTTGCTGTTGTTTAGTCACTTAGTCATGTCTGATTCTTTGAGGCCCCATGGAGTATAGCCTGCCAGGCTCCTCTGTCCACAGTATTTCCCAGGCAAGAATACTGGGGTGGGTTGCCATTTCTTTCTCCAGGGCATCTTCCCAACCCAGGGATCAAACCCGAGGATTCTGCATTGGCAGACAGGTTCTTTACCATTGAGCCACCAGGTTTAGTTCAGTGACTTAGTTGTGTCCGACCCTTGTAACCCCATGAACTGAAGCATGCCAGGCCTCCCTGTCTATCACCAACTCCCGGAGTTCACCCAAACCCATGTCCATCGAGTCGGTGATGCCATCCAGCCATCTCAACCTCTGTCATCTCCTTCTCCTCCTGCCCTCAATCTTTCCCAGCATCAGGGTCTTTTCACATGAGTCAGCTCTTCACATCAGGTGGTCAAACTATTGGAGTTTCAGCTTCAACATCAGTCCTTCCAGTGAACATCCAGGACTGATCTCCTTTAGGATGGACGGGTTGAGAGTCCAAGGGACTCTCAAGAGTCTTCTCCAACACCACAGTTCAAAAGTATCAATTCTTTGGTGCTGAGCTTTCCTTTGGTGCTGAGCTTTCCTTATAGTCCAACTCTCACAACCATACATGAACACTGGAAAAACCATAGCCTTGACTAGACGGACCTTTGTTGGCAAAGTAATGTCTCTGCTTTTCAATATTCTATCTAGGTTGGTCATAACTTTCCTTCCAAGGAGCAAGAAGTGTCTTTTAATTTCATGGCTGCAATCACCATCTGCAGTGATTTTGGAGCCCCCCAAAATAAAATCTGACATNACAGTTTATTGTGATCCACACAGTCAAAGGCTTTGGCATAGTCAATAAAGCAGAAATAGATGTTTTTCTGGAACTCTCTTGCTTTTTCAATGATCCAGTGGATGTTGGCGATTTCATCTCTGGTTCCTCTGCCTTTTCTAAAACCAGCTTGAACATCAGGGAGTTCACGGTTCACATATTGCTGAAGCCTGGCTTGGAGAATTTTGAGCATTACTTTACTAGCATGTGAGATGAGTGCAATTGTGTGTTAGTTTGAGCATTTTTGGCATTGTCTTTCTTTGGGATTGGAATGAAAACTGACCTTTTCCAGTCCTGTGGCCACTGCTGAGTTTTCCAGATTTGCTGGCATAGTGAGTGCAGCACTTTCACAGCATCATCTTTCAGGATTTGAAATAGCTCAACTGGAATTCCATCACCTCCACTAGCTTTGTTCGTAGTGATTCTTCGTAAGGCCCACTTGACTTCACATTCCAGGATGTCTGGCTCCACGTGAGTGATCACATTATTGTGATTTTGGGTCGTGAAGATCTTTTTTGTACAGTTCTTCTGTGTATTCTTGCCACCTCTTCTTAATATCTTCTGCTTCTGTTAGGTCTCTACCATTTCTGTCCTTTATTGCGCACATCTTTGCCTGAAAAGTTCCCTTGGTTTCTCTAATTTTCTTGAAGAGATCTCTAGTCTTTCCCATTCTATTGTTTTCCTCTATTTCTTTGCATTGATTGCTGAGGAAGGCTTTCTTATCTCTTCTTGCTATTCTTTGGAACTCTGCATTCAAATGCGTATATCTTTCCTTTTCTCCTTTGCTTTTCACTTCCCTTCTTTTCACAGCTATTTGTAAGGCCTCCTCAAACAGCCACTTTTCTTTTTTGCATTTCTTTTTCTTGAGGATGGTCTTGATCCCTGTCTCCTGTACAATGTCAGGAACCTCCATCCATAGTTCATCAGGCACTCTATCTATCAGATCTAGTCCCTTAAATCTATTTCTCACTTCTACTGTATAGTCGTAAGAGATTAGATTTAGGTCATACCTGAATGGTCTAGTGGTTTTCTCCACTTTCTTCTGTTTCAGCCTGAATTTGGCAATAAGGATTTTATGATCTGAGCCACAGTCAGCTCCCAGTCTTGTTTTTGCTGACTGTATAGAGCTTCTCCATCTTTGGCTGCAAAGAATATAATCAATCTGATTTCGGTGTCAACCATCTGGTGATATCCATGTGTAGAGTCTTCTCTTGTGTTGTTGCAAGAGGGTGTTTGCTATGACCAGTGTGTTCTCTTGGCAGAACTCTACTAGCCTTTGCCCTGCTTCATTCTATACTCCAAGGCCAAATTTGCCTGTTACTCCAGGTAGCTCTTGATTTCCTACTTTTGCATTCCAGTCCCCTATATGAAAAGGACATCTTTTTTGGGTGTTATTTCTAAAAGGTCTTATAGGTATTCATAGAACTGTTCAACTTCAGCTTCCTCAGCATTACTGCTCGGGACATAGACTTGGATTACTGTGATACTGAGTGGTTTGTCTTGGAAAGAAACAGAAATCATTCTGTCATTTTTGAGACTGCATCCAAGTACTGCATTTCAGACTCTTTTGTTGACTATGATGGCTACTTCATTTCTTCTAAGGGATTCCTGCCCACAGTAGTAGATATAATGGTCATCTGACTTAAATTCACCCATTCCAGTCCATCTTAGTTCACTGATTCCTAGAATGTTGATGTTCACCCTTGCCATCTCCTGTTTGACCACTTCCAATTTGTCTTGATTCATGGACCTAACATTCCAGGTTCCTATGCAATATTGCTCTTTACAGCATCAGACCTTGCTTATATCACCAGTCCCATTCATAATTGGGTGTTGTTTTTGCTTTGGCTCCATCCCTTCATTCTTCCTGGAGTTATTTTTCCACTGATCTCCGGTAGCATATTGGGCACGTACTGACCTGGGGAGTTCATCTTTCAGCGTCCTCTCTTTTTGCCTTCTCATACTTTTCATGGGGTACTCAAGGCAAGAATAGTGAAGTGGTTTACCATTCTCTTCTCCAGTGGACCACATTCTGTCAGACCTCTCCACCATGACCCGTCTGTCTTGGGTGGCCCCATACGGTATGGCTTAGTTTTATTGAGTTAGACAAGGCTGTGGTCCATGTGATCAGATTGGCTAGTTGTCTGTGATTGTAGTTTCAGTTTGTCTGCCCTCTGATTCCCTCTCTCAGTGCCTACCATCTTACTTGGGTTTCACTTAACTTGGAAGAGGGGTCTCTCTTCACGGCTGCTCCAGCCAAACAAAGCCTCTGGTCCTTACCTCGCATGTAGGGTAGCTCTTCTCGGCCACCGCCCCTGACCTTGGGCGCAGGGTAACTCCTCTTGGCCGTGCTCGCAGCCGCCGTGCTTGTGTGCCATCGCAGCCACCAGGGAAGCCACAAATGCTGGTAACCGCAGTGCCTGTTTCACAGCTCAGCCCAGTTTTGGGTGCATCATGAGAGCACAGTCGGTAGGGGCCATTAATATGAGGATGAAATTGAAGCCCTTCATTATGCTACAGATGCTAGACCACACAAAATGCATCATAATCCTCAAATGGCCTGTCTAATAGAACCAAAGGAGGCTGAGTAGGTGCTGGTCCTGTCCCTCAAAACTTCATCCCAGGGCACTTAGCTCTGGACAAAGAAAAAGACAGTCTATGCCACTCCCACTGTGCCCCCCGCTCTCATCAGTCTGCTGCTGAGTTCACAGACACAAGGTGTGCTGTCCGTGTGCCCTGTGGTATCTTTCACATCCCAACACTTTAATTTATGCCAGTCACGGACTGTTTCTACAATATATTTTCAACTTAGCTCTTATTGCTGCGTTTCACTCAGACAGGGAGTGGAGGGAAGGATTCATTTGTCAAGGATATGGGAGAATGAGACATCCCACTTTCTCTAGAAATGAGGATGAAGCCCTCTGTTTTACATTCACACTGCAGCCAAGGCTTCAAAGTGGACGTATGCCAAGTAGGAGGCTCCTCAAATTAAAGTCACTGGACCTCTGCACTTTTTAAAAGATGTTTGCTTATTGAAGCACCAGGAGCTTCCTAGGTGGTGCTAGTTGTAAAGAACCTGCCAGACACAGGTTTGATGCCTGAGTTGGGAAGATTCCCTGGAGAAGGAAATGGCAACCCACTCCAGTATTCTTGCTTGAAGAATCCCATGGACAGAGGAGCCTGGGGGGCTACCATCCATGGGGTCACAAAGTGTTGGACCTGACTGAAGCAACTTAGCATGCATGCACAAGCACCAGACTTGGGGAGTTCAGAAGTGAGAAAGATAAACTATAGAACCTCCCAAGCAAATAGCTACATGAAAGAATGAGGTGAATAAGGAAATAGTCGAAGACAAAATAGAAAGATATGGATCTGAGTTACTGCAGTTCAGAGGAGATAAACAAGCAGACATTTGAATTCAACCTTGAAGGGCGGGGAGAAAGGGCACAGTGTGGGCAAGGCAAGGGGAAGTTTGGTGCAGGTCATGAGAGGGATGCAAGCAGGCATTGAAGAGTCAAGGACGATGCTGATCAGGGACTGATGACAATATCAAATCTGCCCTCCACACAGTGAGTGCATGGACTGAGGCAGAGGGAACTTTGGATTCCTGAATGTGATTCAGGAATCAAGCACCCAGGGAGCCTATTCTCTCTTAAATGATTTGTATTCAGGTATGGAGCCATCAGTTCTTCTGCTGGATTGTCCTGAATCCCGGTGTTAATTTTAGCATCAAAATCCAGATACAGAACATTATCAGAGAGGGGATGAAAAGCCATATGATGGCTGAAGTCAGAGCATAAAGCTCAATTTGGGTAAGTCATTGAAGCAAGAGACACCAAGCCAGTGAATAACATAATCTGATGAAAAGAACCATTGTTTACAATGCCCTCACCCTTTCTTTCTTGATGTGGAGACTGAACAAAGCATATGTGATGAAGCCAAAGAGAACTTACTAAACAGCAACCCTTAAACCTTACCTGGTGTTTCAGTCAGTAAAGAATCTACCTGTAATGAGAGTTCTACCCCTGGGTCTGGAAAATCCCCTGGAGAAGGGAATGGCAACCTACTCCAGTGTTCTTGCCTGGGAAATCCCATGGACAGAGGAGCCTGGTGGGCTATAGTCCATGGGGTCACGAAGAGTCAGACACAACTGAGAACACAAACCTTACCCAGCACTATTTATAAAAGACTGTCACAGTTTCATTTGTGTGAAGTTGAAACTGTTAGTTGCTCAAGTGGAGAAGAGCAATTTGAGACCGGGCAATGGAGGCAAACCAGCCTCCACACTGTGCTTGAGTCAGAAACCATCAGGACCAGCAACCTAGAACCGCACTGAATGTGCTTAGTGGGCCTCTCAGTCGGTTCTTGGGAAGAATGGACAGAGATATACATTTGTCTTTTTTTATATTTATGTTTTAATTGGAGGAAAACTGCTTTACAGTGTGATGGTGGTTTCTGCCATACAACAACATAAATCAGCCATAATTATACACATATCACCTCCCTCCCCTCACCTCACCCCACACCTCTAGATCGTTACAGAACACCTGGCCAGGCTCCCTGTGTGATACAGCAACTTCTCACCAGCTGTCTATTTTACCCATGGTAGTCACAGGAAACCAGCCAGAGCAGGCCAACTGGAAGATGTATTTGTGTTCTGAAGCCAAAATGAGTTGTTGTAACACCCTACAGCTATTGAAGCTGGCTTGGGATCGTGGCAAGTTTGGCCCTGATGGCTTTTGTCTATATTTCTGGCCAACAGAAAATGGGTCCTCAAGCAGCTCAGCATGGAGAAACATTCTAAAAATCCAGGGTGAAAGAGGAATGAGTAGGTAGGCAGCTATCACTGAGAACATGTAGGCAGGATGGGGGCTCTTCAAATGGTCTGAGTCATTGTCTTAGGCTTAACCTTCTATGGCTCCCATGAAGCAGTTTCATACATCCGAATAATAATGATCCTGAGATGTAAATTATAAAGAATATACTTCATAAGTGCTCCTAATGAGCTTTATGGATTCAGGAGAAACAGATTTATTTGCCGAGGCAATCTAGCTGTAAAAATAATGTATAAAGTAGTTAACTACTTGATGAGAAGCTAACTTTTACATTAGACATTTATTTAAAGCAGTAATGGTTCTACTGTGTGCCAGGACATCAGTAAAAATTATAAATGATTTTCAAGCTGCATCTTCTACAGTGGATATAAAATTTCTCTAAAATTCTGGCACAGCTTCTTTCAGCTTGGAGAGCTCTTAAAAATAAGTTGATTAGTCATTTGCTTTTATTATATAGGATAGCACCAAAAGACCACTCTCATCTTTTCCCCAAAGATTCCCTCTGTTTAACAATCAATTACCTGAAATTCTACCACTCATGATTTAGTCATGTTGAAGTAGATTTCTAGGGCCAAGATTGAGTCATTCCTGCTCACGGTGCTACACAGCAAGCCAGAAGTCAGGTAAATTTTGCATCCCGGTAAACATTCCTCCACTTGACCAGAAATACAGTGCATCCAGTCAGCCAGTTCCCAGACACCAAGCCTGCTCTGGGCTCCACACTTATTTCCTGTCCTTTCTTACCCCAATCAAGGGTGACCATGTGGCCTCAGCCAACGTATGTTCCATATGTTACCTTCTCCTTTTACTTTTCTCTTCCTTGTTCTTTATTCTTTATCATATAAAAGTTTCCTATCACTGTCCCATTTTGCAGTCCTCTGATTGGAGACTGTCTACTTCTATTTTTGTATTCCTTGTTCTTTATTCTTTTTCCTATAAAAGTTTCCTATCTTTGTCACATTTTGCAGTTCTCTAGAGACGGCTTCATGAAGTGTTTAAGTCTGAATCACTTATACTGTCTTCTTAACCATTTTTGACAGTCTTTTGGGGTAATTCTCTAGGCATCCTGTGTTTTTTTAAAGCAGATACCTCTTTCTGGAAGAATTGGAAATATTGCTAACATTTAAAGGTCTAAATTCATCCTGCAGTATACTTATTTTACCACTAGATGTTGGTCTTGCTGTTTTGATAACTTTGAAAGGCTGTTTTGCCCTTCAGAAAAAGTGTTAAGGGCACTTTTAAGATACAGAAAATTCCTTAAAAACATCCAACTAATCTGATTAATTCTTAATAAATAGAGTAGATAATTGTATAAGAATTAATCAAACAGATTCAAGCCACAACTTTATAGTGCTTCCTAAAACTGTACTTGTGTCTTCATTCAGAGTTCTGGGCATGAGTTTTTTGGGTTTAACAAAATCTAAACCTCTGATTTCAAAACTCTACTGAGTCTTGTAGGTTAGTCCAGAAGCTAAGATCTTCTGACCTTAGCAGCATGGGGTTTACACTGAGATAATTGGCACTTATGTTATTTGAATTAAATTATTCTTAGTTCACGGAGAAGGCAATGGCACCCCACTCTAGTACTCTTGCCTAGAAAATCCCATGGGCAGAGGAACCTGGTAGGCTGCAGTCCATGGGGTTGCTAAGAGTCGGACATGACTGAGCGACTTCACTTTCACTTTTCACTTTCATGCATTGGAGAAGGAAATGGCAACCCACTCCAGTGTTCTTGCCTGGAAAATCCCAGGGACGGGGGCTGCCGTCTATGGGGTCGCACAGAGTCAGACACGACTGAAGTGACTTAGCAGTAGCAGTAATCTTAGTTCATTTAATAAGTCTGCCTTTTGAAATTTGCCTGCTTCCTTTCAGCAATCACGTTGACTAACAACAACAAAAATAAGTGAACTGTAAAATGGATCTGTGTCTTGCTTCTTTATTGGCCTGAATGTTTAATCTATCAGGAAAATGCCTGTGCAATTACACATATATAGCTCTAGGATAACTTAGCAAGCTGAGGGAAAGTGGGGAAATTTAGCAGTCCAGTTTAGAAGAGAGCATTGATTCATTTTCTTTGTTTAGAAGATAATACGCAGGTTTATGGCTTGGAAACTGGCTGATTTCTTATAACCAAAACAACAGAAAAAATGATAGCACACAAAATAATCAGCAATACACCTTCATCTACAAAGGAATCAAAACATAAAATTGTTTAAACTTAATAAGTCTTTCAGGACTCAAGATCAATACGTTGAAAGTAAAACAACAGAGAAGCTACCAAATATTAATTGTCCACCAGTTATTACTCAAGTAACATAATAGATGGTTAACACAATTATCTTATTTAACACTCCCAACATATTGATAGGCATATTTGACTCTGTGTATAGAAAATTAAAACTCAGAAAAGTTGTTTCAAGACCCTCCAGTTAGTAAGTTGTGAAACTGAAATGTGAATGCAAAGCTTTGGGCTTGAAATCCAGGGACCCTTCCCCACACTGCAGCTACCCACATGGGAATTTTCCTTGAGGGAATGATGTTATTGGGCACACAAACAAACCCACATGCAGATACCTGAGTGGGTTGGTGGAATAAAGGCACTGATGGGCAACACTGTACTGAAAGCAGGATCTTGAAGAGATACTTGCACACCCGTATTTATTGCAGCATTTTTCTCAAGAACCAAGAAGTCAAAGCAATAGGTATGTCCATTGATGGATGAATAGGTAAATAAAGTATGGCATATCAACAGAGGGCAATATTATTTAGGCTTTAAAAAAGAAGAAAATCCTGTCATATGATACAACATGGATGAATCTGGAGGGCATTATGCAAAATGAAATAAGCCAGTCAGAAAAAAAAATATTATGTGATTCCACTTATATAAGGTCTCCAAAGCTGTCAAAGTCATAGAAACAGAAAATGCAATGGTGGCTGCTAAGGCATAAGGGAGGGGGAAACATGGAGCTATTGTTTAATGGCTACAGAGTTTTGGATTTGCAGGATGAAAATAGTTGTACAGACCTGTTGTAAAACAATATGAATATACTTAACTGTATACGGAAAGATGGTTAACATAAATTTTATGTTACATGTCTTTCACTACAATTAAAATTTTTAAAAAGAGAAGATGCAAAAAATCCTGCAAATAATAAATGCTGGAGAGTGTGTGGATAAAAGAGAACCTTTCTACACTATTGGTGGGAATGTAAATCTGTCCAGCCACTGTGGAAAACAGCATGCGGGTTCCTACATATGATCCTCTGGGAGATGGTGAGGGTCAGGGAAGCCTGGTGTATTGCAGTCCACGGGGTTGCAAAGAATCAGACATGACTGAGCGACTGAACAACAGTAACAACATATGATCCAGCAGTTTCACTCCTGGGCATATACTAGAAAAATGAAAATATTAGTTAAAAAAGACACATGCACCCCAATATTCATAACAGCACTAAGTACAATGGTCAATAAATGGAAACAACCTAAATGCCCTTCAACAGATGAATGGGTAAAAATGATGTGGTATGTATATGATGGACTCAGCCATAAAAAAGAATGAAATAATGCCATTTGCAGCAACATGAACGGATCTGGAGATTATCATACTAAGTTAAGTAATCAGACAAAGACAAACATGATATCACATGTATGTGGAATGTAAAAAAAATACAAGTGAATTTATTTACAAAACAGAAATAGACTTACAGCTATGGAAAACAAACTTATGATTGTTAAAGGAGAAAGAAGAAGGGATAAATTAAGAGTATAAAGTTAACAAATACATAATATCATATATAAAACAAGCAACAAGGATTTACTGCATAACCCAGGAAACTACACTGTAATAAACTATAATGGAAAAGAATTGATAGAAAGAATATACATATATATTTGTTGTTGTTTAGTAGCTAAGTTGTGTCTGGCTCTGACTCTTTTTGACCCCATGGCCTATTCCCCACCAGGCTCCTTTTGACCATGGGATTTCCCAAGCAAGAATATTGGAGAACATTTCCTTCTCCAGGGGATCTTCCTGACCCAGAAACAGAATCCACGTATTCTGCATTGGCAGGTGGGTTCTTTACCACTGAGCCACCTGGGGTGCCCAAATATGTATAATTATAACCAAATCACTTTGCTGTATACCTGAAACTAACAAAATAATGCAAATCAGATATACTTTAACAAGAAAAGATGCAAACAGAGGAGTAATGAAAAAGGAGACATAATTATAGATAAAGACATGATACTGAGGTGATCATTTTGTAATATATGCAAATATCAAATCATTATGTTGTACACCTGATACTAATGTAATTAATGTAATTACATGTCAATGATACTTCATTAAAAATAATGAAAAAAAAATAATACCCTAAGAACAGGAATGAGTGAGTTCAGTCCCTCAGTCAAGTCCGACTCTTTGTGACCCCATTGACTGCAGCACACCAGGCTTTCCTGTCCATCATGAACTCCTGGAGCTTGTTCAAACTCATGTCCATTGCGTCAGTGATGCCATCTAACCATCTCATCCCCTGTCATCTACTTCTCCTCCTGCCTTCAATCTTTCCCAGCATCAGGGTCTTTTCCAGTGAGTTGGTTCTTCTCATTAGGTGGCCAAAGTATTGGATTTTCAGCTTCAGCATCAATTCTTCCAATGAATACTCAGGACTGATTTTCTTTAGGATTGACTGGTTGGATCTCCGTGCAGTCCAGGGGACTCTCAAGAGTCTTCTCCAACACCAAAGTTCAAAAGCATCAATACTTTGGTGCTCAGATTTCTTTTTAGTCTTTATACTCTCACATCCATACATGACTACTGGTAAAACCATACCTTTGATTAGACAGACCTTTGTTGGTAAAGTAATGTCTCTGCTTTTTAATATGCTGTCTAAGTTGGTCATAACTTTTCTTCCAAGGAGCAAGCGTCTTTTAATATCATGGCTGCAGTCACCATCTACAGTGATTTTGGAGCCCAAAACAATAAAATCTCTCACTGTTTCCATAGTTTCTCCATCTATTTGCCATGAAGTGATGGGACCAGATGCCATGATCGTAGTTTTCTGAATGTTGAGCTTTAAGCCAACTTTTTCACTCTCCTCTTTCACTTTCATCAAGAGGTTCTTTAGTTCTTCTTCGCTTTCTGCTATAAGGGTGGTATCATCTGCATATCTGAGGTTATTGATATTTCTCCCGGCAATCTTCATTCCAGCTTGTGCTTCATCCAGTCCAGCATTTCTCATGATGTACTCTGCATATAAGTTAAATAAGCAGGGTGACAATATACAGCCTTGACATACTCCTATCCTGATTTGGAACCAATCTGTTGTTACATGTCCAGTTCTGACTGTTGCTTCTTGACCTGCATACAGATTTCTCAGGAAGTGGGTAAGGTGGTCTGGTATTCTCATCTCTTGAAGAATTTCCCACAGTTTATTGTGATCCATACAGTTAAAGGCTTTGGCGTAGTCAAGAAGGCAAAAGTAGATGTTTTTCTGGAACTCTCTTGCTTTTTCGATGATCCAGCGGATGTTGACAATTTGATCTCTGGTTCCTCTGCCTTTTCTAAATCCAGCTTGAACATCTGGAAGTTCACAGTTCATGCACTGTTGAAGCCTGGCTTGGAGAATTTTGAGAATTACTTTGCTAGCATGTGAGATGAGTGCAACTGTGCGGTAGTTTGAGCATTCTCTGGCATTGCCTTTGCTTACAACTGGAATGAAAACTGACCTTTTCCAGTCCTGTGGCCACTGCTGAGTTTTCCAGACTTGCTGGCATATTGAGTGAAGCACTTTTACAGCATTATCTTTTAGGATTTGAAATAACTCAACTGGAATTCCATCACCTCCGCTAGCTTTGTTCGTAGTGATGCTTCCTAAGGCCCACTTGACTTCACACACCAGGATGTCTGGCTCTAGGTGAGTGATCACACCATCGTGGTTATCTGGGTCATGAAGATCTTTTTTGTACAGTTCTTCTGTGTATTCTTGCCACCTCTTCTTAATATCTTCTGCTTCTGTTAGGTCCATACCATTTCTGTCCTTTATTGTGCTCAAATTTGCATGAAATATTCCCTTGGTATCTCTAATTTTCTTGAAGAGATCTCCAGTCTTTCCCATGCTAGTGTTTTCCTCTATTTCTTTGCATTGATCGCTGAGGAAGGCTTTCCTCTCTCTCCTTGCCATTCTTTGGAATTCTGCATTCAAATGGGTATATCTTTCCTTTTCTCCTTTGCCTTTAGCCTCTCTTCTTTTCTCACCTATTTGTAAGGCCTCATCAGACAACAATTTTGCCTTTCTGCATTACTTTTTCTTGGGGATGATCTTGACCACGGTATGCTGTACAATGTCAAGAACCTCTGTCCATAGTTCTTCAGGCACTCTGTCTATCAGATCTAATCCCTTGAATCTATTTGTTACTTCCACTGTATAATCATAAGGGATTAGATTTAGGTCATACCTGAATGGCCTAGTGGTTTTCCCTACTTTCTTCAATTTAAGTCTGAATTTGACAATAAAGTTTTCATGATCTGATCCACAGTCAGCTCCTGGTCTTGTCTTTACTGACTGTATAGAACTTCTTCATTTTTGGCTGCAAAGAATATAATCAATCTGATTTCAGTATTGGTCAGTGACTTCACTTTCACTTTTCACTTTCATGCATTAGAGAGGGAAATGGCAACCCACTCCAGTGTTCTTGCCTGGAGAATCCTGGTGACAGGGGAGCCTGGTGGGCTGCCGTCTATAGTGTCGCACAGAGTCAGACACGACTGAAGTGACTTAGCAGCAGCAGCAGCATCTGGTGCTGTCCATGTGTAGTCTTCTCTTGTGTTGTTGGAAGAGGGTGTTTGCTATGACCAGCGCGTTCTCTTGGCAAAATTCTATTAGCCTTTGCCCTGCTTCATTTTTACTCCAAGGCCAAATTTGCCTGTTACTCCAGGTAGCTCTTGACTTCCTGCTTTTGCATTCCAGTCCCCTATAATGAAGAGGACATTTTTTTCGGGTGTTAGTTCCAGAAGGTCTTATAGATCTTCATGCTGCTGCTGCTGCTGCTGCTAAGTCGCTTCAGTCATGCCCGACTCTGTGAGACCCATAGACGGCAGCCCACCAGGCTCCCCCGTCCCTGAGATTCTCCAGACAAGAACACTGGAGTGGGTTGCCATTTCCTTCTCCAATGCCTGAAAGTGAAAAGTGAAAGTGAAGTCGCTCAGTCGTGTCCGACTCCTAGCAACCCCATGGACTGCAGCCCACCAGGCTCCTCCACCCATGGGATTTGCCAGGCAAGAGTACTGGAATGGGTTGCCATTGCCTTCTCCACATAGGTCTTCATAGAACTGTTCAGCTTCTTCAGCATTACTGGTCAGGGCATAGACTTGGATTACTGTGATATTGAATGGTTTGCCTTGGAAACGAACAGAGATCATTCTGTCGCTTTTGAGATTGCATCCTCGTACTGCATTTCGAACTTTTGTTGACTGTGATGGCTACTCCATTTCTTCTAAGGGATTCTTGCCCACAGTAGTAGATATAATGGTCATCTGAGTTAAATTCACCCATTCCAGTCCAGTTTAGTTCACTGATTCCTAAAATGTTGTTCACTCTTGCCATCTCTTGTTTGACCACTTCCAATTTGCCTTGATTCATGGACCTATGGGCTTCCCTGGTGGCTCAGATGGTAAAGGGTCTTCCCGCAATGCAGGAGACCTGGGTTCGATCCCTGAGTTTGGAGGATCCCCTGGAGAAGGAAATGGCAACCCATTCCAGTATTCTTGCCTGGAAAATTCCATGGACAGAGGACCTGGTAGGCTACAGTCCACCGGGTCGCAGAATTGGACATGACTGAGCGACTTCACTTTTTTCCTTTCTTTTTCTTTCATTGACCTAACATTCTAGGTTCCTATGCAGTTTTGCTCTTTATGGTATTGGACTTTATTTCTATTACCTGTCACATCCACAACTGGTTGCTGTTTTTGTTTTGGCTCTGTCTGTTCATTCTTTCTGGAGTTATTTTGCCATTCTCTCTGGTAGCATATCAGGCACCTACTGACCTGGGAAGTTCATCTTTCAGTGTCATACGTTTTTGCCTTTTCATACTATTCATGGTGTTTTCAAGACAAGAATATGAAAATAATGAAATAAGCTAATACCCTAAGAACAGGATTGAGCATCTATGAAAAGAGTTGAGAGAGAAGCATTTCAGACAGAGGGAATGGGCATGCTAAGCGTATATATTTAGAAAGTGAGGAGAAGCAAGAAGTAAAGATTTCTCTCTACAAAAAACAAAAAGTGGGTTTATAGAGCTGTATAACTTTCAAAAGACCCAAGACATGAAAGTAATAAAGGAATATCACCAATAACAATAGTTTGATATTAACATGACTGAAAACTTACAATGTACAATTATCTGTAAAAATATAAAGTCCTGATACTTACTCAAGAAGAAATAGAGAAACTTGATGATCCTGTAATCATTAAGGTATTGATTTTTTTCAATAGTTAAAATTTGTACAAAATAAAACACTATATGTGAATGATTTTTATAAGCAAATTCTATTAAACATCCAAGAAACCGATAGCCCAAAGTTATGTAAATCTTTCCAAAACGTAAAACACGAGGAAACTACTAAACTCAGTTAATGAGGTTAGCCTAGATCAGGCAAGGAATATGGAAGAAAGTGGAGGTTAACCTGACTTTATGAATATATATGCAAAAATCTTAAACACATATAGGCAAATTGAACCTAAGATTGAATGTATGTATACGTATATGAAGATGAATATTGTATATCTGTGTCTAATCACAAGAATGTAAAGATGAATTAACATTAGAAACATTAAGTTAATTGATCACCTTTACAGAATAAGGAAAAAAACATGATATTGTTTATTAGTGACTATGCCTATGTTATTATAGATACATCCGTATTATTTATAGATATGAGTTTCAGAAACAGGCTTCCTTAATAGCTCAGTTGGTAAATAATCCACCTGCAAGGCAGGAGACACCAGCTCGATTCCTGAGTTGGGAAGATCCGCTGGAGAAGGGATAGGCTACCCACTCCAGTATTCTTGGGCTTCTCTTGTGGCTCAGCTGGTAAAGAATCCACCTGCAATGAGGGAGACCTGGGTTTGACCCCTGGGTTGGGAAGATCCCCTGGAGAAGGGAAAGGCTACCCACTCCAGTATTGTGGCCTGGAGAATTCCATGGACTGTAAACATGCAAAGGAGTGAATAATGCTAAATTCAGTTTGTTGCTTCTCTCTGGGAAAAAAAGATGGCGAAAGAGATTGAGGAAAGCTGTATAGAAGTCTTTGATGGCACCCGTAATTTTTGTTTTAAGATTCTAAGTAAATCTGATAAAATGCTAAAGTTTGACAGATGAGCAAGAGATATATGGTGCTTAATATAATGTTTTTTATATTTTTCTGTGAGCTGTAACTAAAAAAAAATCTTTCCAGGGGCTGATCGTGCCTGCTAGAAGATTTTCAATAAAAATCTGTCATTCAAATTTTAATTTAGATTACCACTGTTTGATCCTGAAAGGAAACAGATTGAAATATGGCACATGAAATATATTCACACATACACATATACACATATATATATGTATACCAGTAAAAAATGCCAGTAAGCACCAAGGGCCTATACATACATATGGCCCTTAGTGCTTACTGGCATTTTTTTTACTTACTGATTTTGATTATCTGCTCTGACACTAAATCATAGGATTGGACCGGTGAAAATGCAGACAGAGCTGATTTAAACACTGTAAAAAATTTTTTTCTACATAGGAGATGCAATAATAGAATTATAAAACTATCTAATTCAAGATGTTAAACTGAATATATTTATCCTCTCTTCTGAGACACTATTTAATGATAATTAAGAAGTTAATCGCAAAGAGTTGGACACGACTGAGCGACTGAACTGAACTGAACTGAAGAAGTTAACAAAGATAAAATTTCACAACAGCTTATGAGACTGGGCAGGGAATAAAGAAGAGTTCAACACATTTCTTCTTTTCTTATTGGAATATAATTGCTTTACAATGTTGTGTTGGTTTATGCCAATCAGTCATAACTAGACATATATATGTACATATATATGTATGTATATATCCCCTCCCACTTTAGCCTCCTTGCCCCCTCCCATTCCACTCTTCTGCGTTATCACAGGGTGCAAGTCTGGGCCGGGTTCCCTGTGTTACTTGCATAGCAGCTTCCCACTAGCTATCTATTTTACACATGAAAGTGTATATATGTCAATGCTGCTTTCTCAATCCGTCCCACCCTCTCCTTTCCCCGAGTTCAACACATTTCTGAAAGTCAGTTGTAGATTAAGGGGTTTTGATCTGTGAAGTGAAGAAGGCAAAGCCCACAATTTGCATGGAGGGCCCTGCAGTAAGGAGGCTGCTGACCTGCCCAGGAACAGCCTGGAGAAGCTATAGCGTAGAGACTGCAGAATAAACAAAGGAGCGGGGTGGACAGGGGAACAGAACCCTGAGATTGATGGTGGTGTTATGAAACCCTTGACCCCCCATTCTCTTCCTTAACTCCCTATTACCAGCCTAGCCCAGCCCGTGTCCTTCAGGCATTCAGTCACTTGGACCCTTCCCCTCCCCAATCAGACTACATAATACCATGGGAAGATGAGAGAGTTTTTCTGAGGAAACTGACCAAATTGTATAGGAGAACTATAGGTGTGCCTCAGAATAAAGTCTTCTACATTTTACCATTCTGGTGGTAGTGATGCAAGGCGGCTCACAAAGCCCAAATCTCATTCTCTCACTCAAAAAATCATATAATGGACCATCGACTGTGTGTTTTTTTGTGACTGGCTTCTTTCACATGTTTCATACTGTTTTCAAATTTCGCCCACACTATGGCATGTATCAGTACTTCATTTTCACGGCCAAATAACATTCTATCACTAAAGTATGTTTTATTTACTTAGCCTGATGGGCATTTCAGTCATTCTGGCCATTACGAATAATGCTGCTATGAATATTCATATGCAAATCTTTGTGTAGACATGTTTTCATTGCTTCTGAGTAGATTCCTAGGAGTAGAAATGCTGGATCTGATTTAATAGACATTCCCCAAAGAAGGTATATTAGTGGCTGATGAGACATGAATTCGACAGTCCTGATCATTGGCAAAATGGAAATACAGAGTTAAAATAAAGAATGAACTTTTATTTAGAATGCATCTCAATTAATTATACATTTATAAATGAATAGTACTGATGGCTAGAATGAATAATAAAACAATTCCCTTCTTTTAAATAACTATATACACACAAATATAATAAAATTGCTGAAATCTTGTTTACCTAAATATAGAAGTATACATGTACACATACAAGTATAAAAGTAAAAATATGTATAAGTATATAGGAATAGAAATATTGGTGTTGTTTTTATTGCTTTAGCAATGTTACTCAGTATTTAAAATCTTTCCAAATTTGAAGCTAAAAAGCACATATTGACCTATTATAAAACTATTGGGGAGGGATAAATTAGAAGTTTGGGATTAACATATATACATTACTATGTATAAAATAGATAACCCACAAGGACCTACTGCATAACATAGGGAATTATACTGAATATCTTATAATAACCTATAAGGGAAAAGATTCCATAAAGGAATATAGCTGAATCACTTTACTGCACACCTGAAACTAAGCACAACATTGCAAATCAACCATACTTCAGTTAAAAAATAAAATAATTATTTTAATGATCTATCTGCTAATTAATTAAGAGCTCCTTTAATTTTGCTGAAAGCATAGAATTAGAAAGCACCTAGCTTGCATAAAGATTTATTTCTGCATAGGTAAAGTAATCTACTCACTTTATTTCTGGGAAGATACCAAAAGAGGCTTCACCAAGTCTTATCAAATGACTGTTAATTGTGCCTGTTTATTTTCACTTAGAGGCACCTTACTTAACTCATCAAACTTAGAAAGGGTTGGAATAATGAATACTTTTAATTGTTTAATTTCAATACATCTTTATTGATACATTATTAATAAAATTATCTTATTTCCCATGTGATTTAAATTCATTTTTGTCAAAAGCTTGTTGTTGCAGATTTAGCTCATTCAATTTATAGCAAAGGTGGGAAAGCAGAATTAGCACAAATTCTCAAGCAGATAGATTTTACAAAAGACTACATATTGGGAGTCTGGAAATCGACTCCCTTAGCACTACTTGTTCTCCGTGAACCCCTTAGAAAGTCTTCCAATCCCTTCAGGGGAACAGATGGCACAGTTCAAAGGCATTTGTGCTTTGTTAGCGACAGAACTAGATCTAGGATCAAATACCTCAGGCTCAAATCCAGCGCTTTCCCACTCTTCAGTGTTGTCTGCCAAGATTATATGGACTTTGTATGAGCTGTAGAACAACAGTGCATCCAAAAAATTTCATTATCTGGAAAAGATAATATTTGATACATTTAGCTTTTTTGTTTATTTCTTTGAGTTGTCTTTTTTTTTTTTTTTTTTAAATAACAGCAGGCTCCACTCACTGTCTAGAATGGTTACCATAGTGATACTTAGAGATTATTTGCCTGTCCTTTCTTTAACTCCAAACTCCACAGCTGACTATTTCCTGGACATTGAGTTCAAATGCTTAGGTTCCTTTCTTCAAAGAGAAACCAGCAATGCATACGTTTCAGGAGGAGAGAAAGAACCAAAGACTTTAAAAAGGAGAAAGGAAGAAAGAGACAGTGTGAGAAGTTGTTTCTGTTCTTCATCCTGGGGTTTGGGTCCTAGAGGGGAAAAATGTCAATAGACCTAATCTATGCTCTGTTTCAATACTTAATCCTGAAGCAAGAGTTAAGAGAAGGATCTATTTTTCTCTCATTTCTTTCATAATCAACCCATGAAAATAAAAAATTAGAAACGAGAAGTTGAATCCTATTGTGTTAAGTAAACAACAGAAGAGAGAAAATGAATTCTGTTGTCGTAGGTGAATGGGAGCCAATTCAACTGATAAAATATTGATAGCTGTTCAGCTGTTTATTATTAGCTCCGTGCTGTAAGAAAGGTGCAAGCGCGTGTGCTCTTTCACTCAGCTGTGTCTAACTCTTTGTGAGCCTATGAACTGTAGCCCACCAGGCTCCTCTGTCCATCAGATTTTCCAGGCAAGAATACTTTAGTGGGTTGCTGTTTCTTTCTGCAGGGGATCTTCCTGACCCAGAGATCAAATCCACATCTCCTGTGTCTTCGGCATTGGTAGGCAGATTCTTTACCACTGAGCCATCTGGGAAGCCCCAGGAAAGATGACTTTAATACAAATAAGCAAATATACATTCTCTGAAACTTCAATTAGTAATGGTTTCTTCCCTCAAAAATCTCATTCTGTTGGCATTTGCTCATATTCTGTCTGGCTTGTATCTAAACTAAGATATTAGCAAGTCTCAGTTTTTGTTGTAACCCTATGCTTCTGAACTCTCATTTGTCATCACTTAAAAGGTGAGAGCTCTCCTTGGTCCAGGCTTACCCAGCGCTTTTGGCCTCTTCCATACTTTTGAATCAGAAAATCTCAAGTTGGCAGAGGATCTGAGAAGCCATCTAAGGTCAAGGCCAGCTCAGAGTTGAGGTGCTTCCTTTCTGAACTGCTGTGACTTTGTGCCTGGAGCAATCTCTTCCACTGTCTTACACTCATCTGTACATTTAATTAAGACAGAGCTGTGCGCCTTACTTAAATGACCTTTCTGAATTGGGGAATTCATTTGAAAGAAAATTTTAATTTGGAAACTGCTAAAGTAAGTATTAATCAGTGTAATGGGCAAAAACTTTTTTGGCATAAGGAAAAGAAAGCACTTTTCAAATTGAAATATCTCAGACCTCTTTAACATCACATCTGTTGCTGTAATGAGATTTGGTAGTGCAGTTTATTAAATTTGTAGGATAAAGTGATACTGAAAGGTGCAGGGAATCTTTTTCAGTGTGTCTTTTTCTCTTCCAGATAATATAATAAAAGAAATTGCTAGTTAACAATAAGGCAGGGAGCCTGTGTCTGGAGAGAGATGGTCCAATGCAATTTGCTTCCTATAAATGATTGCAGTGATGGATGGCTATTTTTACAGCCTGCTAATGAAACCAAGAGATGACTTATTTGGTGTATGTTTGTGGTGCTTTGTCTAAATGACCATTATATGGATTACTTTCCTTGTTCATGATTTGTGCAACCGCAATTCTGTTGCAGCATTTTCTTGTATCAGTCTACAAACTGAAACTACACAGGAAAAACAGTGAGTGATGCTATCTGCCTAGCACCTCTCACGAACATTCTGGCACTTCGGTTATAACAGGAAGAGTGAGAATTCAGACAAACCTTGACCCAGCTGTGCGACCTTGATCAATATTCTTAAACTCTCTGAACCTCATTTTTCTTCTTCCTCCTTATGGAATGATAGTAATAAGTAATTCATTAGAGGTCAATGACATATACCTGAATTCTTTAGGTATATGGTGTAGGCTCTAGTCTAAACCTTATATTCCATATCTTTAAAATGAGGACTATATAAATACCCAACTCAGGACTTCCCTGCCAGTCCAGTGGTTAAGTCTTCGCCTTCTAATGCAGGGAAGCTAAGATTCCCACATGCCTCATGGCCAAAAACCCAAAACATAAAACAGAAACAGTATTATAACCAATTCAATAAAGACTTTAAAAAAGATGATCCATGTTAAAAATATACCCAACTCATCAAATTTTGTGATGATTAAATGAAATTATCCAAGAAAACAACTTAGGACTGTGCCTGATATAAAACTTTTATTAATATTATTGCATGCAATTATGCTTAATACATGCAAAACTTCCATATTCCTTTTTAAATTTAAGATTATGCTTTAATTTCCTTGCTCAGACTCGGGTACTTGGTATGTGCATTATTATGCCATTTTACTTCTTCTCTTTCCATCTCCTTCTCCATTTGACATTTTCCCAGTTGGTTGGTTGGTACCTTCCTGAAGATGTAAGAGCAAAGAAGCTCAGACGAATGTCTATCAATGCAAGAATTTCATTGGCCAAAGTTCAGATGGGAGAAGACATCTCAAAATAAAGCTTTGAGTCTCTTCCCTGACTTAAATACATCTGGGTCATTCCAGAACTCATAGGTTCTGACTAATATGAATTATATCCTGGTCAAATCATATCAGGGAGATAGGAGCCTTTGCTTTGGGTGTGAACTCAGAATATCTACAGGGATATTCTGCTTCTAGTCCTGCCAACATTCTGGCTTATTCTCTGATCAGCCTCTTTATGATAATAACACTTATTGTCCTTTTCCAGTTCCTCATTGCTCAAGGTTCTGAAACTTTCATTATTTCAAAAGGAGTTATTAACCTATATTTAGTCTTAGGTATAAAGGACTAATATCAGCTTTAACTCTTACCTTTCCTATTGATACTGGCATTTTAACAGGTGTGCAAGCTAAAGAAATGAAGCTTTGATTTGAGTAATTGTACATCAAGAATCCAATCTGAGGGACTTCCCTGGTGGTCCATTGGCTGAGACTCTGTGCTCCCAGTGCAGAGTCCTGATCAGGGAACTGGGTCCCACCTGCCGCAACTAAGAGTTTATGTGCCCCAACTAAAGATCCCTCATGCTGCAATAAAGATTGAAGGTCCGGCATGCCGCAACTAAGGCCTAGCACAGCCAAATAAATAAACACTAAAAGAAAAAGAAGAAGAAGAATCCAACGTAAAAGTGAGAAGCACCTGGAGCTTCCCTACCTTTCTGGAAGGGTTACTAGGAGGGGATCTGGAAAATAATAGGCTTGATACACAGGCAAATGTAAGATGTGGAGGACAAATTCCCAGTGAATTTGATGACAGATAACCTGGGTAAGAGCTCTGGCTTCATTGTCACCGGGGATAGGATTTGGGAGGAAATCCTTTGCCTCTGCTAAGACTTCTCAGCATCTATTTAGGAAGCAAGGACTGTAACCCCTGTAGAACTGTTTTGGTCTCACAGCATGGTTATAAGGATCCAGTGATATCATGTTGAAGTGCTGGGAAAATCTCTGTTCTCCACATAAATATCGCTGTTACCATCTCTGTTATATGATGATGCTATTGAATCACACGGAAAAGAAACTGGAGCATAATGAGAAACAAAAAGTGAAAAACCAAAGCTCATTTTGGGGCACTAATGTTGCTGCCTTTCTAGAAACTTCAGCTCTATTTAAAAGTAATGTCCAGTGGCTTCGGTGTGGGGGGAGGGTAAGAAGATACAACTCATTCTGCAAAATGGGACAAGCAAAGGAAAGGTTAAGAGCTGCTGAAGATGAAGCAGCCAGTGGAGGACTTGAGTGGAAAGCATTTAAATTACTTCCCAATCCCAAGAGTCTAGGAAATACAGCACACACACACACACACACACACACAANGGACTTGAGTGGAAAGCATTTAAATTACTTCCCAATCCCAAGAGTCTAGGAAATACAGCACACACACACACACACACACACACACACACACAAACCCCATTATAATGGCATTGATTTTTTTAAAAATTAGGAAATTCATCCATTATTGAATTTGTTATAAAGTTGGAAGGTTTTATGACTATTACAGCAGGTTTGACCAATGGACTCAAAGCATTTATATTAAAGATTAGATTTTAAGAAAATAAACAAAAGATATATTTTTAGGTTTGTATAAAAGTCACAGTATAAGTGAAATAGCCTTATATAGCTTTCAAGTTTTTTTTTTTTTAAGTTGATACAAATTCAATATGAGGCAGCAAAGCAAGATGGCTAAAAATGTTAAATGCAATATTGGGATGGACTAACAGAAATACAATACCTACTCATCTTTATTTTTCTAAATTTTAAATTTTATTGAAGAATAGCCAGGTTACAATGTTGTGTTAATTCCTGTTGTATAGCAAGTGACTCAGTTATACATATATATATATATATATATATATATATATATATTCTTGTTTATATTCTTTTCCATTATGGTTTACTACAGGATATTAAATATTGTTCCTTGTGCTATATACCATAGGACCTTGTTTATCCATCCTGTATGTACTAGTTCGCATCTGCTAATCCCAACCTCTCAATCCTTCCCTCCCCAATTTATTCATCTTTAGGATAATAAGAACATCCACTTCCTAGAGTTACTGTGGGAATTAAATTTGAACTCTGCACAGAGCACCTGGCACAGTAACCAGCTGCAGACTGCTGATTCCTTTCATTCATGTGGCCTTTCTCTGAGATCATGGCAAACATCGCCTGTAACTTTCTTCTCCTCCTTGAGACAATGCCTAGAATTTTGCTTTTTATTAACGACTTTTGCATAGCTCTCTGAAATTTTACATACATGGGCTTTGTCTGCTTAGCTCTTTTTAAAGTGATTGGTTATATGCTTTTTACTTGTAAATATATTTTATATTGTAAATTTATACACCTATAATTATTGGTGTATATGTCTATGTATGGTTTACATTTTTCTCTACTGATGTAAAACTTATATTCAATGAAATGCAGAAATCCTACTATGTTCTGAGGTTTGAAAAATGCAGACCCCTGTCCCATCCATTGAGACCTAAAACAATACCATTTCCCCCAGAAAATTCCCCTGTGCCTCCTCCTAGTCATTCCTCACCTTACACTCCTTGAAGCCACTGCTCTGATTGTTTTCCATCATAGATTAGTTTGCCTGTTCTAGAATTTCATATAAATGGAGTGTATTAAAGGATACATTGGAAATCAGATTGGAAATCTATGATGGAAGACATCATAGCTTAGTTCCCCTGTTCTAGAATTTCATAAAATGGAATTATATATTATGTGCCCTTTTATGCATAGTGTATAAGACCTCTTGGACTCAGTATCAGATTCATACATGCTCTGTGTATCAGTACCTGGTCCTACTGTGCTCAGGTATTTTTCAAGCCCTTGGAGGCAGGACTCTGCTCTAACTCCTTGCAGGCCCCCACTTCGCCAGGCAGTTAGTATTTTGTGTATTCTAAGCATTCTAATGGCATTCGGTGACGCTGTGTATAAATGCATATAGGAGTTATTTAATCCATCAAGAAGCCATTTAGACACAATCTGATCTTGCTTTTCTAATCCAGACTGTCTCTTATACGTTCAACTTACCAAACACCACTGCTACGCACCTATCCTGGTGCCAGCAGTCTGTCTGCTGTCCCAGAAAAACCCAGGGATCCGCCCATGAGCAGTGCTGCAACCGCATTTGCTGCATTCCCACGGCACTGAAAGGAATCGCTGCTCTGGCTGGGGCTCCAGCCTGGCTGTGAAAGAGCCGACCTTGGGTCTTTGTCTCTTGCAGACGGAAATGCTTATCCGCTGTCTTTGCAAACAATAAACCTCACATTCCGCCGACTGATTTATTAAACCACTGCAAAGGTTGGCCAAGAAATCCAGGTGCTTCCTGGCATGTCTTTGTGGCTAGTTGCTACCCAGATTGCAGAAGCAGCACGTACTTCTTTGCGCTTGCATGTGTGCTAAGTAGCTTCAGTCATGTCTGATTCTTTGTGACTCCATCAACAGCAGCCCACCAGGTTCCTCTGTCCATGGGATTCTCCAGGCAAGAATACTGGAGTGATCCCGGCAGTTAGACAAGCACAACTCAACAAACAGGGTTAGTACTGCTGGTGCAGACCCATAGGGTGGGGACCTGCCTGAACTGACTACAAATGAAGCCCTTTAAAGTCCCCTCTATAGCCTCTTTTTACCTATGCATCTTTGACTGTGATTAAGGGCAAGGCACTGTGAAACAGGTCTCTGGGGAGAACATACATTCCCTTGATTGGTTCCATGTAGCAAGCATTTAGGAGTTTAAACCTATGGTCATCATTTCTGCTTGGACAACAGCAACTTCCCATCATTTCCAATATTGCACGTGTTCTGAATACAAGCGTACTGTTCATTTTTAATTTATTCAAGAGACATTCTCATTCCTGCTGCCGTCTACATGTTATATCTCCGCATAGCACTTTTTACAATGCATCACTTCAGAATGTGATGCTGTAAAATTAGTCATATTTTATATTACAAGGAGGAAAGTTTTCTTTCAAATACATTTCCCCAGGGATGGAGATATTTGTGTATGATGATTCCAATGGTGAGCATAATATATCAGGAAATAAACTGGTTCTAAAAAGCAGAGAGATAATATATTTGTAGTTTCCACATGATATACATTTTCTGTTGATTTTACTTGTATTTCTTTGCAAAAAAGGTAAAGATGTGGAGAAAGCATGATAAACTCCCATAATGAGATGTTGGCTGTAGCATTTCTTCTTTTATTCTTTAGAGCAATTTTAAAGGTCATTTTGCTAAAGAAGACCTATTACAAGAGTGGAAAACAAAGGTATTTTAATTAATATAAAGGTCAATGTCATAATGTAGTTATTCTAAAGAGTTTAAATCAGCGGAGTTGCATTTAGGACATTCATTCCAGAAAAGGTGTCTTGTAAACTAATGTTTAGAGTAGTGTCAAGAAAGTCACATAATCAGTTATATGTTATGTTCTGCGGGTAGCTTCCATTTTATTTTGGAACTCTTAAGAAACCTATAATAATTCCTCAGTTTATTGCCAGCACTAGGTGTCCAAACAAAACAGGCTCATGAACAATTTCTTCCCGGTATAAATCAGTTCATATTGGTCTCCCCCGCAAACATGAGTGGTTTAGCACAAGCACAGAGACTATAGCATGCAATTATCACATTCCACAGAGACTGAAAGAAGCAGCAAATATCAGTGGCTGCAGTATGTGTAATGAATAGAGGTGTAGTCAGACTGGAAGCAGATTGAGCTTAGGTGTGGAGTAGCTGGGTGAGTTGGCACATTACTTACTCTCTCTGGGCCTCAGTTGTTTGCGCAGAACAAGCAATAACCATCTCATGGAGATGTGGGAATTATTAAATGATAAGATATCAAATGCCTATCTTAGGGTAGGCATCCTGCACATGTTTATTTCCTTCATCCTTCTTTGCATGGACAAACTGATGCCAATGTTGCTCACAATGATGTATCTACTGGAAGGTGAGGAGGGGAGACCGGAATGGAAAGAGGACTATTGCTGGGGCACACTGGTGGCAGAACTTTGTTCTCTTGACCCCAGGACTGATGTTCTCAGGAGATCTGCCTCATAAGAATCTTAGCCTAGAGCTGAGCTTTTCGAAACAAATGCCAATACAGTACTTCTCGTGTGCCAAAGGGTTTTAAAATAATGAAAGTCACCAGGTTCTAGCCATCTGAAACTTCTGACTCTCCCAGCATGAGAGGGTTAAATTTTTTCAGTGCTTCGGAGAGTTATATTTTATTTGCTCTGTGATAATGCTAGAACATTTTACTTTTAAACTAAACTACTTCAACAGTCATTTAGGGGAATTACAGAGCTATCAGGGATAACCAGAGTAGTAGAAATTCTATGAATTTCATCAACATACTTGTCTATTTATTTTTAAAATATGTTTTATCTCCTAGGAGTGGGTTTTGTTGGCAGCCCTCAACCAATTTCATGTTGGTGGAGAATGTGCTTAAACGGGAATAAATGCACAGGTGTGTAACAAGACCCAAGAGCCTTCTTCTAAAAAAATAATGACACCCCTGGAAATAGCACTGATGCAGAGTCATTTATGATAAGGGAAGGAAAGTCAAGATTCTTTTTAAAAACAGATTATCTAAAGTTGTTCATTTTACCTTTGCTTTGACACACAGAACTGATGCCACTGGGGTATCCAGAACAAAGGTCTGGGAAGAGGAGTTAAAAAGAAGAATGACTAGACAGGATATTTTATCTTATTTACTTAAGCTTTTTATTTTGTACTGGCATACAGCTGATTAACAGTGTTGTGATAATTTCAGGTGAACAACAAAAGGACTCAGCCATATGTATCTATCTATCTATATATACATATACATACATACATACATATACAAATACATATGCATGGATCCATTCTCCCCCAAACACCCCTCCTATCTAGGCTGCTGCATACCACTGAGCAGAGTTCCATGTGCTATACAGTAGGTCCCTGTTGGTCACCCATTTTAAATATAGCAGTGTGTACATGTCCATCTCAAACTGCCTAACTATCCCTTCCTTCCATCCTTTCCCTGGAGAACCACAAGTTCATTCTCTAAGTCTGTGAGTCTCTGTTTTGTAAGTACATTTATATCATTTCTTTTTAGATTCCATATATAAGGAATGTGATATGATATTTTTCTTTTTCTGGCTGACTTACTTCACTCAGTGGACAGAATATTTTAAAAAGGAGCTCATACCTAGCAGAGGAAGGCTTAAGGTAGCGTCACCAAAACTCAAACACAGGCTGGGTCTGGGAGCCCCTCTAAAGCAAAGCTGTAATGGAGCTACTGAAAAAGACCAGAGCTCTACATTCATAAATAGAGTTGATCTGCCCCTCTCCCCACACCCTGTTCACCAGGTTCAGCAAAGACAAGGGTCCCTGCCCTCTTATTCCTACCCTTCACATTCCAGGGTGCCTTTCTTTTCAGCTGCTCAAAGGACCGCAGCAGAGGCCCACAGGTTCCTTCTCTCCGCAGCATCTCAGTGTCCCTGCAGCATCAGTCAGCCGCCTCCCTCTTTCTGAGCCACTTCCTCCGCAGTCAAAGGCTTCAGCCAGGAGCTGTGGCAAAAAAAAAAAACAAAAAAAAACCCGCTGATGGACTTAAGATCTCTGAGGGTGACCTGAAACGGAGGGAAAGGAGCTGGCACAAAGGAAATGAACTCATGAATACCTAAGACTCACACACAGTGAGTGTGAAACAATGTGGTTTAAATGGGGGCAGGTTAAAAAAACCCATTCTGTCACTTGTCATCCATATATGGTTAATTGGGAGCAGATTAAAAATACGGCTTACTTAAGTTTTACCAACACTCCCCTCTCTTTCCCCAGAGAAGTCCTTCCCTCTGCTGAGTCACTGATCAATGAGAAGACCAAAGATGCATGGGCTGAAAAAGGAATGTAATAAGTGCCTAATCACATCCGCCAGGGTCAGGCAAAATGCAGGACAGCCTCGGCTTGAATATCTCAGGATGACTGGGTGTGGATGGACCGCTTGATGGATTTAAATCACTGATATTAATGTTTCTAAAGTTGCATTACTTGAGACCTTAAAGATTGTCTAGAAATCTCATACAAGTTCTCTGCTGCAGTCTTGACCGCGAAAAAAGAAAGGTTTTTCAAAGTTACAAAGAACGTCATCTTGTCCTGTCCAGGGAAGAGGTTGCAGTTGCTCCAGCAGCATCTGTGGTACCAGCTCCAAGTACTTCCTCCTTCTCAGCATCACAGCAAAAGCGATACCGGCTTCTTTTTGAAAACTTTCATGTTTCCCCTTCACTTGCTTCTTCAAAAAAAATCAGTAGTTTGCACCGCAAATGCTACTCTTATACAAAGAAAACACAGATTAAATGCCTGCTTAGAAAAAGCTTAGGTGTCCTACGTATATCTCTGCAATCTGTCCCTGAAACCGGAGGACTCCCTAACAAAAAGTGTGTGAAAATGCTCTGTAACCGCAGGGCTTTATCAATGTGCATTACGGCGTGCACACTCTTTCAGGTACCTGGGTGTTCCCTAAAAGAAACCAATGGATTTCGGACTGTATCTATTGTGTATTTATCAGAGGGGGTCGGTGGCAGAACCACACGGCTACTTTCCACCCGTCGCAGAACAAGGTGTCTCGGTCGGAGCTCTGCTCCCTGGAGACACGCTTCGCCCTCCCGGCGGCGGCAGTAGCTTCCCTCTGAAAATCAGCCACCTGCCTAGCTCCTTGAAATCATCAGGTTGGTTGCAACACAGGTCTAAAAAGAGGGAAAGGTGTTTTCAATGTGATGGTGTTAGTGGTGTGGAGCAGGAATTTAGGGATGAAGAAGAAACAGGCAACGTGTGACAGTCGAAGTTCCCTTGCTGCAGAGCTGGCCGCTGCCTTTGCAAGTCGGTTTTCTCCCGTTACTTTCAAACACCTTCTTAGCTCCCCTCCACTTAAACGCTTCAACACACTCAAAGTATTCGAGGCTTCATTCCCCAGAAAGAAATGAGAAAATCTAGGAACACCAAAAGGTTGCTATCAACTGCACAAAGGGTTTAGAAACACTAAAATCAACAGCGGCAGTGCCGCAGTTTTACGCGTGTGTGTGCGCGCGCGCGTGTGTAGGAGGAGCGCATGAAATAATTAAAATAAAACCAGGTGAAAGAGATAAATTAAAGAAAGTTCCAGAAAGAGCTACAGAGAAATAGAAAACTTTCCTCCATATATGCCGCATACATGCAACCTTAGACAATCATTTGTATCTCCAATGCCCTGAGGCACCATAAATACCAGGGGCATGCTGAACCCTGGTGGGGAAGGGACGACTTAGAGGGGTAGTGTGTCTCCATGGTACTGGGTGGGGTATGGAAAACTAAGGTGTCAGTTGGGAATGATAACCTGCTACTGGAGGCATGATCGAATCCGAGTAATGCAAGGGTCAAGGATTAAATAGGATGGGTTGGGGGTAGGGAAAGGAAATGAGTGAGGGGGTTCGGGGTCGGAGAGAAAACAGAGGGTCTCAGAGAAAAGTGCAAAGGACTACAGCCGCAGCATCCCCGCGGGCCGTGGCTCGCCCCCACCTTCCTTTTGCGCAGAATCCTTGCCTTGGCTGCAGCAGCGCGCTGCCCCCACTGGCCAGGCGCGCCGTGATCGATCGCAGCTGCGTCAGAGTCCTCTCTGAGTATAAATAGGGGTGGCAGGACCGAGCTGAGCCGCACACAGCCATCCATCCTCCCTTCTCCCTCTCTTCCCCGTTCTTCTCTCTAGGCCCCCATCTCCGCCGCCGGCCAGGGGGGCACCGACCGGCACCATGAGTTCCTTCAGCTACGAGCCGTACTACTCGACTTCCTACAAACGGCGCTATGTGGAGACGCCCCGGGTGCACATCTCCAGCGTGCGCAGCGGCTACAGCACCGCGCGCTCCGCTTACTCCAGCTACTCCGCGCCCGTCTCCTCCTCGCTATCCGTGCGGCGCAGCTACTCCTCCAGCTCCGGTTCCTTGATGCCCAGCCTCGAGAGCCTCGACCTGAGCCAGGTCGCCGCCATCAGCAACGACCTCAAGTCGATCCGCACCCAGGAGAAGGCGCAGCTGCAGGACCTCAACGACCGTTTCGCCAGCTTCATCGAGCGCGTGCACGAGCTGGAGCAGCAGAACAAGGTCCTGGAAGCCGAGCTGCTGGTGCTGCGCCAGAAGCACTCCGAGCCCTCCCGCTTCCGGGCGCTCTACGAGCAGGAGATCCGCGATCTGCGTCTGGCAGCGGAAGACGCCACCAACGAGAAGCAGGCACTCCAGGGTGAGCGCGAGGGGCTGGAGGAGACCCTGCGCAACCTGCAGGCGCGCTACGAAGAGGAGGTGCTGAGCCGTGAGGACGCCGAGGGCCGGCTGATGGAAGCGCGCAAAGGGGCCGACGAGGCGGCTCTCGCCCGCGCCGAGCTCGAAAAGCGCATCGACAGCCTGATGGACGAAATCGCCTTTCTGAAGAAAGTGCACGAAGAGGAGATCGCCGAGCTGCAGGCTCAGATCCAGTATGCACAGATCTCCGTGGAGATGGACGTGTCCTCCAAGCCCGACCTCTCCGCTGCGCTCAAGGACATCCGCGCCCAGTATGAGAAGCTGGCAGCCAAGAACATGCAGAATGCCGAAGAATGGTTCAAGAGCCGCTTCACCGTGCTGACCGAGAGCGCCGCCAAGAACACCGATGCTGTGCGCGCCGCCAAGGACGAGGTGTCCGAGAGCCGCCGCCTGCTTAAGGCCAAGACCCTGGAGATCGAAGCATGCCGGGGCATGAACGAAGCGCTGGAGAAGCAATTGCAGGAGCTAGAGGACAAACAGAATGCCGACATTAGCGCTATGCAGGTAAGGCGCCAGGCGAAAGGCAGAGGGGGCGGGGAGGGTGCTGCAGAATCAAGTTAGGATGGGTGGGAGTGGGGGTGGTGGCGGAGAGAAGAGGGCGCGCCTAGAAAGAGATCAGATATGAGGCATTAGCAAGCAGTTATTAAGGGGGTGGAACTTGACTTCTTGGAGGCAGTGTGGGAGGGGATGGGGCACTTGGAGGGCGGGGCGGGGCCGCGACTGCGGTGTGCTGAGATGCTGCGTGCAGTTGAATCTCTTTTCCTCATTAAAGCTGCCCAGCCCTGCAGGATATTGAGTCGGGGTGGGAGGAGGGACTGAACCTGGACTCTGCCTCTGGTCTGCCTCTCAGCTGTCCTGCATTCAGTGCAAGTTGCTTTGCTGCAGAGATTGGGTCATCTGATTAATAAATACAGCGACGAGCTCTCATTAGTTCTGAAGGATAACTGTGACCAGTTATCCTTTCTGACTAGTTTTACCAACTACCCTCTTCCCTTAGCAGTGAGCCAGGAATACAGTCAAAAGTGGGTGATGATGGTCATAGTAAAACATTTCTTTTTCTTTTAAGGATCTCCATTTTTCTGGATAGAAGAAAAAATAGGATAGATACATAGAAAATATTTTAGAGAAAATAAATTTAAATTTATCTACTTCATTCTCCTATAAATAAGTGGATTTCCTGTATACAATCTGGATAAAGTTGATAAAGCTAACTAGTGAGTGAGAAACAATTTTTAAAAATCCACTTAGTTCTTTGTGGGCATTTTATGATGATCATTAGGTGTATTAATCAATGAAAACAAAAAATGTTTCTTCTATCAGTTTTTTTTTTTTCTATCCCTTTTTGGTTTTCATCTCTTGCTTTGCGAAGCTGGATTTTTTTTTTTTTAAGGCAAGCAAAGAAAGGTTTAAAAAGAAAAAAGACAGTTATTTTAGGGGAGATTTTATCTAGGATGTGCACTTTGATTTTAATTAAACCTAGGCCTTTGCAGCTATGCTGTAGTAAAATGATAGCAGTGGAGATTTACACTTAGATTTTTTTGTTCGGTTGTCTTCCAACAGGACACAATCAACAAATTGGAAAATGAATTGAGAACCACAAAGAGCGAAATGGCAAGATACCTCAAAGAATACCAAGACCTCCTTAATGTCAAGATGGCTTTGGACATTGAGATTGCAGCTTACAGGTAAAAATGGAAGTGCCAAGGTAGCAGCCAGTCAACCTTAGGAAGAAAATCAGACTTCCTTTCTGTTGAATCAGAAACCTTCAAAAATAGTCCTTTGGAGTAATTGTGTTACTTTTTGGCCTTTTCCAAGAAGAATTTAATCCTGTAATAATGAGGCCTGTTCTTAGCTTCCCATTATATTTCAAGTGTAAAGAACAGGACTATATTTTAGGGTGCTTTTTTTGTTGTCATTTTGTGTATTTCTCCTGGACTCAGTCACAGCAGCCCCAGTCATTAGGTTATTATAATTCCCAACCCTGCCTTTGCCTTGGGGAAGGTGAGGAGTGGTGGGCTGAGCACACTTCCGGTGTTCATGTTTGTTAACCCTTGCCTCCCCAGGAAACTCTTGGAAGGTGAGGAGACCCGGCTCAGTTTCACCAGTGTGGGCAGCCTAACCACCGGCTACACCCAGAGCTCCCAGGTCTTTGGCCGATCTGCCTATGGAGGTTTGCAGACCAGCTCCTATTTGATGTCTGCCCGCTCCTTCCCATCCTACTACACCAGCCACGTCCAGGAGGAGCAGATAGAGGTGGAGGAGACCATTGAGGCTGCTAAAGCTGAGGAAGCCAAGGACGAGCCCCCCTCTGAAGGAGAAGCAGAGGAAGAGGAGAAGGAGAAGGAAGAGGCTGAGGCTGAGGCTGAAGCTGAGGCTGAGGAAGAGGAGGGAGCCCAAGAGGAAGAAGGTAGGATTAAAACAAAACACAAAACCAAATAAAAAGCAAAACCACCCTGCGACTCCAGGGGCAGCGTGGGCATGGATTATGGTTAGGAGTTGGGTAAAATACATGAAACCTCACTTATGCCCAGGAATGTTATTCAGATAAGAGTTGATAATCTTAAAAAGAAAATGCATCTTTCTATTTCCTCAACAGATCTTTAGTAAGCACCTCAATTCTCAAATTGGCTGTTCTCACAGAGATACACAATCTCTGATTAGCATGGTACTTTTTTGAAAGTAACATATAAAAAGAAAAAAAAAATCCTCCTGCTGCTTTTTATTCCTAATGAAACATTTTAAAATCTATTCATTTAACTCAGCCATTTGGTGTCCTAAAAAACAAAAATGAATTCTGAACACATAATAAAAGAAAACCCTGAGGTCCTGGAAAGAACAGAGCATCCAGTACCTAGAACCTAATCTCATTCTATTTAAATATGAGTTCAGTGGCAGATTGTGCCCAGCAGGTGTTATTGGTTGGTTGCATGGAGAAAGAGGTTTGGGGAAGTATTCTGACACTTGTGTTTCCCCACAAAATTAAAGCAGAAATATTTTAATTGGACTCAACCTGCATTTGGAGTTTGTACATTTGCTTTTTATGTTAAAGCTGCCAAGGAAGATGGTGAGGAAGCAAAGGAGGAAGAAGAAGGAGGTGAAGGCGAAGAAGCAGAAGAAACCAAAGAAGCAGAGGAGGAAGAGAAAAAAGATGAAGGTGCTGGGGAGGAGCAAGCCACTAAGAAGAAAGATTGAACCCTTCCCTTCCCTAATTTTTCCAGGAATAATTCTCCCCAAATCAGGTCAATCCTATCACCAACCAACCAGTTGAGTTGCAGATACTATATGAATTAAGAAGTCAATATATGTATAATTCTGAGATGACTTAGGTTGGACATTAAATGTTGTGCTATGACTTTTCTCCTTCCGCAGAGTATCTGTTTGCTTGCAGAGTGGCTTCCTGGCTTGCTGCCAGCCTGTGCATGGTCCACGCTTATGAGTTCAGGATCTATGGCAATGTGAATAATTCAGATGTTTACAATAAAAAAACCACACCATGAATAAATGAATTCACTAATGTTAATGTTAAACTTCATGGGAAAAAATAGTCCTTTGACTCTTTGGTGGTTAGAAATTAAAGACCTCGAATTATGTGCAATAAATAGTAAATAAAGTTACACTGAATGAAGTTCCTTGCTGTGCTTGTTGACTTAATTCAGATATCTTAAAGAGGGCACCAACAGCAGACACTTAGATGTAGACTATTGACTTCCAAATTTTTTCAAGTTGAAATTTTAACAATTACAATGTGTTTCCCCCCCTTAATTGGTAATTCTGAGGATACAATTGGGTCATGACCATTCATGAAATCTCTCCCCTCGAAAATTTTACTGATAATAAACTTGAACAAATGAGAATCCCTGGGGTTCTTTTTCTTTGGTAAATAGCAATATATTTTGCTCTGTAAGTGTACTGTATAATGTTGGGAATGGCTTTCTTGGAGGCAGTCTGAAATCATGTTTACCTTTATGGTAAACAGGTAACTTGAACACTAATATATAATAGTAAAAGCATATGGGTAGAATGTGAATCGCACTCATCCATCACTGTAGCCACATTTAAAAAGTATAGCCTAACTATCATGAGCAGAAGTTGAAGCCCAAGCAAATGATGTAATCAGAAGGGATAAAATTTTCTCAATGCTTTTAATTTTTAAGGGAGTTAAGAGTATTGAAGCTTATTTGCCATTGCAAACATGTTGCCTGCAATCCTGAGCTCATGATTGAGTGTGTAGTTAGCTTAATTCTGTTGCCTCAAGTAGCCTTCAATACCACCTATTTCAAACTTTTTAAGAACTACAGATATGGATAATGAAATTGTGATCAGTCATTAAAGAGGGGATTCTATACTTGTATGTTACATTGCCATAAGTCTGCATGTCTTTACTGAGAACTATTTGGATTTCAGTGATAGCTCCAACTGGTTGGACATTGCATCATATACACACTACCACCCATCCATCTTGTTCACTGTAAAGTTATGAAAGCTCTTGCACTTGCACTTGATGTGGAATGTCAATGAAATTGCTGATTATCCTTTGTTCTGCTTCTGTTCTTAGACAATTGCTTTGTCAGCTAAGTTTGTTCAATATTTGTTGTTTAGACACCTCTTAAAGGTCATGAATTTAATCTGGAAGCAAAGTGGTCTCCATTTAAAGTTTACAGATCCCATCACATCACATATTTTGAGTTAGATATATCTCACCAAAGCAAATAGGTAAAATATTTCTTTATCTGCCCTGATGCTATGGATTTGAATCATGAGGATTCTCTGTACATTGGCTTCTGTAAAGACTAGGAGTTACCTCAGAAATCAAGCTTTTCACATTTATGTTCATTACACATGGGATGCTGCACATGGTCAATTTCAGACAGAAGCAAATTATATGTGAAAAAGTAACCTTAGCCAAATGGAAATGGTTGGTTTGAGAATTTCTTGAAGTAAGAACACTGTACCATACTCTATCCTGTGTGCCATAATAAAATACTGAAAAATCTAAACTGAATGGATTTGGAGTCTTTTAAAAAAATATATTCCTCAAATGTGATACCTTGGCCAATCTCCCTCTCCCTTCTGCTCCTCTCAAACTCTTGTTCTATATTCCTTCCCCTAGTTAATGACATCACTCTCTAGCCAGCCAGTTCTACAGACCAGAGACTGGGCATGACATCATCCTCCCATTTCCTCTCTCCAATCTTTCTGTTCTAATCTATCACCAAAGCCTATTGATTTTACTACCTAGGTATCTTGAATCCATCCACATTTCCCTATTTACACTGCCACCACCCTAAGGAAACTCTGTGTCCTGGCTCCAGGGACTCTGTGGAAGACAATTTTTCCATGGACGAATGGAGGAGGGATGGTTTCAGGATGATTCAAGAGCATTACATTCATTGTGCACTTTGTTTCTATTATTATTACATCAGCTCCACTTCAGATCAGTACTCTTGCCTGGAGAATCCCATGGACGGAGGAGCCTGGTAGGCTGCAGTCCATGGGGTCACAAAGAGTCGGACATGACTGAGCGACTTCCCTTTCACTTTTCACTTTCATGCATTGGAGAAGGAAATGGCAACCCACTCCAGTGTTCTTGCCTGGAGAATCCCAGGGATGGGGGAGCCTGGTGGGCTGCCGTCTATGGGGTCACACAGAGTCGGACACAACTGAAGCGACTTAGCAGCAGCAGCCACTTCAGATCATCAGGCATTAGATCCTGGAGTCTGGGGACTCCTGTTCTAGAGGAAGGTAATCTTTAGAAAAGGGAATTTTGATCACACTGTCTCTTTGATTAAAACTCTCCAGTAGTTATCCATTTCTTTTAATATAAAATGCCAAATCTTTAAGATGATCTGCAAGGTCTGTCTAGACCTGACCGGAAACTACTTCTTAAGCCTCACCCTCTGTGTATCCCCTTTCCCCTCCCTCACTTTGGTGTTTTAGCCACTCCAGCCCTCTGTTCTCCCATCTGCCACAAGGTTTTGGGTCCTTTCTCTGTCTGGAGCACTCATCTTTTCTATCCTGTCCTCAGGCTTGCCCAGATTTAGGCTCAATTGTCATTCCCTTGGGGAAGTCTTTCCTGATGGAGACAAATTCCTCTACTAAGTGTGTTTATAAGCATCACTGACTCAATTGACATGAACTCGAGCAAAGTCTGGGAGCTACTGGAGGACAGGGAAGCTTAGTGTGCTGCAGTCCATGCAGTCCATGGGGTTGCAAAGAGTCAAACATGACCTAGTGACTGAACGACAACAACAAGATGTTTACACAGTTGGAGGTGGCATCTATTTTCACAATCATTTAGTAAATGTCTGCAACCTCTACTGTAGAGTGGTCCTCAGAAACATGGCAATTAGACCATCTGCTCTTCAGCACCTAGCACCATTCCTATCACTGTGCCTGCTTAGTAGCTCAGTGGGATCCTACTCTTTGTGACCCTTTCGACTATAGCCCATCACACTCCTTGTCCATGGGATTCTCCAGGCAAGAATACTGGAGTGGGTTGCCATTTCCTTCTCCAGGGGATCTTCCTGACCCAGGGATTGAACCTGTGTCTCTAGTGTCTCCTGTTCTGCAAGTGGATTCTACACCTGCTGAGCCATCACAGTAAATGTTGATTGAATTAATAACTTCTTGGTAGGCTAAAATGCCTTTGGGGTGACTAGAAAGTCAAGAGTATTCAATACTCAGTCCCAGTCCAGTGAACACTCATGGAAAGGGCAGAGAACCAAAAATCAACTGTCTATTCTTGGTTTTAGTGTTGTTTGTTATGGAAGGTTGGCCATCCCCAGCCCCACCCCCACTCTGGCTTCAGTCTTCTTAGCTACAAAAGGCTTCAGCACTTGATTTCTCAGATCCACTCTAGATTAATGATTCAAAATTTCTTGAAAAGCTTTTAAAGTTTAAGATAAATGGCTGAATGGGAAATGTACATATCACTATTATGTCCACACTAAAGGCCATCACTTAAATGGAATTGCTTAACTTCATGCAAACTTTCTTCCCTAGCATTAAGTTGGTTAGCAATTAATTGAGTTGCTGTTTTCCCTCCATGGAGATTGTAGTGCTATCAGAATATGTGCTGTGTCCCAGGCCTTGATCTAAGTGCATTATTAATGTGTCATCTCATCAATTTCTTTCTTATGGCAATGTTATCAGTCCAGTATGATTATCATCCCCATTTTACAGATGAGTTGTTAAGTGACTTGACCAAGGTCACAAGCTAGTTTTTGGCAGGCTGAGATCCAAATCTCCCATGCATGCATGCCTCCTAATTGTTTTGTCGAGTCCAACTCTTTGTGACCCCATTGACTATAGCCCTTGGGGCTCCTCTGTCCATGGGATTCTCAAGCAAGAATACTGGAGTGGGTTGCCATGTCCTCCTGCAGGGAATCTTCAGGACCCAGGGATCTGACCTGCATCTATTATGTCTCCTGCAATGTCAGGCAGGTTCTTTACCACTAACACCACCTGGGGAGAGCCCCTCAAATATCCCATGCTGGCTCTAAAGTCCTTGCTGTTAACCAACTATTGCACTGACTATCCTTTGTAGTCCAGTTTGGGAGGCACCTGATTCCTTGTGGAATCAGAGCATATTTTCACAGGCATGTGTTATGACAGCACCTTGGAAACTTTCACACAATTACCGGTATTCTTACAGTCTTTGTACAGTTCAAGGACACATCTGCATTCACAGTGTTCCACTGCAGTTACTGAGAATGATTAAATTCTTCTTCCAATCCTTTGATTATTTATGTCCATATAAGTTCCTCTGCCAAATTTCAAGCTGCAGGAAGACAAAAACCAGGTTTTATAAATAGAGATGAATGTGAAGTTTATTTTCAAAGATCACAAGTGTTTAGGATCAATCCCAATAATTTATTTCTTAATTTCCACAAACCAGGAATTTAGGGCTGGTCTTGTTGGGATGTTTTGGCTCTGTGTCTCTAGTGGTGTTGTAGTAGGTTACTGTTGTAGTTGTATGAGGTTACTGTTATCTATCTGAAGGCTTGATTAGGCCTCCAGAATCTACTTTAAGGTGGATCACTCACTAGAATGGTAATTTCTCGTCCGTGTGGGCTCTTCTGGGCAGCTGCTTGCAGATTTTTGCAGCATGACAGCTGGCTGCCCCTGGGGCAAGACATTCAAGAAGTCAAAGCTATGCCTCTTATGACCTGGTTTAGAAAGACACACATCATCACTACCATTGTTCTATTGGTCGCAGAGACCAGTCTGTCTGATTCATTGTGGGAAGGAACTACACAAGGACATGAGCATTGAGTATGAAGGTCACCAGGGGCTTCCATAAAGTTGTAGGCATTATTTCTTTTATGAATAGCAATCATCAACTCAAGAAATTCTGAAACCATTTCAACTTCAAATATCGTGCTCTAGCGTTCTCATTCTTACCTGATCATGTGTCCTAATTTAAGTTTAAAAATATGTTTGTGAAAACTATGGACAGCCTGGTAATGAATAAATTAATGGTTAGCTTCAGTTTGTTCTTCTAATGAAGGATTTCTTTATTAATACCCTTAGTCGGATATCTGTTCAAAGGGTCCTAGGTACATTTTACTAGTTCCTCATATGTATTCCCACATTTTTTATCTTTTTGTAAAACAATATTTAAATATTTACTTGGCTCCATTGGTCCTTAGTGCAGCACACAGGCTTCCTTAGTTGCGGTGCAAGGGCCTACAACATGTGGAATCTTAGTTTCTCCACCAGGGATTGAACCTCATCTCCTGCATTGGAAGGCAGATTCTTAACCACTGGACCACCAAGGAAGTCTCCACATTTTTTTTTTTTCCTATAAAGCATCATAGATATACCTCAAGGCCTTAACTTCCATGCATTAATTCATTTGAAATGCAGTATTAGTCTAGTTAGCTGAGATAAATACGGTGGCAGCTAATAAAGAACTTAAGGTGTTAAGAAATATAAGTGCTTATTGTTTTGTTGGATGGTCAGACCCATCTGAGTTGACACCTTTGATTTTTTTAATACCGTCAGTTCTGATACAGTACACACATGACTTTAAACTGGATATATCTAATAAACAAATAATCAAATGGATTACAAATAATCAAATAGGAAATGGCTTTATAAAAAAACTGAAATGCTGTATGTTTCTCACTTTGAGAGGCTCAGGTTTCTGGAGCTATTAAAGACATTTTTGCTTGTGTACTGATAACCATTAATTCCTTTGCTTTTAGCTTAATGCCATTCTTTCAGTCTATAACTGCCCCACATCCTTATTAATTTCATGTGGAGTACAGACCATTTCCTGATATGGCCATTTAAAGAAAACAACTGGCAGGAAGGATGCTTTGATGCAGCAAAACAAATACTCCATTTTTATTCTATAACCAGCCCACTAGGAAAGACAGAGACCCTACATTCAAATCTTTATCTGCCTTTTACTTGCAACTTACCTGCATGGCTGAAGAGGAAAGAAGAATCTGCTCATTCTGACTTGTTGGTTTGTTTGGAGTCATTTATTTACTGGAGAATCTCACCTTTTTACTTCAGAGGAGAGAGATACCCCTCCGCCCCCCTTCTTGTTTTTCTTCCTCCCAGGTAGACAACCACACAGGAGAATATGTGGAAGACAGCATCTCAACTGTAAGTCACAAAAATTGAAACGGAAAAACTGGTGTCAGAAGTGTGAAATTGGAGGGCGATATTGAGGTGAGAGGAAAACGCACCACCTTCTCCAGACACGGACTCAGGGTGTTAGCTGGTAGGCCTCCAGGGTTGGCTGGGTTCTGAAGACTAAGAGCCGTGGAAACATGGCACTTTGTGTCCTGTGTTCACGGGAGGAGGGGGATGGGGGTGGGTGGTGAACCGGGGCTACCTCAGTGACTTAGAGCACCTGGGATGGAAGAATAAAGGAACAAGAGACTGAGCTTGCTCCGTTTCCCCTCTGTCCTGCCCTTAATTCCTCCCAATTTCTTCCAAATAGCAGAAACTGGGAAGTGTGACCTCTTAAAGTGTTTTAACCACTGAGAACCCCAGAATTCTCCAGACGATAGAGAGGGAGCTGATTTCAGCTTTTACAGCATCCATGGGGCATTTCTGGGTGTGTGTGGGGGTGTGGATGGGTTCACAACTCTTAAACATATGGCCCCTTCTCAGGCAAAGCAAGCAATCACTAGGTCGTTTTTTTGGAGAGAGGGGGAGTGGGAGGGATGTTATTTAGACCCCATATCCTTAGCTCAGTGGACATGAATGGACTCAATGGACATGAGTTTGAGCAAACTGTTCGAGATAGTTAAGAACAGGGAAGTCTGGCGTGCTGCAGTCCACAGTGTCGCAAAGAGTCAGACACGACTGAGCAACTGACCAACATCTTCAGCTTATTGTTCTCAGAGAGGCAAGACAGGCTTCTTGCTTTTCCAGTTAGAAGCCTTGAAGCCCCGCCCCCTCCCCTGCCCACCTGTGAAACAACACTGCTCAAGCTCAGGGATAATTTAAACAAAACGAGAAGAAACTTGCTTCCTTTAACCCACTGGCTGTTTTTCGAGGAGACGGAGGTCTGCTTCTTGACGAAGATATCTTTCTCATTTCCCAGGTTGGACCTCGTGGCAGCAAGATGCTCTGACACCTCCACCCCCGCCTGCGGTGTGGGGGAAAGAAGAAAGGCCTCCAGGATCGCCCCCTCTACTCCCCGCCCACTTCTTCCTTCCTGGGCTCCTGCCAGCCCTTGGTGTGGCCTCCTCTGTGAAGAGCTGGGCGTGCTTCCTGACAGGACGGAGAGCACTTGATGGTGTTTTAGGATTTCACTGGAAATATGTAACATTTAATCATCTTTCTGTAGTTTAACAACAAACCTCCCTAGCCTGTGAGAATCTAATGAACTGAATTGAAAGGCTTGAAAAATCAAAACTTTCTGCTATCACTTTTTTCTTTGCTTCCCTCCCCCCGCCCCTCTAAGAGCAGACATTCCCCTCTGGTTTCTGCACATTAAATTCTGCCTCTACCAGAGTCGCGGCTTCCCTGGTGGCTCAGTGGTAAAGAATCCGCCTGCCAATGCAGGGGAGATGGATTGGATCCCTGGGTCAGGAAGATCCCCTGGAGGATGAAATGGCAACCCACTCCAGTATTCTTGCCTGGGAAATCCCATGGACAGAGGAGCCTGGGTGGGGGCTACAGTCTATGGGTCGCAAAACGTGGGACCTGACTAAATGACTGTTCAGCACTGAGCGACCGCAGCCTCCAGTAGCCCCAGGTCACTGTTTCTTCTTCATGGGGCATGGGGGGAGGAAAGGGCTATAAGGTGGCTTCCACCTCCTGGTACTTAGACGGAGCCCAAGGATGCTTTCTGCCTGAAACTTTGCACTGCGTACAGCCCGCATCTCTCTGCTAATTGTGATCTCTGCAAAAAGTGCAAAAAGCCGCGGCTGCTAAATCTTACCCTTTGAAGACCTTCACCTCCGCGCCACCAGCGTAAATAGTACTGCTCGGAGATTTAAAATATTTTAGAGCGACAGGGTGACACATTTTTTTTCATCAGGAAGTCATTTGGGGATGGAGCAGAGAAAGGAATGGGAGAGGCTACCGGAATCTTGTGTTTGCTAGATCTTTCTCCAGGTCGCCCCGCCCAGAGAACGCCGCAGAGGCACCACGCCCACTGCGTCCTGATGGCGGGCTGGCGACCTGGAGCATCGCCAGAAACGCAGCGCGCTGCTGAAAGGAGAGGCTTGGAGGTGGGTGGGAGTTCTTTCTGGAAACTTCTATCACCGGTTCTTCTCTGTAACCGGAGAGATCGTGGGGGGTGGGGAGTTCGGGAAGCCCAGGAGCGAACAGAAGGGGGCACCCCCTGCCCACTGAGGCTTGGCCTGGAGCTCAAGGCGCTCTGAAATCCGATTTTAAAGTAAAGAAGCCGGACTCAGGCTGTGGCCATGCTGCAGTGGGTGTGGAAACTGGAGAGAGGAGATCACGCAGAAGGTACGCGGCGAGCCTAGAGCCCGCTGATCCAGGCTCCTTAGTGGAGCCTGGGCCTGCTGCCTTTGGAGCGCTTAATTGTTAGAAATGCAGTCATAGCCCGAGTCTAGGCATTCTGAACTAGTTATTAGTGAATGTGTTAGTCACAGTCGTGTCAGACTCCATAGGGTCATACAGACCCTGTGGACTGAACAGACCCTATGGACAGACGCTATGAATTGTCAGTGGAATCAGACAGTCCATAGGGTAGTACATTTCCTATGGACTGCAGCCCGATAGCCTTCTCTGTCCAGGGAGTTCTCCAGGCTAGAATACTGGAGTTGGTTGCCATTTCTTTCTGCAGGGTATCATCCAGACCCAGGGATTGAACCCAGGCCTCCGGCATTGCAGGCAGATTCTTTACTGTCTGAGCCACCAGGGAATCCCAAAGCAAGGAATGACAATGGAAGCACCGCTGCATTTAACCAGATACTCAGGTGATTCAGGAGCAGGTAGTGAGAAGCTCTAGTAAAGTGTTGCCTTGGGGACTGCAGCTCACTGCCCCCTATCCCAGCCCCTACTCCCACCACCACATAATGCATGTGGATGTGGCAGGGGAGGCCTTGAAGAAGGTAAGAGAACACTGCTGCTTAACAAGAAGTTGAATGTTCTTCATTTGCGTGTAACTAGAAATGGCAACCCACTCCAGTACTCTTGCCTGGAAAATTCCATGGAAAGAGGAGCTTGGTAGGCTACAGTCCATGGGGTTGCAAAGAGTCGGATATGACTTAGCCACTTCCCTTCACTAACTAAGTACTAGGGGAAGGCAAGAAGTTATCCCCTGGTTTTCTAAACATCCACTCACTACCCCATACTTCAGGCCGGAAGAACCGGTGTGGAATATTGAGGGCCAGTGTGCACTTCCCTCTGAAGGCCTGTTGAGGTAAGGCTGGGCACCTCTCTTTTATGATGTTCTGGAGCCTTCCTTTTCTGGATGGTGGAAGCTGCCCAGGCCCCTATGGCAGAGCCATATGAACTCAGAGGGGAATCTGAATAAAAGTTACCAGTGTATGTTCTCTTGTCATCTCCCCAGGATGGAGGTGGTGATGTTGAAAAAATGCGCAAGAAATAATTATCCTGTTAAAAACAAGACAGTAATCCACAAATGGAGTCGCTGACAGTCCCATGTCATCAAATTGAGACTCAATTACAGTTTTGGTCTCTCCCAGAAATGGAAGGTTAAACCAGTCAATCAGAAATCATCTGGTCAGCACAAGTGAGGTCATTGGCCTGATAGACGCCACTCCCCCACCACATCCTAGAGGGAAGTGTGAACATGCATGCTTTCATGGGATTCTTCAGGCAAGAATGCTGGAGTGGGTTGCCATTTCCTTTTCCAGGGGAATTTACCAATCTAGGGATTGAACTTGCATCTCCTGTGTCTCCTGCATTGGTAGGCAGATTCTTCACTACTGTCATACAAAAGTCATACAGGTAAAGGGTATAACCATCCAGGGAGCTGAGGTAGGAGAATGCCAAGTGGGTTGGAATAAGAATAGAGAGGCTGGTGTGGTCAGATATGTGTGTCTGAAGTTCAATGCTTGAGATAAAAGTCTTGCTAGTTTTTTTTTTTTTTAAGATTTTTTTTTGATGTGGATCATTTTTAAAGTGTTTATTGAATTTGTCAAAGTATTGGTTCTTCTTCTTCTTCTTCTTTTTTTTTTAAGTTTTGTTTTGTTTTGTTTGGTGGAGGAGCATGTGGGATCTTAGTTCCCTGACCAGGGATCAAACCTGTACCCCCTGCACTAGAAGGTGAAGTCAACCACTGGACTTTGAGGGCAGTCCCCTTGCTAGTGTTTTGCAGTTTTCCCTTCAGTACTCTAAGCGTTTATAATATAACAGGATGATAGAACTCCAAAGTGAGAAGCTACCTAAGAAATAATTTCTTATTTTAAATACAAGGAAACAGAGATTTAGGGTGGGTAAATTGACTTGCCAAACGTGATGTCATTGGTTTTAGCAGAGCTGGAACTAGATTCTAAGATTCCAGTGTATTTTCCCTGACCTACAGAGTGCTGCCTCCTCAGAAAAAAATGTTATTGTTATTTCAGCTCTTTATTGATGGCCCAGATTTTAGCAGACTGTGTTGCTTAGTGAAAAATAGTCTTGTTTGGTTATAGCAGCATTAGTACAACAATGAACAGATTGGTACCATTTAACGTGGAATTTTCTTTCCCGCCTATCTCTGGGTTTTTTTCTTTTTCTTTCTTTCTTCTCTCTTTTTGGGATTTTTGGCTTTACTACTGATTATTTGGGCTTCCTAGGTGATGCAGTGGAAAATCCCAAGGATAGAGGAGCCTGGTGGGCTGCAGTCCATGGGGTCGCTAAGAGTTGAACTCGACTGAGCAACTTCACTTTCACTTTTCACTTTCATACATTGGAGAAGAAAATGGCAACCCACTCCAGTGTTCTTGCTTGGAGAATCCCAAGGACAGGGGAGCCTGGTGGGCTGCCATGTATGGGGTCGCACAGAGTCGGACATGACTGAAGCGACAGCAGCAGCAGCAGCAGGTGATGCAGTGCTAAAGAATCTGCATGCCAGTGCAGGAAATGCGGGAGACTCGGGTTCCATCCCTGGGTTGGGAAGATCCCCTGGAGGGGGAAATGGCAACCCACTCCAGTTTTCTTGCTGGGAAAATCCCATAGACAGAGGAACTTATTGGGCTACAGTCCGTGGGATCACACAAGAGTTGGATGTGACTGGGCACATACCTACATGCACACTGATGCATAAAATAGTTCTATCAGAGGTCACCTTGATTTAAGTAAAAGTAAGTGTATAAATCAGGCCAGTCCCAGGAATTCCCTGCCAGTCCAGTGGTTAGGACTCCAAACTCTCACTGCTGGTGCTGAGGGCCCAGGTTCAACCCCTGGTCAGGGAACTAAGATCCCCGGAAAAGAAAAAAAAAAAAAAAGAAAAAAAAAATCCCACGGCCAAAACCAAAATCAGGCCAGCTCCAAGTGTTGTGAACACTCATTCGTCTTCTTTTGCTCTGCGAATTAACAATGAATTGTTTATGTTTAAAAAAAAAATGCAGTTTGAGAAATCCCTTGAAGTTTTCTTCTTTTTAACTATTTGCTTTTGAAATAAACAAGCTGAATTTAACTGCCTAGTTTTGAATTCAGTGAACTAGTTTTGAGTAAATCGGAACTTACACGCTGTGTGAGTTCACACACAGAGAGAGCCCACACTGTGCTCTTTCTCCCCAAGAGGAGGAGCCAGCATTCCAGCGTGGAGAGCAACGTGGTGATGCCCACCCAGTGCTGTCATCTTGGAAGATATGGCTGTCACTCTAGCAATGTGGAGTCTGAAGCTGTATCTACTGTGAGAGTCCCTTTCTCCAGAGACATGTGGGACATGAAGTTGAAGCATGATGTGTCGTGGACCATGAAATAAGGCCCATGAAAGGCCATGAAATAAAGCCAGACATTTCTTTTTAGAGCAGTCATCATTCCTGAGGAATAAAAGCAGATCTTTCTTGCCAGGAATTACTTGATCGTGAAGCATCAGAATGAGAAAATGGCTTTGAAAGACTTAACTAATCACGTAGAGCTTGCAAGCTGCCCAAGCGAGTCATCATCTCCAAGGCTACAACACACCATTAAAGCCAACACATTCATTTTACATCTCCACAATCAGGCTTGTTTTCTCCTCTGTTCTCATCCTACTACCCATATGGGGCCACATTCCCCATCTGTGTGTTCCTTTCATTCTTCACTGTTGAGATTTTAACTTCTATGATTATAAAAAATTATCATCAGGATCAAGTCTTCGTTTGATCATGTGCTTTACTTTCGAGAGCACTCAACATCTTTTCTCCTAACACTGAAAGCTAGGAGGATGTGTATTCCACACATTTTACAGGTAAAATAAGAGCACAGGGTTTATAGCAATTAGTTTCCCTTGAGCTGCCATCTGCATGTTATTATTTTTATTTAAAAAATGTTTACCTTTTGGCCATACCGAGCAGCATGTGGGATCTTAGTTCCCAGAACAAGGATTGAACCCGTATCCCCTGCATTGGAAGTGGGACATCTTAACCATTGAACCACCAGGGAAGTTCACATCTGCTTATTAATGTCTCATGGGCAGCTGTCAACTTCCCAGGGCAAAGTCAATGTTCTGTTTTCCCTTCTCTTCCCTCCCCTCCTGCCCTTTTCTAAAGTTTTTCCCAGTCGTTCCCATGTCAATAGATGGAAACCCTATTCTTCCTGTTTCTGAGGCCAAACACCCCTCATATCACCTTTGCTTTCTCTTTTATCCTACTTTTTACAAGTTTCCATCAGCAAAACGTATGGAATTGACCAGTGGCGTGCATCACCAATGCTACCTTTGGATTCTAGGCACAAAACTCTTTTGCCTACGTTATTGTAATAGTTTTCTGTGGTGGTGGTTTGGTCGCTAAGTCCTGTCCCACTCTTGTGACCCCATGGACTGTAGTCCGCCAGCTCCTCTGTCCATGGGATTTCCCAGGCAAGAGTACTGGAGTGGGTTGCTATGTCCTTCTCCAGGGGATCTTCCCAACCCAGGGACTGAACTCATGTCTTCTGAATCAGAGAGTCTCCTTCACTGCAGGTGGATTCTTTACCACTGAGCCAGGAGAGGAGTATAATAGCTTCCTAACTGGCCCTTTTGTTCTGGACTATTTCTGCTCAACATAGCCGCTGAAGTGATTCTTTCTATATATACCTGTGTCACTTCTTTGCTCAAAACCTTCTAAAGCTCTGCATTGACTGTAACTACAAGAGCTTTTCTGATCAGGTCCCCCGTCTCTCTGACCCCTGCTTCCTTGCCTTTTCTGTTTCTACCACCATGGTTCCTTATTATTCTACAACTATGCTGAATAAGGTCTTACCTAGAACCTTTGTACTTGTTCTTTTTCTGCCTGGAATGGATTCTCTCATATATATCTCTGTGAATCTCTCATAGATATATGCATATTATCTCATAAATGTCTCATATCTTTATTAGAGAGACCTTCCTTAACTTCCCTATATGAAATAACAAACTGTTTCTCCCCTCTCCTAAACCTCCTTACTCTATTTTTTTCCAAAGCAATTATCACCCTCTAAACCTTTATTTTGGGATTCCCTGGTAGCTTAGATGGTAAAGTGTCTGCCTACAACGCGGAAGACCCAGGTTCAATCCCTGGGTTGGGAAGATCCCCTGGAGAAGGGAAATGGCAACCCACTCCAGTACTCTTGCCTGGAAAATTCTATGGACAGAGGAGTTTGGTAGGCTACTGTCCATGGGATCACAAAGAGTCAGACATGACTGAGTGACTTCACTTCAAACCTTTATTTGTTATTTTTTTCCCTTCTTCAGTTCAGTCGCTCAGTCGTGTCCGACTCTTTGCGACCCCATGAATCGCAGCATGCCAGACCTCCCTGTTCATCACCGTCTCCCGGAGTTCACTCAGACTCAGGTCCATCGAGTCCGTGATGCCATCCAGCCATCTCATCTTCGGTCGTCCCCTTCTCCTTCTGACCCCAATCCCTCCCAGCATCACAGTCTTTTCCAATGAGTCAACTCTTCGCATGAGGTGGCCAAAGTACTGGAGTTTCAGCTTTAGCATCATTCCTTCCAAAGAAATCCCAGGGTTGAAGAATGGACTGGTTGGATCTCCTTGCAGTCCAAGGGACTCTCAAGAGTCTTCTCCAACACCACAGTTCAAAAGCATCGATTCTTCGGTGCTCAGCTTTCTTCACAGTCCAACTCTCACATCCATACATGACCACAGGAAAAACCATAGCCTTGACTAGATGGACCTTAGTCGGCAAAGTGATGTCTCTGCTTTTGAATATACTATCTAGGTTGGTCATAATTTTTCTTCCAAGGAGTAAGCATCGTTTAATTTCATGGCTGCAGTCACCATTTGCAGTGATTTTAGAGCCCAAAAAAATAAAGTCTGGCACTGTTTGCACTGTTTCCGCATCTATTTCCCATGAAGTGTTGGGACCAGATGCCATGATCTTCGTTTTCTGAATGTTGAGTTTTAGGCCAACTTTTTCACTCTCCTCTTTCACTTTCATCAAGAGGCTTTTTAGTTCCTCTTCACTTTCTGCCATAAGGGTGGTGTCATCTGCATATCTGAGGTTATTGATATTTCTCCCAGCAATCTTGATTCCAGCTTGTGTTTCTTCCAGTCCAGCGTTTCTCATGATGTACTCTGCATATAAGTTAAATAAGCA
>SJYQ01005790.1:318636-339986 GCA_006410935.1 Redunca redunca | reverse complement strand
AATTTCTTGAAATCTAATTTTAACTACCTGCCATGTAACCGGTATGTGATAAAACAAATTATTGACCATTACTAATAGAAACTTGGGCTTCCTTGGTGGCTCAGCTGGTAAAGAATCTGCCTTCAGTGCAGGAGACCTAGGTTTGATCCGTGGGTTGGGAAGATCCCCTGGAGAAGGGAATGGCAACCCACTCCAGTATTCTGGCCTGGAGAATTCCATGGACAGAGAAGCCTGGCAGCCTACAGTCCATGGGGTCGCAAAGAGTCGGACACAACTGACACAATGGAAACTCAGCAAAAGAGAAGCACCGCTGATCTGTGGGTGACTCTGAAAGCTCCACTGGTGTTGGGAATCATCCTGAGGAGTGTGTGGTTCTTTGATGGTGCAGAGGAGAGGTACAGGCTTATTGTTCTGTCATCTCCTGTGGCCCAATATGTTAACAATCTGATTTATTCGCAACAATGCAGGAAACAAATAAAACAACAGTATGTGCACGTGTGTATATTTCCTGATACAGAGATAAGTACGATGGTCCACAGCAGTGGTCCCCACCCTTTTTGGCACCAGGGATCAGTTTGGGGCTGAGTCAACCACATTACGTTTATTGTACACTTTATTTCTATTATTATTATATCAGCTCCACCTCAGATCATCAGGCATCAGATGTCAGAGGCTGGGGACCGTTGGTCAACAAGATTGGCTAAATCTTTTCTATAAAGGGCCAGGCGGTAGATACTTTAGGCTTTGCAGCCAAAGACCATGGACCCTGCTGTCATAGCACGGAAACAGCCTTAGATGGTGCTTAAATGAATGAGCATTGGCTACATTTGCGGACTGTGCGTAACAGGCCCGTGGGCTGAGGGTAGCCATGGACCACGGTTATCAATCTCTGTGCAGAAGGAGCTGGGCTGCGTTCATCTCTCGCACAAGGCAGTCAAGTCCTCAGGGGCCGGCACTCATGCCCTGCTCACCTTTGGACGCTTGAGCGCCTAGCGCTGCATCTGGCTGGCGGCAGAGCTGCTCTGGTGCCAGCCTCTGTCGGGTCTCCGTTGTGGCCTGCGGGCTTCCTCTCGTGGTGCACCGGCCGCTCTCATCGTGGAGCAGGGCTCTCGCTCACGCAGGCTGAGTGGCTGTGCTCTGAGGGCTTAGTTCCTCCTTGGCATGTGGCTCTTAGTTCCTGGACCAGGGATCGAACCACCGTCTCCTGCATTGGCAGGTGGATTCTTAAGCAATGGACCACCAGGGAAGTCCCTGCCTACTCAGTCTTCAACTGCTTCTGACCATCCAGATGTGGTTGGGACCTTGTGCTTAATGGTCTTGTATCAGCCTAGTTTCCTTGTGTAGAGCTTGTCACGGTTCATAGTCAGATATCCATTGATGGACCTTCTCCAGGGGCAGAAATGTCTGCTTCACTCAGCATGACACCACCAGGGCACGCTCAGTGAGCTTTTTGATTGACTGTTGCCACACATGTGTGGTATTAAACGCAGCAAGAGGACGCCACTCAGCATAGTCATACTGTGCGGGTCTCTCCTTGCGGGACACATGAGAGTGAAGCTACAGGAGCTGGTCTCCAATGCTCCTTTATTGCAAGGAGTCAATATGGTAAAGGATTTCAAGCCCAACGAGGTATTTCAGAGGTGTGCTGAGTGCACCTGCTGGATCAGCTCAGCTCCGAGGGGCAAAGGCAGCTGGAAACAGCTGGTACATTGCTCCCAGGGTAGCCTAGTTCATCATCAGAAGTCACCTGCCTATTTTGAAGATGGAAAGGCAGATGGTAGTCATGCTGGTTCCAGGCTAAAGTCGGAAAGAAATCAGCCAGCCGGTAGTGCCTAGAAAAATCGCTGGCTCGTAAGAGACGCTCAGTAGACATTTGAATAAACGAGACCCTTTGAACTCCTCTCTGCAGCAGAACAGCTGTCACAAGGCCCAGAGGCTTCACAGGCAGCAGAGTCCTCATGGACAAACTCAGTGTCATTTTTCAAAACCTAAGGCATCTGTTTCCGTGGTTCGCAGGACATAGGGTATGGAAGCTGTGTATGGTCGAGTACACGCAGCCGGGCTCAATGACAGCCTCAAGAGGTCACCAGGTGGAAAGCTTTCAATGTAAAAAATTTTTTCTTCTTAGAAAAACATGGATATCTGGTACCATTTGGGGGTGGGAGTGGGGATGGGGCAAGGAATCTTATTCCTCAAGGTAGTAATTGAAGAATTCAGTTCACTGCATCATCTCTATTGCTTTTCTTTTTAAACATTTATTGACTTGGCTGTGCTGAGTCTTAGTTGCGGCATGTGGGATCTATAGTTGTGGCAGGTGGGATCTAAGTCCCTGACCAGGATTCAAACCCAGGGCCCCATGCACTGGGAGCTCAGAGTCTTAGCCACTGGACCACCAGGGAAGTCCCATCCCTATTGCTTTCCTCCTCGTTATCATTTGTTCAGGTCAGTATCCAATATTTATTATCATCTCTATGTAAATATGAGAGTCGCGTATTAGAGTGAACTCGTAACTACAAACAACTCCTGTAGTTTCGTTTGGTTTTCACTGAAGTCAGTGACATGCATAATTTTTTAAAATTTGCTCACTTGTCTTTGTAGCTAATTGCTCTCACATTTGTCCAATAGCCTTTCAGTAGTGTCTCCCACAAGCCAGTCCCATAAGATAATCAGAGTTCTCATTTTTCACTTGGACAAATTTCTCCGGGGGATCTCCCTTCACCTTGAAACTCCTTCTGCCTTTCTGTTGGGCTGAATGTCTTGTTCCCTGGATCCCTTATCGTCCTCTTTCTTGGCTTCCTCCCTCACTTGGGGTGGAGCAAGTTCCCCAGAAGTCTCACCAGGTGAAAAAGTAGGGAAAATGACATTCAGCACGGCGCTGACGGCTGCCACCGTGCCTGTCTTTTGAGTCAGTTGGCTCCAATCTGACCTGGTTACCGTCTGTGCCTGGGTGCCTATCATGTCTAGATTTCCCCTCCTCTGGGGGCTTACCAGAGTTCTGTTGGCTTACTCTTTTGTTCCTCTTTTAGAGTTTATACCCTCATTTGTTGGGTCATATCCTTCAGTAGATTCCTGAGAAAGAATGTGTGGAAAGCGGATTTTTTAGACATTGCGTACCTGGAAAAAAAAAAAAGCGTCTGCCTGTTGCTCTTCATTGGTGATTTTCCTGGTTCATTTCTGGGTTGGAAATCACTTTCCCATCTGAAACCGTTCGTTGTTATTTTCTAACATCCTGTCTGCTTTTGGAAAAAGTGAAAAGCCATCCTGGTTTCTGATCCTTGGTGGGTCTTTGGTCGTTTGAAGCATCTTTGCACCTGAGGTTCTAAGATTTCATGCTGAACCTCAGTTGAGTCTGTTTTCATCCATTGTGCTGGGTACTCGGGGGAGCCCCTTCTAGGTGGACATTCATCCAAGCTTCAAAAAAATATGTTACTCTTGTCTCCTTTCCTATTCATCTCATTCTGATGAAAGTTTTGAAAGGGTTTGGGAAAGGAACGAAATTAGATTCATGCGTTCATTTTGACATCTTTCCCCCCAAACCTAAAATACACGCCAAAGCTATAGGCACTGGTACTGGCATAGCGGTGCCAGGTGGAGGCGATAGGGCTGCCCTGGCGGCTCAGCGGTAAAGAGCCTGCCTGCCAGTGCAGGAGACACGGGACATGCAGGTTCAGTCCCTGGGTCGAGAAGATCCCCTGGAGGAGGAAATGGCAACCAGCTTCAGTATTCTTTTTTTCATCTAAATTTATTTATTTTAATTGGAGGCTAATTACTTTACAATATTGTACTGGTTCTGCCACATATCAACATGAATCCGCCACGGGCGTACACATGTTCCCCATCCTAAACCCCCCTCCCACCTCCCTCCCCGTACCATCCTTCCAGGTCATCCCAGTGCACCAGCCCCGAGCATCCTGTGTCGAACCTGGACGGGTGATTCGTTTCTTGTATATTGTACGTGTTTCAGTGCCATTCAGCTTCAGTATTCTTGCCAGGAAAATCCCACGGACAGAGGAGCCTGGTGGGCCAAGGTCCTTGGGGTCGCAAAGAGTTGGACGCGACTGAGCGAGCGATTGGGCACAGCACATTGCAGCCAATACAGATGAGTGGAATAGAATAAAGATTTCAGACACTGACCCAGTGTGTGGGATGCCGCTGGTGCAGCGTGTGGGACGTCACCAGTATGTGATAACGGATCACCTGACCATCTGCGAGAAAGAAACAAAACTGGACCTTCTTCACCCCACTTGCAGAACTCTGTTCTAGTCTGTTTAAAGATTAAGCAAACACACAAAGCTCTCAGAAAATATCAGAGAATATCTTTATGATATGGGTTCCGAGGAAGCCCTTCCTGAGCACGTAGGAATAAAAGAAGGCTCAGAGAGTGACCTATCAATTGTGTAAAAATTTTAAACTTCCATGTGACTGAAGACTGAAGTTTAAAAAGCAAACTGCATGGAAAAGATTGCGGCATGTGTTGCTGTTACTGTTCCTGCTATGTAAAGATTTCTACCAATCAGTAAGGACATGATTTTGTACAGATATCAGTAAGTCAGAACTGGAAGTGGCTAATAAGCCTTTGAAAAGATGCTCTTCCATCCTCACGACTGATCAGGAAAACGCAAACTGAAATAAGAAGGATACTGTACATCAGTGGTTCTTAGTGTGCAACCGCACCATTTGGGAGTTTGTTAGAAACGCAGATTCTCAGTCCCTTCCTAGATCTGCTACTGAGCACAGCCTCTGGCGAGGAGCCTCTTCACCTGAGCGTTAATGAGCCTTTCGGGTGATTCTCTGATGTTTGAGAACTGGTGCTGTGAAAACACGGTGGTCAGTGTCCTGGATCATGTTGCTGAGTGCGAGAAACCACACATGGGAGTGTAGACGATAAGATTCCATGTCTTTGAAGTTCCAGACCAGGGATGATAGAAACCAGGGGACCTCCTCCCCTCGGAGGAAGGAAGAAGTTAACTAGGAGTGAGGGTGGAGCCCCCAGGTGCCCTGTTTCTTGAGATGGATGCTGATGACACAGGTTAGTCCAGTTTGCGAAGATCCATGGAGCTGTTTGCTTAGGGTTTGTGCACTTTTCTCTGCGCTGTACTTCAGCCAAGCAGTGAAAGGCAAAACATCAGCGAGCTCTCTCTCTTTTTTTTTTCTTTATTTTTTTCCCTCCCACCGCCGCCTCCTCTCTCTCTTTTTTAAAATCAGGTTTTTAATCATTTAAGACCTGGGCACTTAATGAGGTTGGAAAGGAAGAGCAGGCATGCTCTGATGAGAAGATGAGTTAGCACAAGATTTTTGATGGCTAATTTGACAGTACCTCTGAAGCTTAAAATAGCCTAGAAATTGCATTTCTAAGACTATTATCCAGGAATTTGGGTTTGCAGGGGTATACATTCTATAAGAATGTTCCCTGGACATGTTTTGTAGAAGCATAAAGGTGACAACTTAGGATCTTCCCAACCCAGGGATCGAACCCAGGTCTCCCACATTGCAGGTGGATTCTTTACCAGCCGAGCCACAAGGGAAGCCCCCATAGGGAGCAGGTCCCATGAATTATGGAAAACCGGGCAGCTGTTAGAATCGACATAGATCTGGAAGGAGGGCCTCCGTGGTACGGCTGACCGAAAGAAGAAGTTATAGGCACCATATACCGAGTGATCCATATTTTTAAAGGAAAAAGAAAAGGATTTGCAGGTGGTAATGATAGTGATAAATGCAAGTGAAAGAAGCTAAGAAGGGTAGACATAAAATTTTTATGTCAGTTTCTCTTGAGAATTTACAGCTTGTAGCTGGGGGTTATAACTTCTTTGTGTGCTTTGTATATGCTTCGTCTACTGCCATGTTTATTTTTGCCTGCATTTATCACTTTCAAAAGTTTTTTTTAGGTCTCAGATTTACCATTCCAAAAAACATGTTAGCCTAAATAATGCTTGTCAGCGAAAAACAAACAGTGTTTTTGAAGTCTAAGCAAATAAAGATGTAGAGTTTGTCTTAAATCCGCACACACACACACACAGACATACACACACACACACACACCAGGAGATGAGCATTTTTGTAGAGTGGTTTTCATCAGCGTTAGTTATAGTGAGAGACAAAAGTTGCTTCCGGGTGTGTTTCAGTCGCCCAAGAAATTCACTTGTGTAGGAATTTTCTTGAAGACAATTTTCAAGAAAACTGTCTTTTCTTGACAGTTCTTTTCCTGTGTTTGCTGATGAGATCTTGGGTCAAAGATTCCTACTCTTTGACAGACAGCTCAGTTAGAGATACCGTCCTTGTCTGTAAAAGATAACCACTGCTAGCACGTTAGACAGAGCATCTCTGGACAGTGAACCCCACTTGCTTTTAATAATGAAAAGCATTTTCACATTCAGAGGCAAGATCTCTTAGTTAAGCCCTTGTAGCTGGATATGAGCTTATCCTGGCAACTCTCAAACCCTTGCACGCTCCTGGAGAGACACCAGCCCCCTTAGCAGTGGCTCCTCCCGTGGTTATTTCCTGGGTGATTCCTCAACAAAGGACCCTTCCCACCCCTTCAGTTTGAATCAAGAAGCCCTTGATGTTATTTCAGATCCTGCCATGCCAGGTGACATGTGTTACCTGTCCTATTGATACAATGGAATGTCACATCTGTGTGTGTAGGTTACCTGTCAGTTATGATGAATTCTGGATCATAACCCCAGGGGTGTGAGTCTTGACACTTTCTGGAATTTTATCCTGTTTGATACTTCACTTTCAGTAAATTCCTTTGCCACAGGTCTGAGCCCCAAAGTACATAAACACCTCTTTAGATTCACATACGACATCGGGCAGATAAAAGAACCTCAACTTTCAGCTCCAAGGAGGGAAAGTAGCAGTGTTCAGAGTCTACTCTCTGCTCCCCCATGCAGACATGCAGACTTGGACAGGGAGGTGGGCTTGTCTCCATGAGCACTTTCAAATGTCCCCTGGAAACCTGTCTTAGTGATGCTCACTAAGTGATGCTCACAGGAAGTCTTCCTTCCTAAAGCAGGGCCTGAACTCTTCCCCTGGACCATCCACTTCTAATCCCATCCTGAGGTCCCAGGCTCGCTCCAGTGGGACAGGTTGTAACCTGAGCCCAGGTCAGCCCTGTTAACCTGTTCCTGTATTTCATCTTTTCAGCTGAGGAGGTGACACCCTAATCCGCTGGTGAGTTTTTCCAGAGACCTGGGTGTAATTCTACTTTATTGTAACCTAGTCCGTCAAATCCGTGAAGGTCCTGATTCCTGAAATTTGCCTTGAATCATTCACTTCCCAGTACTCACCAGCGTCTTAATCTTAAACACATTGTCTTCTTCTTCCACTTGGATTATTACAACAGTCTCTGAATTTGTCTCTCCAGCCCTCACCCAGCCACCTAACATGCCTGTTCTTGCCATGCAGCCAAAGTGATCTTAACAAAAACTTAACCTGTTCATATCATTGTCTTGCTCAAAACTCTCCCTTAGCTCATAGGATAAAGTCCAAAGTCCATAGGTGTCCTGGCCCACAGAATCTGACCGTTGCCAAGCCTTCTAACATCTTGTACCCATGTCCTACACTTTTCTACAGGTTCTAGAAGGCCCTTCCCCTGCAGCTCTCTGCTCACATCATGCCTGCTGCCTGGGACAGCATCCGCCCGGCTGTCTTCGTAGCTCTTAGTGGGTCTTCAGGCTCTTCCTCTGATACTTGCCGTTCCTGCCCGCAAGCTCACAGCCCCGTTACTCTGCTCACACCCTTCATTTCCTTCATAGCATGTTCACGATTGTGACTCTTAAGTGGTGCATGAGCGGGTAGGCTCGGTTCCTGCCTGGCCCTTTCCTCGGGGCCCTTGAGCAGGAAGCCCAGCCTGTGGTAGGTGCTCAGGTGTCGAGGCCGAATGACCAGAGAGATCAGCGTCCGTTTTGTGTCACGTCCCATGGAGAGAGCTGAGACAGGAAGGAAGCCGCTTGCTCTGACTCATACAGCAGCCAGCGCCCACCTCGGACACCTGATGCTATCTCCTGGAGACAGGGTTTAGATGCCAGCTTTCCTGTGACTCAGGAGGGAAGTCCTCCTGGGCCCTGGAAGGCTGGGCGGGAGATGGACACTTGGTTGTGGCCTCCCTCCTTGAGAACCAGGCATCCCCACAGCGTGGGTCAGCAGCCTTTCTCCACTCAGTGCTGACAGGGCAGAGCTTCGGGCTCGCCCTGCCCTGCAGCAGCAGTGAAGCCGGGCGACTGTTGCTGGAATAAACCCCCGGCTTGTTTCTTGTCCCCTTGACGGGTGTCTGGAACAGATTCCAGCCACAGATGTGTGTTGTTTTATCCCTCTTTATCAGCGCTAACCTTTGTTGATTAATTTATTCATTCATTCATTTATGCATACCTGCATGCCACACCTTGAGACTTGTGGGATCTCAGTTCCCTGACCAAGGATTGAGCCCAGGCCCTCACAGTGAGAGTGTCGGGTCCTAACCACCGGACTGCCAGGGAGTTCCAGGGCTGGCATTTAAAAATCAAGATTATCAGCACGTACAGACTTGAGTTTCTGTATTCTCCTGGGGGTAGGCGGAGAGAAAGATCGAGAAAACCAGCCCACAGCAATTGGCGGGAGCTGGGCAGAGACAAGGCATGGGTGGGCTTCCTGTCTGCCCTGGTCTCCGCAGCCTGCTCTGCTCATTCATTTTACCTTTCTGGTATTTGCAGGGATGTGAGTTTGCCCCCCAGTCACATTTGTTATATGTTTCCATATGTATGCATGAAAGTTGTAGTTGACACTTTGTCTAATTGTTCTTTTTCTCTGTGTCTACTTCCTCTTCCTCCTTTATTTTCTCTTCCATCTCCCTTTTCCTTCCCACTGCCTCTCCCACTTGACAGGTTCTGGGACTACTGGTGTGGACGCTCATCGCTGGAACGGAGTACTTCCGGGTCCCTGCCTTTGGCTGGGTCATGTTCGTAGCTGTGTTTTACTGGGTCCTCACCGTCTTCTTCCTCATCATCTACCTAACGATGACCTACACCAGGATCCCCCAGGTGCCTTGGACCACGGTGGTAAGCAAACCATGAGTGTTCTCCCTGTCCGTTGCCCCTTCGGTGGGATGGAGTGTAGTCCTCCAGTCAATCTGCGATTGTCTCTATGCCAGTAAAGCAGAGGGCAAAGCCAGGGAGAACCCAGCACTGGTGACCTGAGTGTGGAGCATCATGTGGGAAGGTCCAGGAATTCCTTTTAGGCAAAGCAGCAAAGCAGTCCTCAGAAGACTGAACCCTCCTGTGTAACCTCTTGTTTTATTAATTCTCAATAAACAGTGACACCCGGATACAGGTGTGTCAGGGCACAGCCGCAGTAGATCTTTTCATCCTTCCAACCCCTTCTGATGTCATGGCTTAGACTATTTGGGCAGCAGAGTTCTTTGATATTGAGATGCAAAGAGTTAGAATGAAAAATGAAAGACACTGTTAGAACAACTAGGTGTGCTCATATTTGGGAGCAGGAGCAGTCAAAAGTGGCTGCAGTGTGGTCCTGACTCCATGCGGGATGCAGGATAACAAAGGGAAACACAGAGTCCGGAGATGCGGGCCGTGGATAGGTAAGAAAACGTATAGATTACAGAACCGTAGTCTGCTTGGACGCCAGAACAAGACCCTAGACGCTCAGTGACAGAAATTTCTTGCACTTCTGGAGGCGAGACGTCTAGGGTCAGGCGTCAGTGGAGGTGGTTTCTGGTGAGAGCCCCCTTCCTGGCTTGCAGATGCCTGCCAGCCTTGCTGTGTGCACACATGGCAGAGAGAGAGGAGGGGATGTGAACTCCCTCTCATTTCTTAGAATGCAATGACCCTCCTCTGACCCTAAATACCTCACAGGCCCCTTAACCGAATACTATCGCATTGAGGGTTAGGACTTCAGCATATGAATTTGGGGGAAAAACATTCAGTCCATAATATTCTGCCCACCCAAATCACACCCATCTCACATGCCAAGTGCGTTCATTCCGTCTCAGCGTCCCTCAGACTCATTCCAGCATCAACTAAAATCTAGGTCCAAAGTCTCCTTTTAGGGGCTTTCCTGGCGCTCCAGTGGTTAAGACTTCACACTTCCAGTGCAGGGAACATGGGCTTGATCCCTGATCAGGGACGTAGGATCCTTCATGCCACACATAAAAATAAATAAAACAAAAAATAAAGGTAAATCAGACAGGTGCTAATCCTGCTTAAAAAACACCCCACCCCCCACCCAAACCAAAGTCTCCTTTAAATATTATCTGTGTTAGATATGGATGAGACTTGAGGGACAGTTCACCCTGAGTCAAAATTCCTCTCCAGCTATGAACCTGTGAAACCAGGCAAGTTGAGTGCTTCCCAAATACAGTGGTGGGACAGACACTCCCATTTCAAAAGGGAGAAATAGGAAAGAAGGAAGGCGTGACAGGTCTCCAGCAAGCCCAGAAAGTTACAAGGCAAATTCCATCTGATCTTAAGGCTCCATAATAATCCTTTTCGGTTCAGTGCGCTATCTTCTGGATCCATCGGGAGAGCACTGTCACCCCAGTGCCTCTGCAGAGTCCCCCCGCCCCGGGACACTGGGGGGACATGCTGGATCACAGAACCAGAGAGGTAGCCCCACCCTTTGAAACTGAGGGGGAACCAGCCTGCCCAGTGGGCCCATGACAGGAGAGCCAGCCCCGATGATCTCTGAATCGCCTTTATTTCTGTGAAAGATAAAGGTGCGTCACCGTCATATAGTTCTGTGGTTCTGTCCTGCGGAATCCAAGAAGTTCAGCTCCCCTCCTTCATTCTGGCCTATCTCCATCCCCTTCTGTTCAAACTGGCAGTGTTTCTACTGGTATAATCCCTTACTTATTCATGGCTTCTACTGAGATTATTATTCAACTAAATTGTGCTAAATTGTGTCCAACTTTTTGTGACCCCATGGGCTGCAGCATACCAGGCCTCCCTGTCCTTCACCATCTCCCGGAGTTTGCTCAAACTCATGTCCAGTGAGTTGACGATGCCATCCAACCATCTCATCCTCTGTTGCCCCCTTCTCCTGCCTTCGGTCTTTCCCAGTATCAGGGTCTTTCCCAGTGAGTCTGTTATTTACATCAGGTGGCCAAAGTATTTGAAGCTTCAGCTTCAGCATCAGCCCTTCCAATGAATATTCAGGGTCGATTTCTTTTAAGATTGACTGGTTGGATCTCCTTGCAGTCCAAGGGACTCTTAAGAATCTTTCCCAACTCTGCAATTCAAAAGCGTCAGTTCTTCAGCACTCACTCTTCTTTATGGTCCAACTCTCACATCCATATATGACCACTGAAAAAACCATAGCTTTGACTAGACGGACCTTTGTTGGCAAAGTAATGTCTCTGCTTTTTAACACACTGTCTAGGTTGGTCATAGTTTTTCTTGTTACAGCCACACTTTAATTCTAGTTCTAAAATCTGTACCCAACTCTCTGCCCCAAATTCTGTATTCATCAGGGTTCTCTAGAGAAATAGAAGTAATAGAATGTTTATCTATATAAAAAGATTTACTCCAAGAATCAGCTCATGGGCTTATGGAGCCTAAGACATCCCAAGACCTGCAGACAGCAAGCTGGAGGCCCAGGAGAGCTAATAGGCCTGAGAACCAGGAGGGCTGCTGTTGTTAAGTTCTAATCCAAAAGCTAGCAGGCTTGAGACCCAAGAAGACCTGAAGTTTCAGTTGAAGTCCAAAAGCAGGAACAAAGACTGGTGGTCCCAGCTCAAGGCAGTCTGGCAGGAGTTCCCGCTTACTCACAGGAAGACCAGCCTTTTTTTGTAGTTAGGCCGTTACTGACTAGGTGCAGCCCACCCATACTGGGAGGGGCAGTCTGCTTTACCCAGTTGGTGTACTGATTCAAACATCAATCTTATCTAAAAACACCTTGATACACATCCAGAATAGTGTACCAGCATAAGTTAACACGTCAGATTAACCATCCCAGCACTTTGTGTGATACATACAAAAATGGGGGATGTACCGAGTGGGATCCCCACGTCTGTATTTGGGGAAGCAGATTGACTGACTCCTACCTGTTTACTCAGAAACAAAAGTGAGGATTCCTCACGGAGACCTTCAAGAACCGGGTGCAGTTTCTGAGAGTTAAGTCCCTAGTGGTTCCACACAGGCCTGGGGCAATGGAGGCAGCCCTGGTGGAACTGGCACCCTGCTTCCCAGGCAGGCGCAGGAAAGACTGCCTCGTTTGGTTGAGGGAGTCACGGACGGCTGGCACCCCGAAGTTGTGGCACAGGGGATCCAGGTGAGGGGCAATCACAGTGAGTGGGGGCAATTTAAGGAAAGCTGTTTTGGAGGAAGAGGAGTCTTGCACCAGGTCTTGAGGAAAACGCTTGAGTGCTGGGAAGATGAGCCTGGAAAAGGTAACGTGGGAGTCAGTGGTCCAGACGTGGGAATGGGCAGGTCCCTGACTTCCACCTCTGCCCAGGTCTCGGTTCCAAGCCGATGCTCTGGACCAGAGGCTGGCAAACTTTCTCTGTCACAGTCATTCAGCTCTGCTTACGTGGGAGAGCTGCCTTAGACACTTAGTAAATGAACAAGCATGACTGTGCTCCAGCAAAATGTTTACATAAAGACTGGCAGGTAGGAGACCTCCCTGGAGGTCCAGTGGTTAAGACTCAGAGCTCCCAGTGCAGAGGGCATGGGTTCAATCCCTGATTGGGGAGCTGAGATGCCCACATGTTGTGAGCGGTGCAGGCAAAAAAGTAAAAAACAAAAAAACTGGTAGACTGAGTTTCTCTGGCCTTCTCACACATGGGTGAGCAGCCCTGACAGGGAGGTGATGGTCTTTCTTGAAGCGACAAAGGGATTAAACACTTCTGAAGGGACTCCAAGTCTCGTTCTGCTGACTGCTAGTCAGGATTCTTTATCTTGCTGACCTTCAGCCTAGAGCGTCTATTAGTCTCTCTCTCCTCCAAGCCTAAGATTCCTTTATTGATCTATTACATTAAAAATTTAAAACATTGCCTGTAATGTTACTTTTTTTTTTTTCACTTGTTTAATGATGCTTCCTTCTGAAACTCCCTGGTTTTAAAATGCTCTGATTTGCATTTTCAGAATTTGTCATCATGAGGCATGTCCCCATTCTACCATAAAGAAGCTGAGGTTTGAAGCCTCCTGACTTTGCACAGGTTCACACACATCTGGGCCCATGTCTCTCGACTTCCACCCAGCAGTGTTTTTCTGCCAGCATCCTGCTCTGGGTGTGTTTCTCTGCCCGAGAAGTAACTAGAACCCTGGCCAGCAGCCAGGAGACCCCTTCACATCAGGAGCTGCACGCTCACACACGTGAGGAGACCAGAAGGTCAGACAAATGAGTGTAAACTCAGAGAGTATGGAATCCTTGCCACCCAGACCCACAGACTTAAACAAACTGCAGAATATTCTTCAACTAGAAATAAGCTGCATTCCCAGAATCTCTAGGTCTTCTGTTGGCTTTTCCCCCCTCCCTGGAGAATCCAGAAATCTGGGTTTCTGTTTCAGCTCCCCCATTTTGGAGATGTTTGCAGCCAAATTTTGGAAATTTCATGTACTGCCAGTAGGTGCCAATAAAGATCAGGTGTGTCTGGCCTCTAGTTGGGATATTGTATTTGCTGCTCTCATTGAGGAGCCCTTTTGCAAACCCTCATGCCTGTGTGAGTGGAGGAAGTAGCATGCAGAAGGGACCCCCTAGGCGCCAAAGAGCCGCCTTCTCATTAGCCTTGTCCCCTGCCTTCTTCCTGCGTCCACATGAGCGCCTTGCCAAGTGCGATTCTAGCTGCTTCTGGGGTCTGGGGGTGCCCAGACCTTCCCAGGCTCCCTAAACACTCTGCACCTCTGCTTCCCAGGGTCTGTGGTTTAACGGCAGTGCCTTCGCCTTATACCTCTCAGCTGCTATTGTGGACGCATCTTCCGTCTCCCCGGAGAGAGACAGTCACAACTTCAACAGCTGGGCGGCTTCCTCGGTGAGTGAGCCTGTCATCCCGGGAGTCTCCTCCTCCCTGAAGCCAGCTGCGGATCAGAGGGAAAAGGACAAAGTTACCTGCAGGACTTCCCAGGTGGCTCGGCAGTAAAGAAAGCGCCTGCCAGTGCAGGACATGCAGGAGACGCGGGTTTGATCCCTGGGTCGGGAAGATCTCCTGGAGATGGAAATGGCAACCCACTTCGGTATTATAGCCTGGAGAATCCCATGGACAGAGGAGCCTTGTGGCTACAGTCCACGGGGTCACAAAGAGTCAGACGTGACTGGGTGACTGAGGACACCTCACCGGTAGGGAAAAGCATCACCTACCGGGGGACTCCTTGGCAGTGAACTTCTGCTTTGAGTATCATGGGGCCTCCTAATGGCCTGGAGTGTGACGAGGCTGAAATAGTACACTGGAGTGGAAGCCAGACTCTGGAACAAAACAAGTATCTGTGGGAGAAAAATCATTTGAGGTGTTCTAATAATAATTCTGCTGCCTACAGTATCAGTTTGGGGAGAGACAGAGATGAGCACTCTAGGATTCTGTTTAAATACAAATTGTTGTTTACACCCTAACGATGCCTGGAGGGATAAACCCTAGCAGAGGTTCCTTCCAGGGACTGTGACGGACCATGAGGGGTGTGGGATGAAAGGCTTCTGCTTTTTAATTCATGTACTTCTGTCCTGTTGGTGTTTTTGAATCATGTGTATTTTTCAAATTTAAAAAACTAACTTTAGAAGTTTCTCTGAGATTGGCCTTAAAATATTTCATCAGCATCAGAAGTGTTAGGGAGAGTGGGCAGTTAGACAGGAAGGCCAGCAGGGTGATGTTAAAGCTGACAGGTAATGCATGGGTGTTTATTGTACCAGTGCTTTAAGCTTATATTTCAAAATCTCGGCATGTATGCATACCAAGTTGCGTCATTCATGTCTGACTCTTTGCGACCCCATGGACTGTAGCCCACCAGGCTCCTCTGTCCATGGGATTCTCCAGGTAAGGGTGGAGTGGGTGCTTTACCCTATTAGAAGATAAACGGCATGAGTCCACATGAGATTAAAAATCACGGTCTGTTGTAGTTAACACACATAGCAAGACTCAGCTGGGCAGTTGCAAACTATTATCTATAGGATGGATAAACAACCAGGTCCTACTATATAGCACAGGGAACTGTATTCAATACCCTGTGATAAACCATAATGGAAAATAATATGAGAAAGAAGATATATCTATATATATAGGCTTCCCAGGTGGCGCTAGTGGTAAAGAGCCCTCCTGCCATCGCAGGAGATGTAAGAGACAACGGGTTTGATCTCTGGGTTGGGAAGATCCCCTGGAGGAAGGCAGGGGATTGGAGTAAAGCTACAGGCTTCCCAGATAGTTCCAAGAGAGAAAAACAGCCCAAATCCGTTCCAGAAGGAAGGTAATTGAACCAACAAAGTGGTTTTAGATGAGAAAACTTGGAGTCAAGGGATGCTGTAAGTACATTATTCGATGGAAGTGAAGTGGTAACTTTTGCTAATTAGGATGAATTCTAAACCCCCTTTCTATTGTGTTTTGTTTTCTCCAGTTCTTCGCCTTCCTGGTCACCATCTGCTATGCTGGAAACACATATTTCAGTTTTATAGCTTGGCGATCCAGGACCATACAGTGATTCACCATTTTGAAAATTAAAAGGGGGGAAAAAAAGGAAGACTCACTGTAAAACAAACAAACAAAAAACAAACCTGTAGGTATAATGTATATTTCCAGAGATTTGTATTTAACTAATGTTTTTATATACTTAGTTAAATTTGCTCACACTGGTTTGTTACAATTAAACTGGATACTTATTTGCTGTAGCTTCTAATGAACTCTTAACTATCTTGTTGCTGTCTTCACAGACCTTATTTTCTTAGGCGATGTAGAAAGAGATGAACTGCTGATAGGAAGAATGCATCAAGTTTATAAACCAAACTTAAAAATGCTAGATTCTTTTTTGATTAAATGTAGAATCCGGGGTAACATGGTGTCTCATTCAAGAAAGGAGACCTTTCGCTGAAGCCTGAGGCTGGGGGCTGCAGGGAGTTCTTCACCCTCACGGGGCTGCCCAGGGTTGATACTGCTGGGAGACACTGTCCACAGGCCCGTGTGTCAGAGCGATCCATCTCCCCAAGCCTGGGGGTCATTGGCATCCATGATTCTCACACACTGACTGGTTGGCACCAAAAGCATCTGATGGCCTCTAACCTTAGAGCTTAGTAATGAGCTCCCCTTAGGCGATGCTCTGAGCACAGTGGCTGATGTGCCGGTGGTTGGTTTTTCTACGCTGATTAAAATAAACTCATAACCATTAAAAGAATAAATACTTGCGTGTACCTTAAAACCATCCTGCTGACCCCAGAGACAGAGGTACCACACTGAGCGGAACATGTGTGACCCAAAGGTCCCAAATCTCTAGGCTCCAGCCTGAATAGTTTGTAACATTGTCAGCTCTTCGGAGACGGTGGGAAGATGCCCGTTTGGGAGGCAGGTGTGCACTCAGAGGAAGTGTTCTCGGGCAGGATGGCCCTTGCTGGCACGGCAGTGTATCTTCAGTGATTTTTCAAACTGAGCCTCTTTTGGAAAAAAAACCACAGGAACGTTGGTGTAGTTGGTGAGCAGGAGCGGGTTCAGCCGAACACTCTGTGGACGCAGCCCCGTGGCCCCTGCCATTCTGCTCGTGCGGCGGTGCCGTTTCTTTCACTTCTGTGTTGTTTGTGCTGGTTTTCCTGTTCCTCTCATTCCTCACCCAAGCTCTGTTTCTCCCTGTATAAGAAGGAGAGTTGGGATTTCTCCAGTGTCTAATGACACCCACCCCAGACCTTTGAAAGGAACAGTGAAGAATGTTCTTGGCTTGTGGGTCCAAAGTGGTTACAGGGAGGGGACAGCAGGAGGGAGGGGGGTGTGGGGCACGGGAAGCCTGTCTGAGTCCCACCTGTAGTCTCGATGCTTCGGCTTCTGCAGCTCATACCTGCAGCTGACTGGGGCTGTCCTCGATCTTCTGGAGCTTTGTTCCCAGGCATCACCCGGACAGCCTGCGAGTTGCTGGTTTTGCAGGAAAAGCTGAAATAACTAGTCAGGGTGTGTGCACTACCTCTCTCCATCTTTCCCTCTCACACTTGCAGAAGCCTGTTCACCTTCCACATACCTTCCGTGTATCAGTTTTTCTTAAATTGAAATACAGTGGGTTTGCAGTGTTGTGTTTTAAGTGCACAGCGAGCGATACACGTTAACATATATATAAGCATATATATTCTTTTTTTTACATTATCTCACATTACCAGGTAGATTTTTAAGTACTTTGTATTGCAGTTAAGCCTCCTTGAAAGGCAGAAAAACTGTAACCTAAGAGGTCTGTTTCTGGAAACAGTCATGAGGAAGAAGCCTGTTTTTATGTTCTGTGTGTGTGTGTGTGTGTGTGTGTGAGAGAGAGAGAGAGAGATTTCTACAACCATGGCCACATTTATAGGAAGTAACTTCTGGGGTAAAAGTTTTCGTTAGCCAACTTGAAATAGCCTCCAGATAGACTACAACCAACTGTGGACCTTTCCTAAACTGGCAGCACCAGAGGGATCAATTTCAAGGGATCTATTTCAAGAGATCAGTGTTTCATCTCTGTCCATGTGGGGTGTGGGGGACTTGCCTTCATGCGTCTATTTGTGGCTTTTCAAGAGCATGACCCTTAGTGTTGCCTTGAAAGTTCACCTCCAAAAAACCACCCAAGAAACAAAAAGCATTTATTTTTAGCTGAAAGGAAGTTCTTATTTCTTCTTTTGAATGCTGACTTTGCTCGTTAATAATTTTTAACTGTGAATTTTTAGACAACAAAATGATTCTCTGCTGAAACTGTAAGTTTTGAGCTGGGTTTAATTTCTGGAAAAAGAAAAAAAAAAAAAAGCAAAGCCACATGCAACACAGCCCACATAACAGGAAGAGTAGTTTTCTGGGGATGAAAAATATTATTCCAAGTACAATAGAATGTGCTTACACTGTTGTCTTAGCCCTCCCAGCACCATCACATTCTCTTTGATGGAACTGAGGGGGGCGGGTTTCATTTGATGTATTTACCCACTCATGACAAATCAATGAAATGCTTTAGGCGTTTAATTTCTCTCTATGGCTATTTCCAACTCTTAGCCCCACAAGGTAAATGTTTAGCCAATATTTTAAAACTGTAAGAAAATCTAGAGGCAAGAATATTCGGCATCAGTTACTTTTGTACGTTTTTAAATTCTCCCTTCATAGGAGACTCCCCGCGGGGTATCAGTGCGCAAGCATGTTAAATATACAAGCTATCTCTGCATAGAGCACAGACATTTAACAGCACTAAATGAAGATGCAGCCCTGGGTAGGAAATCAATTTAAAAGTCTGAATTTCTGTTCCCTAGACAATTCTTAAATTGAAAAGAGATTTTCACAGGAAAAAAAAACAATCCAGGCATACCTCATTTTATTGCCCTTTACTGCACTTCACAGATACCGTGTTTTATACAACTAAAGATTTGAGGCAAACCTATGTGGACCAAGTTCATTTTACCAGTAGCATTTCCTCACTTCATATCTGTGTCACATTTTGGTAATTCTCCCAGTATTTCAAACTTTCTCATTATTATGTTTCTTACAGTGATCTGTGATCTTTGATGTGACTGTTTGTTTTCAGGTGCCACGAACTGTGCCCATATAAGATGATGAATTTAATCCATAAATGTGTGTGTTCCAACTGCTCATTCCCCATCTCTCTCCCTCTCCGTAGGCCTCCCTGTTCCCTCAGACAACAGTATAGAGATTAGGCCAGTTAATAACCCTGCAATGGCCTCTTAAGTGTTCACGTGAAAGGAAGGGTTCCACATATCTCAGTTTAAATCAAAAGCTAGAAATGATTAAGCTTAATGAGGAAGGCGTGTCGAAAGCCCAGAAAGGCTGAAAGCTCAGCCTCTTGTGCCAAACAGCCAAGTTGCAAATGCAAAGGGAAGGTTCCGGAAGGAAATTAAAAGTGCTACTCCAGTGAACACAAGAATAAGAAAGGGAAACAGCCTGATTGCTGATATGTAAGTTTTAGGGGTCTGTGTAGAAAGAAGATCAAAACAGCCCCTTTTCTTGAAGCAGGAAAAAAAAAAAGCCTAATCCAGAGATAGGTCTTAACTCTTTTTAATTCTAGGAAGGCTGAGAGAGATGAGGAAGCTGCAGAGGAAAAGGCTGAAGCTAACAGAGGTTGGTTGATGAGGTTTAAAGAAAGAAGCTGTCTCTTTAAAGTTGGAGGTGAAACAGCAAGTGCTGATGTAGAAGCTAAGCTGCAGCAAGTTGTGCAGAAGATCTAGATAATTCATAAACGTGGCTACTCTAAATAACAGATTTCCAGTGTAGACAAATCAGGCTTCTGCTGGAAGGAAATGCCATCTAGGACTTTCAGAGCTGGAGAGAAGTCAATGCCTGGCTTCAAAGCTTCAAGGGACAGGTTGACTGTCATCAGGGGTGAAACACAGCTGGTGATTTTAAGTTAAGTTTAGTGTTCATTTACCGTTCTGAACATCCTAGGGACCTTAAAGTGAAAGTTGTAGTCGCTCAGTCGTGTCTGACTCTCTGCGATCCCATGGACTGTAGTTCATCAGGCTCATGCAATTCTCCAGGCAAGAATACTGGAGTGGGTTGCCATTTCCTCCCCCGGGGGATCTTCCCGACCCAGGGATGGAACCCAGGTCTCCCACCATGCAGGCAGATTCCTGACCAGCTGAACCACCAGGGAAGCCCCAGGAACCTTAAGGGTTATGCTGTATCCACCCTGCCTGTGCTCTGCCTGTGCTCTGCCAGGGAAACAACACAGCGCCTCTGTGGACAGCATGCTTTCCTGACTACTTTAAGCCCGCCGCTGAGACGCACTGCTCAGAGAAAAAAAGATTCCTTTCCAAATATGACTGCTTATTGACAAGGCACCAGGTCACCCAAGAGCTCTGGTGGAGATGAACGCGAGATGAATGTCGTCATGCCTGCTAACACGACACCTCTTCTGGAGCCTGTGGGTCATGGAGTCATTCCGGCTTATTATTTAAGAAATAAATTTTGTAAGGCTTTGACTGCTGTAGATGGTGATTTCTCTGACAGATCTGGGCAAAGTCAGTTGAAAACCTTCTGGAAAGGACTGTTTTTAACAACTGGTGTCATTTAGAATATTCGTGATTCATAAGAAGAGGTCACAAGAGCCACATTGCCAGCAGTTTGGAGAAAGTTGGCTCCAGCCGTCGTGGAGGACTTCGGGGGATCGAGGCTTCAGCAGAGGAAGTAACTGGGGGTGTGGTGGGAATTGCAGGAGAGCTAGTTAGAAGTGGAGCCTGGAGCCTTCCCTGGCTGTCAGTGGTTAGACTCCGAGCTCCCAATGTGGGGGCCCCAGGTTTGATCCCTGCTCGGGAAACAAACATCCCACATGCCGTGAAGCAGGCCAAAAGCCACCCAGCAGAAGGGGCTGGGTTGCTGCCTCTCCTCTCCTGACAAAACTCTAATGGATGGGGAGTCGCTTATGGATGAGAAAAGACAGTGGTCCCTTGAGATGGAATCTACTCCTGGTGAAGATGCTATGAAGACTGTTGAAATGAGAACAGAGGATTTAGAATATTACATAAACTCAGCTGCTAAAGCAGCGGCAGGATTCGAGAGGACTAACTCCAATTCTGAAAGAATATCTATGGGTAAAACTATCAAACTACACTAGCAAGTGCAGAAATCGTTTGTGAAAGGAAGAGTCCATCGATACGGCAAACTTCAGTGTTGTCCTATTTTTAGAATAAGACAGTCACCCCCAAATTCAACAGCCACCGCCCTGATCAGTCAGCTGCCGTCAACATCCAGGCCAGACCCTCTACCAGCAAAAAGCTTATGACTTGCTGAAGGCCAGAGGATTCTTAGTGTTCTTTAGCGAAAAAGTATTTTTAAAAGTATGTACATTGTTTTTTAGACGTAATGCTAATAATAGACTGGAAAAGGTCAGTTTTCATTCCAATCCCAAAGAAAGGCAATGCCAAAGAATGCTCAAACTACTGCACAATTGCATTCATCTCACATGCTAGTAAAGTAATGCTCAAAATTCTCCAAGCCAGCCTTCAGCAATACATGAACCGTGAACTCCCTGATGTTCAAGCTGGTTTTAGAAAAGGCAGAGGAACCAGAGATCAAATTGCCAACATCCGCTGGATCATGGAAAAAGCAAGAGAGTTCCAGAAAAACATCTACTTCTGCTTTATTGATTATGCCAAAACCTTTGCCTGTGTTGATCACAATAAACTGGAAAATTCTGAGAGAGATGGGACTACCAGACCACCTGACCTGCCTCTTGAGAAATCTGTATGCAGGTCAGGAAGCAACAGTTATAACTGGACATGGAACAACA
>SJYQ01005790.1:222657-316850 GCA_006410935.1 Redunca redunca | reverse complement strand
GGGACGACAGAGGATGAGACGGTTGGATGGCATCACCGACTCAATGGACATGGGTTTGGGTGGACTCCGGGAGTTGGGGGTGGACAGGGAGGCCTGGCGTGCTGCGGTTCATGGGGTCGCAGAGAGTCAGACACGACTGAGCGACTGAACTGAAGAGTCCCAGAGGAGTGCTTGCATCTGCTCCTTGCCAGGGACATGTAAACAGGGCACTGTCCCTTCCCCTCCTCCATAAGCCAGCCCTTCCTGTGTTTGAGTTTGTCGTCTGAGGAAGCTGAGGGGGCGGACACAGGATGGGTTATGGGACAGCACAGTGGTGAACAGGCTGTCTGGCTTTCTAATCTGCTCGTGCACTTTGGTCCCCAGATAAACCATGAGCCCTGTGAGCGATCCAACTGCTGTCCAGGGTACAAAAATTAACCAATAGCCGGGGGAGGATTGGAGGTTGCCAAATGGTGGCCCAGGGGCCAGATCGGGCTCTCAGGTTTGATTTGTGGTCTTGATAGTTGCACAGTGGTTTGTTTTTAAACTAGTTGTCAACATTTAAAAATAAGGGAATTGCATAGAAAATCCCAATTCCTTACTCTCTTCAGAGTCAATAGAGCTGGTATATTTCTGCCTGGGAGAGTTCGTGGGAGATGAGTAGCGGCTGCCACCTTTAGTCCGGGCACATGAGCTCCAGTTACCGTGATCCCCGTACCTCCTAGCTGTATCACACCAGTCAGCTCCGCTCACTTATGGCTGTGCGAATTACTTAACCATTCTGAGCCCTAGTCCTTGAGTTTATGGTCCTTCAGATTCTTTGTTACCCTGGGAGCAGACTGCAGGGGACCCTGGGGAAGAGCATTGGCTTCGTAATATCTCAGGACAATGGGACAAATCCCAGGCTGGTATGTGACTCACGAGTGCTCTGAACTCCGTTTCCTCATCTGTAAGAAGGGGGATAAATACACAGACTCCTCCCAGAGCTAATGTGAAGATTAAATACGAAAATGTATGTAAAGCATCTGGAACATAGCAGGTACTCAACAAAAATTCCTCATGAGTAAACTATGGCCCAGCCTCATTCAGTATTCTCCCTGCTGCTGTTTTTTGTTTTAAATATTTATTTATTTGCCTGTGCTGGGTCTTAGTTGCAGCATGCAGAATCTTTTAAGTTGTGGCACGTGTAATCTTTAGTTGCAAACTCTTTATTGTGGAATATGGGTTAGTTTCCTGACGAGGGATGGAACCTGGGCCACCTGTGTTGGGGGAGTTTTAGCCACTGGGCCACCAGGGAAATCCCAATAGTCTGCCTGGTTTTGAATGCCACAGTCCTGGGCACCGTGTCAGGTCTCAACCGCCCTACGAGGCCAGCGTTATTGTTATCTGTGCTATACAGAAGAGCAAATTGAGGTACAGGAAGATATTAAAGAAGTACATGGAAGAGCTGGCTTATGTAGCCCCATCTGTCTGATTCTCAAGCCTGTGCTTTCCTCTCACAACCACATGCCATTTTGGCCCTGGACACATCCACTGGGGTTGAGTGTGAACTCAAGTTATAAGTAGAGCTAGAATTCAGGCTCCACCACTAACTAGCTTCCCAGGTGATGCTGTTGGTAAAGAATTTGCCTGCCAGTGCAGGAGATACAAGAGATGCGGATTCGATCCCTGGGTTGGGAAGATCCCCGAGAGTAGGAAACAGAAATCCACTCCAGTATTCTTGTTGGAAAATCCCATGGACAGAGGAGCCTGGTGGGCTACAGCCCATGGGGTCACAAAGAGTCGGACACGCGTGAGCACACAGGCACTTCAGTTGGCACTAAGTAGCAGTGTGACACTGGGAAAATTATCTAACCTCCGGGACTTCTGGTGTTTTATCCAGAGGATAATAAAAGGACCATCTGCATGCGGGTTAAATGAGTTAAAGCTCATAAAACACTTAGGGCTGTACCTGGGTACACAGTAAGAGCTCAATAAATGCTAGCTATTGTTATCATCAGTTGAGCACTGGCTGTGTGCCAGGTACTGAGAGTACAAAGATCAGTGAGAGTCCCTGTGGGGCTCAAGGTCTGATGAGAGAACAGAGGTCAGAGTGACTGCTGTCAGGGAGCCTGGCTGTGGAAGCAAGGCGGGTGGTGGTTAACTCTACATGCCAGCTTGTCAGGACCACAGTGCCCAGATATTCAATCAAATATTGCTCTGGATGTTTCTGTGAGGCTCTTTTTTAGATGAGATGGACATTTAAGCCAGTGGACTTTGAGTCAAGCAGATTGTCCTCCATAATGTGGGTGGGCCTTTTCCAACCAGTTGAAAGCCCAAATAAAACAAAAGCAAGAGCAACTTCCCAAGAAGATGGCCTTTGGACTTCATCAGCAATGTTGGCTCTTCCACAGCAGACTGCCTTTAAACTCAAGGTGGAACTTTCTTTAAAAAAAGTGTTTATTTATTTGCTTAGTTGTCTGCATTGGTTTAGTTGTGGCCCACAGGGTCTTTGATTTTCACTGCAGCACATGAGATCTTTCAGCTGAAGCATGTGGAATCTAGTTCCCTGACCAGGGGTTGATCGTGAGCCCCCTGAATTGGGAGCACAGAGTCTTGGCCACTGGACCATCTGGCAAGTCCGGCCCCAAGGTAGAACTCTTTTGTCTGAATCTCCAGCCTGTTGGCCTCCCCATCAGATTTTGGATTCATCAAGCCTCCACGATTACTTAAGTCGATTCCTTGACATAAATCTCCTTTTATATAAATGCATGTCCTATTTGTTCCATTTCTCTGGAGAATTCTGAAAGAGGAAGGGTAGTACCAATACCTTTGCCAGAAGAGTTATCCTTCTTATGTTTAGCGATCCTAGCCTGAAGAAGTTCGTCCAAGGGCCTTGACCCTGTCCCCAGTAGATGTAACAGTTTGTTAATATTTGGGATGCATTTGCTACAAGGATCACACAAAGCTGGGAGAGAGAGAGCAAATATAGAGGCTGAAATCATCAGGATTCAAAGCCCACTTAATCTTCAGAACAATGTATAGGAATCTACAAGAAGAAATGTAACACAGATCAGCAAAAAGTCCTCCCCTTGGGCTCCATTATGCAGAGATAGAGTCGGGGGTTGGGGGTGGGAGAGTGCAGGCAGGTGAAAAACTCTGGGTGTGTATAACACTTGGCACTTTCAGGAACTTCCCTGGTGACCCAGTGGTTCAGAATCCACCTTGCAATGTAGGGCACACAGATTCAATTCCTGATCCAGGAACTAAGATCCTGTATACCACAGGGCACCTGAGCCTGGCCACCACGACTGCTGAGCCCACACTCTGCGGCCCGTGTGCACAGCTAGAGAGAAGCCCTTGTGTGGGCCACAACTAAGACTCAACGCAGTCAAATACAGGGCTATTAAAAAAAAAAAGACTTGGCACTTTTAGTTTGACTAGAAGTCAAACTTTGATTCCTCCCTGGGTTAAGCCGTGATGAGATATGAGGCTGATCAGCCTGAGGAGACACATCTCTGGCCTCCAGGTTTCAGAAAGTCAAGATAGGGACGAGCAGGGCTTCCCTGGTGGCTCAGTGGTAAAGAATCCGACTGCCAATGCAAGGGACGTGGGTTCGATCCCTGGACCAGGAAGATCTCACCTGCTGTGGAGCAACCAAACGCATGCACCACGTCTGTCGAGCCCTTGCTCTAGAACCTGGGAGATAAAACTACTGAACCCATGTGCCATAATTGCTGAAGCCCGAACACCTAGAGCTTGAAACAGACAATACTGCAGTGAGACACCCATGGACCTCAGCCAGAAAGTAGTCCCCATCGCCAAAACTAGAGAAAACTGCTCGAGCAGCAACGAAAACCCAGCACAACCAAAAATACATAAATAAAATTATTATTATGTTTTAAAGGCACAGGCAAGCGAAAGTTACCAGAAATTGGGCCAGAGGGAAGAACAGTCAAGTGCTGACCAAGATGGCCTGGGCGTCTCATGGGCACTGATCTCCTTGTCACCAAAAATGTTCTGGGAGGTATCCCTTCTTCGAGATGTAACCCAGACAGTGTTTCGAAGAGAGAGAGAAGAGTATGCACTTTGGATGGGACGGACCTAGATTCAAACTAGTTAATGTGAGTGTGACCTCAGATGAGTCATCCTCTCTGAGTCCATAGACCTCAGAGTACTCGTGATGCACTGGAAATCCCTGGGTCGCCTTTCAAAGCAGCCAGTGAACATTAGCTGTTTACCCCACGGACTGGCTCACACTGAGAAACATCCTCTGGCTGTCCCTAGATCCCTGCTCAAGACACCAACCCCGCGCCAACCTGAGAGTGCTGCCCGACCTTGCTGCCATCCAACCTCTGGGAGGGCCGAATAGCAAGAAAGAGGTGTGTCCTCCTGGTGTTTGTCTGAATGCGATCAGAAGCAAGTAACAGAAAAATCCAGCGAACAGTGTTACTGTTACATGATGGTTACTACTCACTTAACAAGTAATCTGAGACAGGTGGTCCCAGGGATGCTTTGGTACCTCAGTGATTTAGTCAAGGGTGTTGCTCTTTCTCCTCTGCCACCTTCAGGGCATCCACAGCGTTTTCCTGCAGGATCACAGGATGACGGCCTAAGCTTCCCAGCCTCACCAGACAGCGTTCAAGCAGGAAGAACCTTTTTCCCGTGCATGTCTCTCTTTTCCTTTAAGGAGTATCTTTCCCAAAGCCACTAACAACTTCCCCTTATGTCTTTTTATTTATTAATTCTAAAAATTGAAGTAGAGTTGATTTACATTGTTATTAGTTTCCCCTCACACCTTGCATAACCAGTTTGTCCCCGTTTGCCAGGTACTTTTCCATTTTTTACCTAAATTTGCAGCTCTTGGGAACCCCCTCCTCCCTGGCAGATCTGACCAGTGGGGTGTCCCTACTTATATATCCCATTGGCCAGAACTGGTCAGTAAAGAGGATGGAAGTATTCCAACTGGTTTAAACCAATCAGGATTTACCTCCTGGGGGAAATGGCATGTTGCCAGTTGACCTGGTATGAGGTTCTGTGGGCAAGGAAGCAGGATTGGCTGCTAGACAGGCATCTGCAGTGTCTGCCACACTGTACGCCTCAGAAACCAGCAAATTCCTGCCCTAGACTAGGCTCTGCTCTCCCCGGCATCACCACCGCCATGCTGTGTGTGTGTGTTTGTGACTAAGTGTGAAAGAATTAGGAGCATGACAAGGATGTTGGGGGAGGGGAGAAGAGAAAGGCCCCCAAATACAGGCTTCCTCTGCGGTCATGGCAAACAAGTTTATTTTTAATCTGACCTAATTAGTGTGCAATTTTCCAGGCATGATTTCTAAATGGGCAACTTTCAGATAATACTAACAAACCCAGAAAACAGTTGCTTTTTCTCCTAAGCTGGACTTCCCTTTGACTATCCCTGGGTAGAGACTGTGGAGGAGGGGACATCTGAGCAGGACAGAGGGGCTGGGCTCCAGCTCCAGCGGGATACTGTGGTCACTTAGCCTCCTCCCTCAACACTTACCTTAGCTACACTCAGGACAGAACCACCCTGAGTCTGACTAATGTTTACCTGACACCAAAGCTCATGATTTGTGAGGTTCCAGCCACAGGAACCAGTCACCGTCTCTTAAAACTTTAAAGAAAAAGACTTTGAGAGTAAGTCATTTGTAAACCTGGAAACGACATTTTATTCATTCAAACAAACAAATGTTTATTGAATACCTACCATGTATAGGCACTGCAGTGTTTTGGAGATCAAATTATGATACATAAAGATCCTCACCCCTATGAAGCTGACATTCTAGAGATGGCAGACAGACAATAAGCAAGAACTAATATGTATCATCATCAGTAGTAAATATAATAGAGAAAACCAGAGAAGCGGGTAGAGATGGTTAGGTAGATGAAGGAAAGGGGTGCCTGCTTTTCTGGATCAGAGGTCTTCTTACCTATTTTAGTAAATAACATTTTATTGGAATACGACCAAGCTCATCGATTTACGTATTGTTTATGACTGTTTTCATGCTACAGTGGCAGAGTTGAATAATTACAACAGAGGTTATATGACCTGTGAAGCTGAAACTATTTACTATCTGGCTCTTAAAGTTAGCCATCACAAGGAGATACCATTTCACACCCACTAGAATGGCTATCATAAAAGACACACAGTGACAAGTACAGATAAGGATGTGAGCCAGCTGGAACTCTCACACCCTGCTAAAGAGAATGCAAAATGCTGCAGCCACTTTGAAAACAGTCTGGCAGTCCCTCAAAGGGGAAACATACAGTAACCACGTGACCCAGCAGCTCGACTCCTCGGTATATACCTAAGAGAAATCAAAGTATATGTCCACACAAAAACTTACCATAAATTTCAGAGCAGCGTTATTCCTAGTAGACAAGGATGAATGAATGAATAAATAAAAAGTAGTATAGCTATACAATGGATAAAAAGAAGTGTAACAGTGATATATGCTATAATATGGGCAAATGTGAAAAGATTGTGCTAAGTAAAAGCAGCCAGTCACAAAGTGACATAGTGTATGATTCCATTTATGAAATATCCAGAAGAGTCCATCTATAGCAAAAACAAACTACTGATTGCTTAGGACTGGAGAGACTGGGCAGTAATGGCTAAAGGGTGAAGGGTTTCTTTTTGGGGTGATGAAAACTGAATGTGTGATAGTTCCACAACTCTGTGAAAATACTAAAAGGCCTGGAATTGTACACTTTAAATGAATGAGTTGTATGGTATATGAATTATATCTCAATAAAGCTGTTTTTAAAAGGTTTACCAGAATTCCCTGGTGGTCCAGTGGTTAAGAATGGACTTCCACTGCAGAGGGCACAGGTTGGATCTCTGGTCAAAGAACTAAGATCCCATACGGCGAATCTTAATGCCAAAGCCTTTGACTGTGTGGATCACAATAAACTGTGGAAAATTCTTCAAGAGATGGGAATACCAGACCACCTGATCTGTCTCCTGAGAAATCTGTATGCAGGTCAGAAAACAACAGTTCGAACTGGACATGGAACAACAGACTGCTTCCAAATAGGAAAAGGAGTACATCAAGGCTGTATATTGTCATCCTGCTTATTTAACTTATATGCAGAGTACATCATGAGAAATGCTGGGCTGGATGAAGCACAAGCTGGAATCAAGATTGCCGGGAGAAATATCAATAACCTCAGATATGCCACCCTTATGGCAGAAAGTGAAGAAGAACTAAAGAGCCTCTTGATGAAAGTGAAAGTGGAGAGTGAAAAAGTTGGCTTAAAGCTCAACATTCAGAAAACTTAGATCCATGGCATCTGGTTCCATCACTTCAACAGTGGCTGACTTTATTTTTCTGGGCTCCAAAATCACTGCAGATGGTGACTGCAGCCATGAAATTAAAAGACGCTTGCTCCTTGGAAGGAAAGTTATGACCAACCTAGACAGCGTATTAAAAAGCAGAGACATTACTTTGCCAACAAACATCCATATAGTCAAGGCTATGGTTTTTCCAGTGGTCATGTATGGATGTGAGAGTTGGACTGTGAAGAAAACTGAACGCCAAAGAATTGATGCTTTTGAACTGTGGTGTTGGAGAAGACTCTTGAGAGTCCCTTGGACTGCAAGGAGATCCAACCAGTGCATCCTAAAGGAGATCAGTCCTGGGTGTTCATTGGAAGGACTGATGTTGAGGCTGAAACTCCAATACTTTGGCCACCTGATGGGAAGAGTTGACTCATTTGAAAAGACCCTGATGCTGGGAAAGATTGAAGGCAGGAGGAGAAGGGGACAACAGGGGATGAGATGGTTGGGTGGCATCACCGACTCAATGGACATGAGTCTGAGTGAATTCCGGGAGTTGGTGATGGAGAGGGAGGCCTGGCATGCTGCAGTCCATGGGGTCACAAAGAGTCAGACATGACTGAACAACTGAACTGAAATAAATAAAAACTTTTGTCCTAGACAGTTGAAGAAGGCTGAGCCTCTTTCGGAGCTGGCTCCGAGTTCTCAAATAGTAACAGGTAGCATTTCACTGAGCACTTAGTGTCAGGCTATAGTGCTCAGTGTGAGAAGCATTTTGCAAATCACTGCCTCATCTAATCTTCACAGAGATCCTATGACTTAGATACGGACAACTCCATTAACGAATGAAGAAACAGGAGCATGGAGAGATTAGGGAATTGCCCCCAGGTCACAGAGCTGATAAATGGCAGAACTGGGCTCCAACTGCAGGTATTTCTGACCTCACAACCTGTGCCTTTCACCACTGAGACATACTGTGTGTACATAGATCCCTGTCCAGTCTTTGGTTTCCTAATCTTTCCCAGATCAGAAAGATGGCTCTAGGCGACACAGAGCTGGTGAAGAAGAGTACAGCCTTAAAGGAAAGTCAGGAAGGGCATGAGGGAGTAGAGAAGAGGAGTGAGTGTGCAGAGACATGTCTCTGGGCTCAGGGAGCACTCCCACTGGGTGACCTAGACAAGGACGCAATCATTTTAGAAACTTTAGAAAATTGGGAACAACCTAGTGAATAGAATTCACCTAATGCAAGAAGTGAAAAGAGGTTTATTTAAAACCCAATTCCTGGGTTTAACTACCAGAGATTCTGATGTAGTGGGTCTGAGTTGGACCAGAAATTCAGGGTTGACAGAATCTCCCTGGAAGATTCTGATGCAAATGGTCAGCAAACACACTGTGAGATGCCCAGCAGAAACTTAAAGGTCAGCACAAGACTCCCCTGGGTGCTCCCCCTACACCAATCTTGGCCTCCCTGCTTATCTCTCCCTTTCTGATATTCTGTATTCCTGACTCTCCTCCATGTTCCCAGAGATCCCATGGAGCCTTACAGTGGCAAACCTGTTCAGTATTCTTGCCTTGAGAATGAACAGTATGTAAAGGCAAAATGATGGGATACGGAAAGAGGAACTCCCCAGGTCAGTAGGTGCCCAATATGCTACTGGAGATCAGTGGAGAAATAACTCCAGAAAGAATGAAGGGATGGAGCCAAAGCAAAAATGATACCCAGCTGTGGATGTGACTGGTGATAGAAGCAAGGTCCGATGCTGTAAAGAGCAATATTGCATAGGAACCTGGAATGTCAGGTCCATGAATCAAGGCAAATTGGAAGTGGTCAAACAAGAGATGGCAAGGGTGAACATCGACATTCTAGGAATCAGCGAACTAAAATGGACTGGAATGGGTGAATTTAACTCAGATGACCATTATATCTACTACTGTGGGCAGGAATCCTTCAGAAGAAATGGAGTAGCCATCATGGTCAACAGAAGAGTCTGAAATGCAGTACTTGGAAGCAACCTCAAAAATGACAGAATGATCTCTCTTTGTCTCCAAGGCAAACCATTCAATATCACAGTTATCCAAGTCTACGACCCAACCAGTAACACTGAAGAAGCTGAAGTTGAACGGTTCTATGAAGACCTACAAGACCTTTTAGAACTAACACCCAAAAAAGATGTCCTTTTCATTATAGGGGACTGGAATGCAAAAGTAGGAAGTCAAGAAACACCTGGAGTAACAGGCAAATTTGGCCTTGGAATGCGGAATGAAGCAGGGCAAAGACTAATAGAGTTTTGCCAAGAAAATGCACTGGTCATAGCAAACACCCTCCTCCAACAACACAAGAGAAGACTCTACACACGGACATCACCAGATGGTCAACACCGAAATCAGATTGATTATATTCTCTGCAGCCAAAGATGGAGAAGCTCTATACAGTCAGCAAAAACAAGACCAGGAGCTGACTGTGGCTCAGATCATGAACTCTTTATTGCCAAATTCAGACTTAAAGAAAGTAGGGAAAACCGCTAGACCGTTCAGGTATGACCTAAATCAAATCCCTTATGATTATACAGTGGAAGTGAGAAACAGATTTAAGGGCCTAGATCTGATAGATAGAGTGCCTGATGAACTATGGATCAGGTTCATGACATTGTACAGGAGACAAGACCATCCCCATGGAAAAGAAATGCAAAAAACCAAAATGTCTGTCTGGGGAGGCCTTACAAATAGCTGTGAAAAGAAGAGAGGCGAAAAGCAAAGGAGAAAAGGAAAGATATAAGCATCTGAATACAGAGTTCCAAAGAATAGCAAGAAGAGATAAGAAAGCCTTCTTCAGTGATCAATGCAAAGAAATAGAGGAAAAGGACAGAATGGGAAAGACTAGAGATCTCGTCAAGAGAATTAGAGATACCAAGGGAACATTTCATGCAAAGATGGGCTCGATAAAGGACAGAAATGGTATGGACCTAACAGNAAAAGTTGGCTTAAAGCTCAACATTCAGAAAACAAAGATCATGGCATCTGGTCCCAACACTTCATGGGAAATAGATGGGGAAACAGTGGAAACAGTGTCAGACTTTATTTTTTTCGGGCTCCAAAATCACTGCAGATGGTGACTGCAGCCATGAAATTAAAAGATGCTTACTCCTTGGAAGAAAAGTTATGACCAGCCTAGATAGCATCTTGAAAAGCAGAGACATTACTTTGCCAACAAAGGTCCGTTTAGTCAAGGCTATGGTTTTTCCAGTGGTCATGTATGGATGTGAGAGTTGGACTGTGAAGAAAGCTGAGTGCCAAAGAATTGATGCTTTTGAACTGTGGTGTTGGAGAAGACTCTTGAGGGTCCCTTGGACTGCAAGGAGATCCAACCAGTCCATTCTGAAGGAGATCAGCCCTGGGATTTCTTTGGAGGGAAGGATGCTAAAGCTGAAACTCCAGTACTTTGGCCACCTCATGAGAAGAGATGACTCATTGGAAAAGACTCTGATGCTGGAAGGGATTGGGGGCAGGAGGAGAAGGGGACGACAGAGGATGAGATGGCTGGATGGCATCACTGACTCGATGGACATGAGTCTGAGTGCACTCCGGGAGTTGGTGATGGACAGGGAGGCCTGTCGTGCTGCAATTCCTGGGGTCGCAAAGAGTCGGACACGACTGAGCGACTGAACTGACCTTAGGCTCTATTCTTGCTCTTTTCTCCACCTGGCGTGACCTTCCCTACCTTCCTTTTTCTCTGAACCAACTTCCCTGAAGCTTCGTTACACCTCCCCTTTCTCAGTTTCCCGTCCCCTAAAGGTTCATCAGCTGATGCGTCACCTCCTTATGAAACCTTCCTTAATCACAGGCAAGTTTCTTCACTGCATCTGTAAAACAAGGATGGAAAGCAAGACAGAAACTGTATGTGAGGAGTGTTGCAGGCACTCAGTACATAACAGCTATTATTTTTATGTTGCTTAATCTTGGGCAGGTGAGTTTCTGCATCTCTGAAATGATAAGAGCTCTTGTGCCAACCACTGTGTTAAAATATACAATAACCACCCATTATTTTCCTCATTTTACATTTGAGGAATGTGAGGTAAAGAGAAATTAAGAAACTTGTCCAAGGTCATTCATCCAGGTAGAAATTGGTAGTACTTGGATTTGAACTGAGGCATCAAGTCCTCAGCTCTAACCATCATGTTAGTTTGACTGCCATTTTTATGGGACTTCCCAGGTGGTGTTAGTGATAAAGAATCACCTTCGATGCAGGAGATGTAAAGAGATGGGGGTTCGATCCCTGGGTTGGGAAGATCCCCTGGAGGAGGGCATGGCAACCCACTCCAGTATTCTTGCCTGGAGAATCCCTTGGACAGAGGAGCCTGGCAGGCTACAGTCCATAGGGTCTCACAGAGTCGGTCACAACTGAAGTGACTTAGCATGCACCGTTGTTATCAGACTCCAATCAAACAATAAATATCAGGATTCTGGCACAGGGCCTGGCATGTGGTAGGTGCTCAATAAATGCTAGAGACTAAAATGAATTGAAAAGTCCCTACCTCCAGGGAGGGAGTAAAAATTACTCAAAGACTTTACTGATAATGATGTCTCAAGCTATTTATTTGATAAGACTCAACACCTTAAGATCTCTAATGAGAATGAGATGTAAAAAATAATTCAGGAAAAAGTTCAGAATGGTGTTCCATTGAAAGCCTGGTAGGTGCAAATTCTGTCAGTCCACTTCCATGGGGGTAAATTGTGGGTTTTAACTTCAGAACGTTCAGATGGTGCAGAGGGAGGATGGGTAGCTGATCTGGTCCCAGCCATCCACTCCCCTGCCCCTGGCTTCTGAATCTCTCTCTGTCACTCTGTATCCATCACTCTATATCATTGGCACCTCAAATGCTGACTCCTTCCTCATGAACAACTAAAGGAGATTCAATCTAAGAAGGACTCAGTGGAAGAAATACTTGGGTGTTATTTTCCAACTAAGGCACCGCATGGAATGGAAACCCTCCATCCAACTCCAATTCTGTTTCAACTCAAGTCATTCATCTCACTGACTCTCTTTAGTGGTGGTGGTGGTCTAGTTGCTAAGTCATGTCTGACTCTTGCAATTTAGAGCTCCATACAAAACTTAGGTAGACCAGAAAGCCTCCCGTTTTGAACTTGGGGTCTTTCTACAGAGTCAGCCAGCTTTCTGTCCAAATTGCATCAATGGGGAAACCTGTAGGTCACATTTTTTCCAACATGGATGAACCATGAAAATATTACACTAAGTAAAGTCTTGCCCCCTTTCACACAGCTGCCTAGCTTTTGGTGGCTCCGAAGTCAAGACAATACCAAAAAAGAACACTGGACAGTTCTATCAATTGGACCAAACCCCAAGATATCGGAACTAACCCAACTCTCAGGAAAAATAAAAAAGACAATTTCCAGTTGGTTTTCAGGACATAAAAGATATCAAGAGTCACCATCAAATAAGACTAAGAGGTTTTCCTGAAACGGACAACTTTCTGAAACGCTTGCCGAAACTCTTTGTTAAACACAGTATAGATTATTGGATTGATGAGGGAGTTCAGATAGCCTAGCCAGGTGAAAAAGTCAAAAAGCGCTGGGGGGATCCAGCAGGAGTCTCTGCAGATGGGAAGGACCAGAGATGCTACAAAGAAGGGCAGCCAGCAGATGATAAAGGCCCCCAAAATGATCCCGAGGGTTTTTGTGGCTTTCCTCTCCCGGGCAGCAGAAATCCTCTTGCGTTCCAAGACACTATCGGCAAGCTTGATTTTCACGTGGTTAAAAAAGAGAGGGGAGCCGGCTGAATGAGAATGCCCCTCGTGAAGGCTGGGGTTGAGCGAGCACAGCGAGGACCCTGCAGAGCCTGTGATGAGATGCGCGGTGGTGAAGCGCTTCCCGTAGAGGGACGGCGGATTCAGGATGCGGTTCCGGGCGGCCATGTAGATACGGCCATAGAGGATGATGAGCAACACGGACGGGATGTAGAAGGCCCCACAGGTGGAGTAGATGGTGTAGGAGATCTGAGACGTGTTCACCAGGCACTCCGACATCTCTTCATGAGTTCTGGCCTGCCGCCAAAAGAGGGGCGGGATGGAGATGCAGGCCGAGATGGCCCAGACCATGGCGATCATGGCGGCCGCGTGGCCCACAGTCCGGCGTTTACCGTACTGCAGGGCATCCGTGATGGCCCAGTACCTGTCCAGAGCAATGACACAGAGATGCAGGATGGAGGCCGTGCAGCAGGTGATGTCAGAAGACAGCCAGATGTCACACAGGAGTTGGCCGAAGCTCCAGGTGCGGGTGGTGGTGTAGGCGATGCTGATGGGCATGACCAAGATGGAAACCAGCAGGTCCGTCATGGCCAGGGAGCCGATGAGACAGTTGGCTGGGGTGTGGAGCTTCCTGGTCAGGAAGATGGTAGCAAGCACGAAGGCATTGGAAAGCACTGTGGCCAGGGTGATGATGGAAAGGACCACAGCAAGAGCAATCTTGAGGGCTTGGAGGGTCCCTGGGTCCCAAGCCCCTGGAGTTTCTGTGGCATTCAAGGATCTGTTGGGAGCCCCCTGCAGAAGACCTTCTACTGACTGGTTTTGGGGGGACATTCTAGGTGGCTCTGTCTTTCCACAGACTTTCACATACACAGCTCTTTCTTTCACAGTTGTCCTGCTCACAGAATAAGGTCATCCTCCTGTTTCACGCTGGTGGGAGGCAGCCGTCAGAACCGAACCCAGCAAAAAGCCCTCAAAACTAGACCGTTTAAAAGAACACTGAGGTGACTACCACCGGGTAGTTAAAGGTCTTCCCTAAATCAGATGAATCCCCAGATGTCTCACTGTTGTGGAACTTTGCCCAGCAACTGATCAGGCGTTGAGGACACATGCTGGATTTGTTAGACATTTACCAGGACATCAAAACAGTCTCGGCAGTGCTCTGGAATTCTTGCTTTTGGCATTTTGGCTCCTTCCAAAGCTTGAGAGATAAATGTGTTTAATGAGAACTTAAGAATTTCCTCCATTCTATTCTGAGAAGATTCTGGATTTCAGGTCACCCCTGGGGATTTTTTTTTTTTTTTAACCAGAGACAAAAAGAGGTGCCAGCTGATTCAGAGAGACAGTGCAGTCAACAGCTCAGTTCTCCCAGGTTCGTCCGCATGTGTCATGAGGTAGTTAACTTTGGTTCCTGTCCCACTAAACGTCTGGAGCCCGAACAGACAAAACATTCCAGTTACCAAGACTCGAAGAATGCCTAAGCTGGGAGAAGCCAAAACAAAGAGATCACTGTGGGTTCATCCCGAAAGGCACGTGTTCAGAAGTTCTGGGGGTTAAGGAAAGACAAAAAGCAGAGTTAGGTTCTAGAAGGACAGTTAAGACGTTTGAGATTAACGATCAGATTAAAAGGATACTGTTTAGTGCTGGCAGTCATGCAGCCAAACTGGCATTTTCACACAGGTCTGGAGAAGACAGGGGAGGGCAAGGAGCCCCACCCCCACAGTTCTCAGAAGGGGCACAGTATCACAGCTGTTGGACGTATCACAGGTTTCTTACAAGTACATGAAACTAGCTCTGTGCATTGTGAATCAGAAATCATCCTATTTATTCAGTAACAATGGAACCTAAACAAAAATAACTAAACACACACACACAGAGGCCACTGGGAAAGATACCAAATTGTTACCATGTTCTTCTCTAGGAATTGGGGAGGGGGCGGTGACCTTTTTCCTATCATATGAGTTTTCCAAATTTCCTAGAGTGAGCATGTATGACTCTTAAAATCAAAAGTGCAAACAATACCTTTTCGTTAAGCAAAGAAATTGAACTGCAGGGAACTCCCTGGTGGTCCAGTGGTAAAGACTCCTCACTTTCATGACTGTAGGCCTGGGTTTGATCCTTGGTGGGAAACTAAGATTCCACGAGCCATGTGGCCAAAAAAAATAAAATAAAATAACTGCAGAAATAAAAATCCTGTGCCTTTTTTCATGGTGAAAGTTGAAATACAAAAATAAAAATTGGCTTTGCAAATGAGAATTGGAAATTAAGTCACAAAACAATCTTGAAGAATCATTTTCTTTTCTTTTCTGTGTCTGTGGACTTGAATCTGGGTTTCAGTATTTGGGACACGGGCAAGTCCTGGTATCTGAAGTCCACAGGGTCTGGCAGGAAGCCCCTGGGTGTATGGGTCAGCAAGAAGAATGCTAAGACCCCTTAGCCCAATCAATAACCCTACTGTGTCTCCCCCCCACCGTCTTGTGTGGAGTGCTACAACTCCACTAGGAATCCCTATGATTCATTTATCATTTTCTCTTCCAGCTCAGCTTAGCAAACAGGTCTTGCCCTGAGAGCATTCTACAGCCCAGGAAGGGAGGCAGACATGTAGTGTCAAGTACCCCGGGATGGAGCTGGCAAGGCAGAATATATATTATATATACATGCTTTTCTAAAAAACGTGATATCAGCAGCTGGTGGGATCTTAGTTCCCCTACCAGGGTTCAAAACCCGAGTCCCCTGTATTTTGCAAGGCAGGTTCTTAACCACTGGACCCCCAGAGAAGTCTTCACAATTTCACTCTTAAGGACTGCATATTTTTCCATTGGTTGACTACACATTAAGGAGAAGGGTCTCAGTAGTCAAAGTCAGAGGGATGGCATTCCTGGGGGCTAGAAAGATAAGAATAGAGGCCTGGAGGCTGGCGTGCAGAGCGTAGAGGATCAGGCGTGCAGGGTGGGGTGGGGGGGCAGGTGGTGGGCAGCAGGTCACGGCTAAGAGTTTCACTTGGACTGGGGCAATCTAGGCTCTAATCCTTGTTCTACCCCAGCCTTCCTGTATGACCTTGGGCAAGTCCTTATGTCTCAGATTTCTTTCCCAAAACAGGAGCCACCCCACCTGCCAACCAGAACTGCTGTGGGGCTTTCATTGCTCCTGGCAAGGTCAGCCTTTGAAACTCACTAAAAGCCCGAGATGTCAAGAATCATGGTCATCCTACTTTCTTCCTTCTGTTCAGCTCAGGGCTTTGTTGGAAAAGTTCAGTCTGTGGCTGTTGAGCTGTTTTATTTTTGATTTAAGTAGTTAATTTGGCTGTGTTGGGTCATAGCTGTGGGACACAGGGTCTCTGTTGTGTCCTGTGGGCTCTTTTGTTGCAGCACAAGAATTCTCCTGATGTGGCCCATGAACACAGTAGCTGTAGTACGAAGGCTTAGTTATTCCTCATGACATGTGGGATCTGAGTTCCTGGACCAGGATCGAACCCACATTGCTTGCACTGGAAGGCAGATTCTTAACGGTTGAACCACCAGGGAAGTCTCTATTGATTTTAAATCATTAAGAAGCTAAACGTACAAGATGGTAGTTTCCCTCTCATGCTCCCAAGGTGTGCTTTGTCTTAAAAAAAAATATCTGCGTTGAGGAGGGAAAACAGCCTGAGTTAAGAAAACCCTTCTTAAGCTACCTGTTCTGAAACATTCCCCAAATTTGAGGAATATTATCATCACACCTTTGATGGAGCGCTTGGTATGTTCCAGGGTGGGACCCTCTCCACCTATGGCCCCCAACTGACAAATGAACCAATCACCGCTCAGAAAGGTGATGTCACCTGCCCCAAGGTCACCAGGTGGAAGTGGAAAAACCGGGTCCAGGGTCAGCTCTGACATTTCCACTCCTCTCCACACTGCCTCAGTTCAGGAAGAAAAGCCTTCCGGCATGTTTGCTTCTAGGCATGAAGCTGGTTTGGGATCTCCTGGAGATAAAGGAAAATGGTGATTCCTTCACGCTACCCTACCCCACTCCTTGCCCCATCCCCCACCCCCAAAGGCCTCTGGCTGAAGCTCTCCTTTGGTTCACAGGGAAAATGTGAAGTCAGGTTGGACTGTTCGGAATTTTCTTCCCTCCAGATGGTCTGGGTGAGCAAGGTGGCGTCATTTCCCACAGAAGGCTGGTGTGCTTGCCCGACAAACCCAGGCGGTCACTCCTTGGGTTCCAGGCATTCCAATGACCTCATTCCAGTGAAAGGCGTGGGCTCAGAAAGACCCGGGAGGCTGGTGGGTGACATCTTGGGAAGAAGGACAGTGTGGCTTGCCTTGGTCAGGAATCAGGCTGGAGCTTTGTAGGAAGCCACAAGATTCTTTTTCTTTTTTTAGTTAATTTTTATTGGCATATAGCTGCTGTACAATGTTGTGTTAGCTTCTGCTGTACAGCAAAGGGAATCAGTTGTATGAATACATCTATCTTCTCTTTTTTGGATTTCCTTCCCATTTAGCTCACCACAGAGCACTGAGTAGAGTTCCCTGTGCTCTACAGTAGGTTCTCATTAGCTATCTATTTTATACATCCTCGGAGAAGACGATGGCACCCCACTCCAGTACTCTTGCCTGGAAAATCCTATGGACGGAGGAGCCTGGTAGGCTGCCGTCCATGGGGTCTCGAAGAGTTGGACACGACTGAGTGACTTCCCTTTCACTTTCCACTTTCACGAGTTGGAGAAGGAAATGGCAACCCACTCCAGTGTTCTTGCCTGGAGAATCCCAGGGACGGGGGAGCCTGGTGGGCTGATGTCTATGGGGTCTCGCAGAGTCGGACACGACTGAAGCGACTTAGCAGCAGCAGCAGCAGTGTATATATGTTGATCCCAATCTCCCAGCTCATCCCTTCCCCATTCACCCCTTGGTATCCATAAGTTTGTTCCCTACATCTGTGTCTCTATTTCTGCTTTGCAGAAGATTTGGTACATCTGTACCAAATCTTTGTAGATTCCATGTAGAAGTATTAATATACAATATCTGTTTTTCTCTTTCTGATCTACTTCACTTTGTATGACAGCTTCTAGGTCTATCCCAGAGAAGGCAATGGCACCCCACTCCAGTACTCTTGCCTGGAAAATCCCATGGACAGAGGAGCCTGGTGGGCTGCAGTCCATGGCGTCCCTAAGAGTCGGACACGACTGAGCAACTTCACTTTCACTTTTCACTTTCATGCGTTGGAGAAGGAAATGGCAACCCACTCCAGTATTCTTGCCTGGAGAATCTCAGGGACGGGGGAGCCTGGTGGGCTGCCGTCTATGGGGTTGCACAGAGTCGGACATAACTGAGGCGACAGCAGCAGCAGCGGCGGCAGGTCTATCCATGTCTCTGCAAATAACACTATTTTGTTCCTCTTACAGCTGAGTAATATTCCACTGTTTATATCTGCCGCTTGGGAATCACATGATTCTGAGGCTCTCTCCTGCCTACCATTCTTCCCCAACTTGAACAAAGTTGGGGGAATTTCCCACAATTCAGCTACCTTTGGAGATATAGACTCTAGGTCCATAGTCAACCCTCCCATCAAATAATAAGATAAAAAACAGAAATCGTATGTAATTTCAAATAATAAGGTAAAAAAACAAATTCAAACAATGAGCTACTGTCTTCAGTCAGCAGTAGGTGAAAAATTTTAATCTAGTTGTGTCATGTCATCTGATAAAGGTGGGAGCAACAGAAATGATCACCTCCCACTGGTTAGGTATACTTTGGAGGACACTTGTTAGCAAACAATTTGGCCTTATGTCATAAATCATAAATGTAATGACCACCTCATGACCCAGTAATTCCACTCCCAGGTATATAAGACAGAGAAACTTTTCAGTGTGTTCCCCGGCAGACGGCAACAAGAATAATCACAGTAGCAATGAGTAACAGCTAACAACTGGAAGCCACCCAAGCATCCGCCAGGAGCAGGATGGCAGAACGGGATGTATTCCTGTGCCCGCTGCTGAGCAGCAAGACTGGGTAAATCAAAGCGCATGCAGAACAGGGCCAACAACAAAAAAACATGCCAGAAGAAACAAACTGTTTAAGGATATAAATATATGTGGCAAAGCCATAAGGAAAAGTAAGGAAACAGTCAACATAAAACTCAGGGGAATTCCCTAGAAGTCCAGAGCTCTCATTAGAGGGGGAGTGGGTTTGATCCCTGGTCAGGGAATTAAAATCCCACAAGCGGTGTAGTAAATAAATAAATTAAAATAGCAATAAAATTCAAGCTAGTGCTTACCACTAGAGGGGAAAGGAAACAGGGATGTAATCATCACAGAGGGGTTTTAAAGGTATCAGTGATGTTTTTTAAGGCAATAGCAAGCACATGCTTGTTAATTGTTAGTCTTTAATCTGTAAGTATGTTTTATAAATACATTCACACACACACATATTCTTTTGTAGGGAATTTGATATTTTCATATTTTTTCTTAATCAATTTTGTACATTATAAAAAAGAAAAGCACATGACCAGCACTGGTAGTATTGGAACCAGCGTTGATACCTTGATTTTGACACATTAATACCTATCCCTACATCCTAGTCCCAAATTTCTCAGTTCTGATCCCAGCTCTGCCACTGATCAGCAGGGTAATCATGGGCAAGACATGATTTCTCTTTGACCCTCACTTTCTTTGTTTGTAAAAAATGGGAACATTAGCATGGCTTAGGGCTTCCCTGGTGGCTCAGAGGAAAAAACGTCTGCCTGCAATGCAGGAGACCCGGGTTTGATCTCTGGGTTGGGAAGATCCCCTGGAGAAGGAAATGGCAACCCACTCCAGTATTCTTGCCTGGAGAATCCCATGGACAGAGGAGCCTGGTGGGCTACAGTCCACGGGGTCGAAATGAGTCGGACACGACTGAGCGACTTCTCTGTGCTGACCCAAAGGGGTGTTCCAATAAGATCATATATGTGATAAGATGTAATTGTAGCATCCTGGACAAATGTAACCATAATAACAGAGCTGGAGGGGAATGGCTATAAGCATACATTTTGGGTCAGGCAGGCTCAAGTCCCAATCCCCGTCACTCCACTTTCTTGCTGTGACCATTGGGTAAGTTACTTAAGCTCTCTGAGTTCCGGTGATGAGGTGATAATTCACACCTTACCAGAATTTAAGGAGAACTGATTAGAGCATGGATTTTAATGCCCAGCATAGTAAATGATGACTTCTCTGGTTTCTCCAGGATGGAGCCAACCATGTTCAGGTCTCCAGGCAACAAGGTCTCTTCCCTCGCTAGGAACAAGGCATCACTGTCCGTTTTAGCGAGTGATGTCACCGTTGTCAGAACTACCAGCCATACCCGGGAGCTTCTCCCCTGCCCACCACAGTCCTGGCAGTCATCAAAGCAGAAGTTAGGACCTTCCTCACCCTCTCCTGGGAGAAGGAAACGACAACCCACTCCAGTATTCTTGCCTAGAACCTCCCATAGCAGGCTACAGTCCATGGGGCTGCAGAGAGTCGAACATGACTGAGTGACTTCACTTTCACTTTCAGCCTCTCCTGAGCCCAGCAGCATCTTCCCTGGAGTCCACATCACACAGACTCTAGCCATATCATACGCCTCCCAGGACCAACGTCTCTGCAGAGGGGTAGAGAGGAAAAGGCAGCGACACCTGGGTCTCAGTTCCAACTTGGTCCAAGGCTACCTCTGACCACAGCTGGCTGGACCAGGGTGGACTTGTGAGCCAAAACAAGCCAGCAGCTTCTCTCTTGGGAATTTAAATTGGAGACTGTGAACAGCTGGGTGGAGGGAGAGCTGATGGAGGGGGAGCAACTCGAATGCTAAGGATTGTGGGGCAGGAATCGGGCCACAGCCGTGACCAAGGGGCAGGTGGTGGTTGGGGGTGGGGTGGGAAAAGCCATCAGTAAACAACCAACCAACAGGTCCTCAGAGAGAGGCAGGAGGACAGGGCACACGGAGAAGGGAGCAGGGAGACAGGAGACCCAACTGCCCCAGGAGAGGAGAGGGAAGGAGCCTTCCAAGCCCAGTGAATTCTCCTTACCCTTAGATGTCCACGAGCAGCCTCTGGACCAAGGAAACCTCATTTGTAGCAACTTACACTTTTCCTGTTGAGCCAGTTCAAATGGACACAACAGGCTGGGAGAAAGAGAAATCAGACAGAGGATTTTCAGCTCCTTCCCACCAAACAATCCCTGCTGGGGACGGAGGCAAGTCACTCCACCTCCTGTGCTTTTCTCTCTCACCTGTACATTGGGGTCCTAATGCCTTTTGCCTAGAACTGCTATGTGGATTCCTGGAAGGCACAGTCACCGCAGGCATCCTTTTTAATCCCTCTTAACTAAGGCTTCCCACCCAGGGCTCAACTCTTCCAGCCTGCAGAAGAATCTGTCACCTCCCTATTCAGAAGGAGCTTTATTTTAACCGAGTGAGTCATAAAACCTTGCCAGAAACAAAGAGGATGTATGGGATTAATGTATCCTCAGAAGTCTGTCCCATCCTTTTGGAGGAAAAAAAAAAACACCAAAAACAACACCAACAAACTGTGATAAAGATTTGATGCAGCAGAATCAATGCCCCACAGAGGAATTCGTGCCTGTTCTTTCTCTGGAAGCTGTGCGGTACGGATGAGTGAGCCCTGAACGGGGAAACCATTCTCCTCAAATCTGAACACTGCTTTATATTTTACAGAGCGCATCCACAGCTGTTATTTCATCTATTCTCTCTACCGCATGGGACCTCACCTTCTCTGTAAAATCAGGGTATCAAGTCTGTCTCCCACGGGTGAAATAAATATGAGAGGAAGATTAAAAAATTTTAATAGGAGCGTGTGTCCATCTATCCATCAGTCAGTATATCTGTAAACGAATGCAAGTTTTGAAATCTAGTCAGTTTCTTGAGCAAGTCAACATTTTACCTCAATTATAAAATCTGGAGAATGGGGACTTCCTTGCTGGTCCAGTAGCTAAGAATCCTCCTTCCAATGCAGGGGACATGGGTTCGATCCCTGGCCAGGGAACTAAGATCCCACATGCTGCCAGGAAGCTAAGCTCAGCTGCTGCAACTGGAGAAGCCTGTGTGCCGCAACAAAGACTCAGCAGAGTCATAATAAAGTAATAATAAAATAAAATGACCTCTTAAAAAATCTGGCGAATGTCGAAAAATCAAAAGCAGCCAACCTCTGAGCTAGAACTTCTGCTCCCAGATATAAGCACAATAAAAACATGGACAAATGTTCACCAAAAGGCATGTGCAAGAATTATTCATAACAGCACTATTGAGCAACCCCAAACCGGAAGCCACCCACACAAAGGTCAACAGTCGAGTGGATAAATCCACTGTGGCATATTCCTACAGCGGAATACTACAGGTCAGTGAGAGTGAACCCCACCTCCCTGCCCCACTCAGCCATGTGAAAGAACTTCACGGAACAGAACACACTCAATGCTATGACCCCACGTGTGAGTCAAGCTTCATAAAGTTCATGAATGGGCAAAACTGATCTGCTGTGATGGGAGTCATGCTAGTGTGTTGGGGAGGGGATATGAGAGGGGCTGCTGGGTGAAGGTCATATGGTCTGCCCGCGCTACATGTGAACTTTCAAGCTGTGAACTTTCAAAGATGCTTGCATCTGTTCCAGCAAGGAACCGGAACCTGTGCCATCAACCTTAGGCATGAGTGAAACTGCAGCTTGCCCTCCGTCTCCTGCTGCCGATGGATCCTTCAGATCTACCATCTCCTACCTCTCCTCCCGCCTGCCATCAGTAACCCTTCTTGCCTGTTCCCTCGATGCCAGCCCTTGGATGCCAGCTGTTATGCTCTACTCTGTACTTCTCTAGGTACTGTACTATAAAATTTAAAATGCTTTATTTTCTGTTTTTTAAAATGTATTATTTGTGTGAAAAGTATCAGAGACCTATCACACAGTACTATATACCTGAATGTGTTAGTTGGGTACCTAGGCTAACGGGACTGGACTTGCGAACGAATTGGACTTGTACTCTCAGAACAGAATTCATTTGTATGGAGGGAACTTCCTGTATTCTGTTTCTTGAACTAGGTGTGTAAACTTTGTGAATATTCATTGGGCTGTGCATTTGTGTTTGGGGCACTTTCGTTTTTGTAAAAATGTTTACCCCCCAAAATTAGTGGTTGAGTGCCTAAGAACCTGGGGTACCAGTTCTGTGCTCAAAGGGGACCTTGAACTCGTCGTTTAACCTCTTGAGTTCAGTTTCCCCATGTGGCAAATGGGTATGGTAGCAGTACCAACCCCACAGGGCTATTTTGTTTGAATGAGCTGAGTGAAAAGCACCCGCTGTAGAGTAGATGCTCTGGGCATTTTAGTTAGTTGTAATTAACAGTCCCTCCCTAGCAATGATCTTGAAGGAACTTTTATTTTGTTGGTTTATTTTTAAAAACGTTTATTTATTTGACTGCATTGGGTCCTGGTTGCGGGGGATCTTTATTTGCAGCATGTGGGACCTAGTTTTCTGACCAGGGATCAAACCAGGGCCCCTTGGACTAGGATCATGGTCTCTCAGCCACTGGACCATCAGGGAAGTCCCTTGAAGGAACTTTTAAAATTATATAAACCAATATAATGAGCTGAGATGCTATGATTCAAAGATTACAGATGTCTTGCCCAAGATTACAGAGGAAAGTTCCACCTCCCTCCCAGCTCAGCTCAGTGTTTCCACTACCCCATGCTGCCCCCATCTTCCCCTGTCAAGAGAAGGCATATATTTCCTGGACCTGGGCTCAGCGTGGATCAGCTATGGCCAACAGGGTCAGGCAAAGCTGGCAGTGAACTTGTTCTACATCCAGTTCTCAAGATGCTGTGCATATTTCCGCTTGTGGTCCATCGTCTCCATGAGAAGACCATGTATGGGCTTACCACTGGTCCCAAGAGGAGGGGACAGAGACATGTGGAACAGAGCTGCTTATACCAATGGCCCCAGCAATCCCCATGGAGAACAGAGTGCCTCAGCTGACCAGCAGACACACGTGTGAGCCGCCAGTCTCCAGAAGCATGAATTTTAGTAGTAAATGTTACTGTTTTAATCCACAGAGTCTGGGGGTGGCTTGTTACACAGCCATAGCTGACCGGTATAGTCTCCTCTTAGTACAATAAGTATAGTATAGTAGTACTGAACTACTGAATTCTACCAACTTCACTGTCTAAACCTAACTCTGCCTTGGCTGTCTTCATTCTTCTCTACCCCTGTTGCCACTTCCTGTTTTGGGCCAAAATTTTCTCTGGCTTAATACAACATTTATTTATTAATTTATTTTGTCGATCTATTGATTTAGCTGTACCAGGTCTTAGTTGCAGCACAAAAGATCTTCAGTCTTCTTTGGAGCATGCAAGATCTTTCATTGAGGTATGCAGACTCTTATCTGTGGCATGTGGGATCCAGTTCCCCGACCAGGGATCGAACTCGAGCCCCCTGCACTGGAAGGATGGAGTCATAGCCACTGGACCACCAGGGAAGTCCCTCTCTGGCTTAAATGGTCTCCCTTCCTCCAATTCCTTCCATTCTCTTACCACATAACACCTGGAATCTTCCTTTTAACTAAGAGTCTGACCATATCACTCTTAAATCCTCCAGTGGCTCCCCCTGCACCTGGGATTAAGTCTCAGCTCCGTCGTTTGGTTGAAGAGAACCTTCATGAACCTTTAGTTACATCTGCAGCATCGCCTCTGAAACTCACAGGCTGTGACCTTCCCTGTCTAGCGTCACAGACCTGCTTGAGTTCCTGCCAGCGCCCTCCTGCCGCACCCACGTCCCAGTGCTGGGTCCTGCTCTACACCTTTGTCTTTGCTGTGTCCTCCGCCTAAGTCAACCTTCAGGACTAAACTCTGGCATCTCCCCAGGAAGCCTTTCCTAAAGGCTCTACCCCCACCAGCTTGGGTTAGGTGCCCCTCTTCTGGATGCCCACCACCAATGCTCTTACTACACCAAACTCTACCACTGAACATTGAGTACAGGGACCATATCTTGTTTCGCTCCTATAACCATGACACCTGGCCCACAGCATGAGGTCGATAAATGTTTAGGAAAAGCTCCATGAACCGAGGAATGGGCCCTGAGAACAGGGTACTGGACTGAGAGACGGTGGCCCTGGGCTTTAGCTTGGTTCTGCCATGAATTCTCTGTGACCTTACAAAAGACAGTTCCTCCTCTGGGCCTCAGAGTCTTTATCTTGAAAATGAGAGGGTTGGGTCAGATCAGAGATTCTCTTGCTGTGCATCAGAATCACCTGGGGGAGCTTTAAAAAAAATACAAATGCTGTTACAAACAACAAGAAAATAAGGATGTCCAGGCTTAAACCCCCGAGGGCTAGAGCCCAGGCTCTGTAATTGTTCAGAAGTCCTCATGTGTTTCCAAGGTGCAACCAGGTTTGGAAACCACCGGCCTGGATGACCTCTGGTGATCTTCATCACTGGCGATCTGGTTATCTTGAAACGAGGTAAAGGTTGTTTCCAAGGCCTTTATAACAGGGAAGCATGAGAATCTGTCTTACTCTCAGCCTTGTGCTGTGTCAACTGCCAGCCTTCATCAGGGAAGGGACCACTTTGAATGACTAAATTGCACAAAGACTCCCACTGGGTGCTCTCACGCTGGTGAGAAAGAGGGCAGAAAGGTTTTAAACTCTCACCATTAACCTCTCACACTACCTCTTGGGGTAGAAATTCCCCCATATTACAGATGAAGAAACTGAAGTTCAGAGAGGTAAAACGCCTAGCCCAAGACCACACAAAGTGAAATTGCTCAGTTGTGTCCGATTCTTTGCGACCCCACCAACTGTAGCCTACTGGGCTCCTCTGTCGGTGGGATGTTCCAGGCAAAGGTACTGGAGTGGGTTGCCATTTCCTTCTCCAGAGGATATTCCTGGCCCAGGGATCGAACCCAGGTCTACCTGCATTGAAGGCAGACGCTTTACCCTCTGAGCCACTAGGGAACAGGCACTATGTAAAACAGCTGGAAGTCACAGCCAGTCCTGAGAAACTGTGGAGCAGTTGCTCCTGGCCACATGTGGCCCCTGAGAGCCTGAAAGTGTGAAACACACTGGTTTCAGACTTACTTAAAAACAAATGTAAAATACCCCATTAATAGAATAAATATTTCTATCAATCACACGACAACATTTTGGATATGTTGAATAAGTAAAATATAAATCAAAATCAATTTCACTTTTATTTTAAAGTGGCTACCTCTAAATTTTCTAGATCTACAGTTACATCTGTGGGGTCTTCCTTGGTTGCCCAGTGGTTAAGACTTCACTTTCCAATGCAGGGTAAGCTGGCTCAATGCTTGGTCTGGGATATGCCAGAAAACCAAAACATGAAAACAAAAGCAATATCACAGGGGTGATATCGCCCCCTAGGGATCATTTTGGGACTGTAGTCTCAAAAAAGAAAAAGAAATGCAAGTAGGCAAAGTGGCAATGGCACCCCACTCCAGCACTCTTGCCTGGAAAATCCCATGGATCAAGCGAGGAGCCTGGTGGGCTGCAGTCCATGGGGTCCCTAAGAGTCGGACATGACTGAGCGACTTCACTTTCACTTTTCACTTTCATGCATTGCAGAAGGAAATGGCAACCCACTCCAGTGTTCTTGCCTGGAGAATCCCAGGGATGGGGAGCCTGGTGGGCTGCCGTTTATGGGGTCGCACAGAGTCAGACACGACTGAAGTAACTTAGCAGCAGCAGCAGCGGAGGAAGCCTTAAATAGCTGAGAAAAGAAAAGAAGTGAAAGGCAAAGAAGAAAGGGAAAGATATACCCAACTGAATGCAGAGTTCCAAAGAATAGGAAGGAGAGATAAGACAGCCTTCTTAAGTGAACAACGTAAAGAAATAGAGAAAAACGATAGAAAGGGAAAGACTAGAGATCTCTTCAAGAAAATTGGAGGGGTGGGAATATTTCATGCATAGATGAGTACAAAAAAGGACAGAAATGGCAAGGAAGGACCTAACAGAAGCAGAAGAGATTAAGAAGAGGTGGCAAGAATACAGAGAATTATACAAAAAAGGATTTAATGATCCAAATAACCACGAAGGCGTGGTCACTCGCCTAGAGCCAGACATCCTGGAATTCGAAGTCAAGAGGACCTTAGGAAGCATTTCTGCGAACAAAGCTAGTGAAGGTGATGGAATTCCAGTTGGGCTATTTCAGATCTTAAAAGATGATGCTGTTAAAATGCTGCACTCAATATGACAGCCAATTTGGAAAACTCAGCAGTAGCCACAGAACTGGAAAAGGTCAGTTTTCATTCCAATCCCAAATAAAGGCAATGCCAAAGAATGTTTCAACTACCATACAATTGTGCTCATTTCACATGCTGGTAAGGTAGTGTTGAAAATCCTTCAAGCTAGGCTTCAACTGTATGTGAACCGAGAGCTTCCAGATGTTCAAGCAGGATTTAGAAAAAGCTGAGGAACCAGAGATCAAATTGCCAACACCCTCTGGATCACAGAAAAAGCAAAGGAATTTAAAAAAACATATACTTCTGCTTCATCGACCACACTAAAGCCTTTGACTGTGTGGATCACAACAAACTGTGGAAAATTCTGAAAGATAGGAATACCAGACCACCTGACCTGCCTCTTGAGAAATCTGTATGCAGGCCAATAAGCAACAGTTATAACCAGATATGGAACACTGGACTGGCTCAAAATTGGAAAAGGTGTACGTCAAGGCTGTATATATATTGTCACCTGCGTATTTAACTTATATGAAGAGTACATCATGCACAATGCCAGGCTGGATTAAGCACAAGCTAGAATGAAGATTGCCGGGAGGAATGTCAATAACCTCAGATATGCAGATGACACCACCCTTATGGCAGAAAGCGAAAAGGATCTAAAGAGCCTCTTGATAAAACTCAACATTCAAAGAACAAAGATCATGGCATCCAGTCTCATCACTTCATGGCAAATAGATGGGGAAACGATGGAAACAGTGACAAACTTTATTTTCTTGGGCTTCAAAATCACTGTGGACAATGACTGTAGCCATGAAATTAAGAGACCCTTGCTCCTTGGAAGAAATGCTATGAGAAACCTAGACAGTATATTAAAAACCAGGGATATCACTTTGCCAACAAAGGCTATGGTTTTCCCAGCAGGCATGTACAGATGTGAGAGCTGGACCATAAAGAAGGCTGAATGCCAAAGGATTACTGCTTTTGAACTGTGGTGCTGGAGAAGACTCTTGAGAGTCCCTTGGACAGCAAGGAGATCAAACCAGTCAATCCTAAATAAAATCAACCCTGAAAATTCAATGGAAGGACTGATACTGAAGCTGAAGCTCCAATACTTTGGCCTGATGTGAAGAGCTGACTCATTGGAAAAGACCCTGACGCTGAGAAGACTGAGGGCAAGAGGGAAAGGGGGTGACAGAAGATGGGACAGTTGGATGGCATTACTACGTGAGCAGACTCTGGGAGATAGTGAAGTACAGGGAAGCCTGGTGTGCTGCAGTTCATGGGGTCACAAAAAGTCGGACACAACTTAGCAACTGAACAACAATTCTCATGAAATTCAATGCAGTCCCAGGAAGGGGTTTAGGACAGTACCTGGAGCTTGTGGGCAGGGGCTGGTCAAGGAGTAGTAGTCAAGTAATGGGCAACATTATTAACAGCTTACTATGTGCCAGGCACTGTGCTAAGCACTTCCCCTATATCAACTCACCAAAGTCTGACCACAGCCCTCTGAAGTTGGTGCTATTATTATATCCATTTCCCAGGGAAGGAAGCTGAGGCTCAAAGAAATGTTTTGTCTAAGGCCCCAGAGCTAGGACACTATAGATCTAAAATTGGAACCTGGCTTGGTCTGTTCCAAGCTCCACCACTCATAAAAGGTACTGAGTCAAGTCAGTTCCACTTCTTTCTTCATTCACAACCATTAAACTACACGTGATGCCACACATTCAAAAAACCTCCGCTGGGTCCCTGATATGTTCTGGGCTCCATCACTCTCACCTGAAGGGGGTCTTTCTCTGCCAGGTTGAGGGAGAGACTCAGGCCCAGAGGACGGCGCGCAGATACCGTCCATTCACACTGCACACAATCCTCTGCTTACTTTTTCACCACAGCTCAGAGAGAAGGGCTGGAAGGTGGTTATAGCAGCGCTTCTCACACTTGAATGCACACATGCATTACCTACCATCTTTTTAAAAATGCGGATTCTGGGACTTTCCTGGTCCAATGGCTAAGACTCCGCACTCCCAACACTGGAGGCCCAGGTTCGAACCCTGGTCAGAGAACTAGATCCCACATGCTGCAACTAAGAGATCCCACCTGCTGCAACTAAGACCTGAGGTAGCCAAATAAATTAATTAAACATTTTTTTATTCTAAAAAAATATTTATTTATTTTTTGCTGTGCGGGGTCTTTGTTGCTGTGCGGGCTTTTTCTGTAGTTGCGGCGAGCAGGGGTGACTCTAGTTATGGTGTGAGGGCTTCTCATTGTGCTGGCTTCCCTCATTCCAGAGCACGGGCTCCAGGCGTGTGAGCTTCTGAAGTGGTGCCATGCGGGCTCAGTCGTTGCCGTTTCTGGGCTCCAGGGCCCAGGCTCAGTAGTTGTGGCTCAGGGGCTTAGTTGCTCTGCGGCAAGTGGGATCTTCCCAGGCCAGGGATCAAGCCTGCATCTCCTGCCTTGGCAGGGAGACTCTGAGCTACTGAGTTACTGGGGAAGTCCCAATAAATAAATACTTCTTAAAAATGCAGATTCTGATTCTGTGGGTCTGGAGCAGGAGCTGAGACGCGGCCTTCCAGACAGGCTGCCAGGCGATGCGCAGCTCTGCTGGTGCCACTGACTTGCGTGAGGGTAACGGTTATGTCAGCAGCCCTGGGGTTTAAGGGGGATCTCAGCATGTCAGAGCAAGAAGGACCCTTAGGAATGACCCACTCCAACTCTCTGGTGGTGCTGATAGGGAGAGAAAGGGCGAGACACTAGCCAAAGGTCACACGGTGAGTTACAGACAGACACTGCATCTTCGGAGTCCCATCCACGCCCCTTCCCATCCACCGTCTCCAGTTGGCGGCAGCATTCAGGACAGGTGTACCCAGACGCTGTCACAGCCTAGTCACGCCACACGCTTTTGGCATTGTCCCATCCTCTCCCCGCTTCCCATCTGAGCTTCCACACGAGGGAAGTAATCCTGGGAGCAGACTGGCAGGGCAGACCACACTCTGCAAGAAACCTTCAGGGCCGCAGCCTCTGGTCCTGGAGCTCAACTTGCCCCTCCCCGCCAGATGCTACACATCTGGGTCCCCAGGAAGCACTTGAGCTGATGGATGGAGTGAAACTGTATTCAGGACAGGGGAGAGACTGACTTCTCCAGACTGGATGAGCAGGGTACTTACAACAGGAATTCATGTCCTAGAAATTAAACGCTGAATTTGTTGGTGTTTACAGGATTCACCATCTGCTTTCCCTGCTGGGAAGCACAATACAAGCCATGATGAGAATATAAACTTAAAAGTCAGGTAGGGCTTTGGAGTTGGGGGAATTTGCTTCCCAGCTCAGCCATTTATTAGCTCTGTGACCTTGGGCAAACTACTCCACCTGTCTGAGGCTGTTGACGCATCATCCCTTCAATAGTGAATGACTTAAAGCCTATCACAGGCATTCCCTGGTGGTCCAGTGGTTAAGAGTCCATGCTCCCATTACAAGGGGCACAGGTTCAATCCCTGGTGGGGCAACTAAGATTCCACAAGCTGTACAGTGTGGCCAAAAAAAAAAAAAAAAAAGAACGGCCTATCACATGTTGCCAAGAGCAATACAGATGTGGGTCCTGCTCTTAGGAAGACACCGCAGCCCTGGGGAAACCCTCCTGGAACCTGCCACCATGGAGGAGGACAATGGAGCAGGCAAGGAGCCATGGGAAAGTCAAGCACCTGCAGCAGCCCTAAGATCCCTGCTGAAAGTGGCTTTGAAGGGACTTCCTTAGCAGTGCAGTGGATAAGAATCCTCGTGCCAACGCAGGGGACATGGGTTCGATCCCCGGAACGGGAAGATTCCACATGCTGTGGGGTAGCTAAGCCCGTGCGCCACAACGACTGAGCCTGTAAGCCATAGCTGCTGAAGCTCTTGAACCCTAGAGCCCACACATCGCAACAGAGAGTAGCCCCCGCTTGCCACCAACTAGAGAAAGTCCACACAGAGCAAGGAAGACTCAGTGGAGACAAAAATAAATAAATAAATAAGAAAGAAAAGGCGGCTTTGAAGCTAAGCACTGGCAACAAATAGAATCAGCAAGTGAAGAGGACCCGGGGCCAATGACATCTATTCCATGAGACTTCCCTTCCAGGGAAAGCAAAATCTTCCCTGCCATGCACCCCAAATTCTTTCCCTTTTTCTGTTTTTTTTTTGCTGCACCATGGTGGCACGGGGGATCTTAGTTTCCCCGACCAGGGACCGAACTCCTGTCCCAGGTAGTGGAAGCGTGGAATCTTAACCCCTGACCATCAGGGAGTCCCAGATCCTTTTCTTCACTTCCTGCTACTTACCCGTCCAGAGACCGCACAGTCCAGTCCTCTCCTCTCATCCTCCTGTTGACCTGCACCCAGCAAGAGACCCCACCTCCAGCCTGGCTGAGACCTCCTCCTACAAATCCCTGTGCTTCTCTCTCTCCTCTGAGCCTTTGCATGGCAAGTCCCTCTACCTGGAATGCCCTCCCGCCCACTCCTCCACCCTCTCTGGAGGTTTCTCCGCATGGACTGCTCCCCCCTTCCCCCGTCCCATTGGCCTTCTTATGACTTATCACACTGGACTCTCCCCCCCTGGGGGCTCACATGCTGACTGCCTGACTCCCTGTTGGACTTGAGTCTGGAAGGGAGGGGGACATGGGGGACATGAAGCCCAGGGACCTCTGTGTGGGGTACCCTTGCACCCTCACGCACCTGTCCAGCTCCAGTGTCCCCCTCAGGACTGAATTCAACTGCCTCCTCTTTGCTGAAATGTGTTCACCCCTTGCACCCGAGTGGCATCAGTCTCTGCTCAGTGGTGCCAGCTGAGGCCTCATGGCAGGATTCTCACCGTGCAGTTCTCATCATCCTGCCTGCAGTGCTTGTGGGTCTTTCTCCCCACAAGGTGGTAGCTTCCTGGAGCAGAGTCAGGTTTTGTTCACAGCTGTATGTTTGGGCTTAATAATGATTCGGTAAGGATTTACTCTAAGAATGAATGAAAGAAGCACACTGACAAGTTTAGGTCTCTCCCCCAACCCCTTGCTTTGTGCCAACTGGTTACAAATATCTTGTGTTCATCCCCTCTGAATGCCTCACAGGGAACCCAAACTCAACTGAGCCACAACGTTCCTCACCCACCCCAGCCCCTCCTGCCTGCTTCTTTTGTGGGCATTATCCTGTTCTTATTTATTCACCCATCCCCAACACTTGGAAGAAACCTCCCTCCTTCCCTCTTCCCAGCATTTAACTAGTTATTTCCCTTCTATGAATTAGGAAGCTGAAGCTCAGAAATGTAATGCAACTGGCTCAAGGTCACACAGCAAATAAATGCCAGGTCCAGGGCCTTGCCTGTCTAGACTCCCTACCTGTCTAGCCTGACTCTCACCCCCCCACAGGTGCTTAGTTACCCTGCGGCATGTGGGATTTCATTCCCTGACCAGGGGTCAAACCCGAGTCCCCTGCATTGCCAGCTCATTTCTTAACCACTGGACCACCACCAGGAAGTCCCTCTCCAGGTTTGTTTGTGCTCCTTATTCCTCTGGCTGGAAGCTCCTTGAAGATCTACCTGTTTCCTCCCCACTCCAGCGACCGGAGCACAACAGGCTTACAATCAACATAGAGGAACACTTCACGTAAGGCTCAAATGTGCTGAAGAAAAATAACAGCATTCCTTTTTCTCCTGTTTAAAACCCTCCATCTCAGAATAAAATCCGAAAGCATCACCATGGCCTGCAGGGCCCTAGGTAATTCCCCCGCCCCCCTCAGCCACCTCTCTGACTTATCTCTTACCATCCCCTACTCCCTGTGGCCCATTAAATATCACCTTCTTGGCAAAGCTTTGGACCAGCCAAGCATAAAGTAGCCCATCCTTTGCCGTAGCACCTTGCTTCATGCTCATTTGAGTGGTTAATCGTATCTGATATTTTCTGCTTGTGTGTTTATGGCTTGTCTCCCCTCCACACCCCCCACCCCCCCCATGCACTTTCTAGCTCACCGCTCTCTCCCCAGGGCCTAGAACAGTGCTGAAAGTGAAAATGAAGTCACTCAGTCGTGTCTGCCTCTTTTCGACCCCATGGACTGTAGCCTACCAGGCTCCTCCATCCGTGGGATTTTCCAGGCAAGAGTACTGGAGTGGATTGCCATTTCCTTCTCCAGGGGATCTTCCTGACCCAGGGATCGAACCTGGGTCTCCCACATTGCAGGCAGACACTTTACCATCTGAGCCACCAGGGAAGCCCCGAACAGTGCCAGGCTGACAATAGATTGGTGGATCTACAGCCAGAAGAGCTATCTGGGCTGGAGACATGCATTTATGAGTCACATGCACACAGGTGGGAACTAGTGCCAATGGTGAGGGTGAGATCACCCAGGCAGGGTGTCTACTACGAGGAGAGAGGAGTGCCTGAGACAGCAGAGCGGCTAATGGCTGTAGAGAGGAGGTTGAACCTGCAGAAAGAACAGATGAAGGGAAAACACGACAGGGTCAAGTCACAGGAGCCAGGAGAAGAGAGTGTTTCCAGAGGCAGGAGGGTCATCAGGTAGGAGGTCAAAGACTGAACAGCGGCTGCTGAATTCAGCTTCCTGGAGACCATGGGTGACCTTGGCAGGCCGATGCCTCCTTCATGAGGGCTATCTGTGCAATAAGAGGGATCTCTCAGGTCCTAGGAACTCCTATTTCTGAGAATCTGAATTTCTGCTCACATTCACATCACCCTCACCAAAAAAAAGAAGAAAAGAAAAACAATTATCTTCCTGTGGGCTAGGAGAGAAGGGATGACCAGGGGGTGGTCACCCTCATTATTTATCCATCAGACAACTGACAAACTGAGGAAGCATCTCTATATTTCCCAGCCTGTCCTGGGCACCACTAGGAGATGAAGAGGCCCCAGACCCTGCCAGTCACATCCAGGTGGCCACCCCCTCCCTCCCATGCTGTCCTCTAGGTACTGGTTCCCAATGCCTTCATGCCAAAGGCCACCCACTTCTCCCCACCATCTGGACAGGACCGAAAACTGCAAAAAGCCCAGTTGCCCCAGTGGCATTTGCTGGCGGCTGTTGGTAAAGAGTATCTTGATGCCCTCGTGAGGAAGGCCAAGACCCTGGGCTGTGGAGGAGGGGAGCCACCTGAAGGAGAGCAAAGACCCACACTGTGTGGTGATTAGAAAACACTGGAGGGACCTCCCTGGTGGTCCAGCGGCTTAGACTCCATGCCCCCAAAGCAGGGGGTCTGGGTTCAATCCCTGCTCAGGGAGCTAGATCCGATGCTGCAACTAGGCGTTGGCATGCCACAGCTAAAACCTGGAGAGCCAAATAATAAAAATCAACGAGTATTTTTTTAAAAAGCATTGGGAGCTGATTCCAGGGAGACAGTGAGAGGTTGCTCCTACCATCCGGAGCAGTGGCAGCCACAAGTGCCCGAGCTGCTGTCTGCAGCCAGGTGCCGCGCTCAGTAATGGCCTATTTGATTTGCCCAGCAACGCTGTGAGGTGGCCGCTCGAATCCCCTTTTGACATGGCAGGAAATCAAGGCTCAGAGAAATTAAGGGCTTTCCCAAGGTCACACAGCTAGTAAATAGCCAAGCCCCGTGTGCTAAGGCAGCCAATCTGACTGAGAGTCCCTGCTCTTAACCTTAGACCTTCCCCAGCTAGTGAGGCAAAGGGACCTTAGTCTTATCTTCTCTTCCACGCAGTATGACCTTGGGCGAGATTTATTCCCTGTTCTCTGCATCTGCATTAAAGCAGGTTTCTTAGTGCTCTTCCATGTCTGATGTTATGTAATTAATTGGGATTTGGACAGAGCTTTACAGTATATAAAAAGACATTCATAAGGCATCTCATCCCCCCTCCCATCCTCTCCATTTGATAGATGTGCAAACTGAGGTTCGAGGAGACTCAGTGAGTGACCCGCCCAAGGTCACAAAGCAAGTTAGGGCCGCCGGGGTTCGCTCTCCACACTAGACGTTCCTCCAACTCCAGAAAGGAGCGGCCCGCGGCCCCCGACCTGGTGGACAGGGGGAGGCCCTCGGCTACCCTCGGCCGCCCCGGGCCACTTGGTGGGGGGGTCGCAGCCCCGGCCCGGGCGATGGGGGGAACGCCTCCCGCCCCGCCAGATCTCCGGGAACACGCTCCAGGCAGGCATCCCGCAGCCGGCCCCGGGCGCTGCCTCGACCCACCCTCTATCCCGGAGCTCGGGACGGCGCCCCCCGCGACGCGCCCCCGCGGCCGGGCAGGTCCTCCGGGAACCCCCTTCCGGCGTTCGGGCACTAGCCCCCCGCGCCCGAAGGCACCGGGGGGCGGGACGCTCGGGCCCGCGGGGCGCCGAGGAGGGCGCCGCCTCCCCGCCCAGCTCTACCTGGGTGGCCGGACTGCGAGCCGCCGGGGCCCCGGCGCCCCTCCCCGGGGCGGCACCGGGCTCCGAGCGCTTACCCGCTCCCGAGCACGCAGGTGCGGACCGCGGGCTCGCCGGCCCGGGTCCTCGTCTTCGGCCGGCGCTTCGTCTCCCCTCCGGCGGCCGCCGCATCTCCGCCGCGACCTCCCCAGTGGAGCTCGGGGCGCGCCGCCCGCCCCGCCGCCCCGGGGGCCCTCCCCTGGCCCCGCGCCCTTGCGATGCCCACCTCCCGGCGCCCTGCGGCTCCGGCTCTAGGCTCCCCTTCCCGCGCCTGCCGCCGCTCCTCGCTCCCTGGCCCCAGCTCCTCCCCCGCGAGGCTTCCTCCCCACCCTGCTCGCCGCCCGCCCGAGGGAGGCTCAGCCCCCTTCTGGTCCTGGACGCGTGGCCCCAGCTCCAGGCCCCCGCCTCCGCCCTCGCCGCAGCCCTAGCTTCAGGGGTAGGTGGGCGCCAAGGAAGCGGGGTTGACGAAATCCCCAGCCCGGTACCACGGGGCCCCCACCTGTAGGGGAGAGGACGCACTGGGTCCAGAGGAGGGATGTTGAGAGGTGGGCCCTGCCTAAAGACCCCTGGTGAAAGCCTAGCCTCCCCCTTCTGTCCCTGCCCCCTGTCTTTCTCTCTAGTTAGGGATCGAAGTCGGGTCTCCCGCATTGCAGGCAGACCGTTTAGCATCTGAGCCACCAGGGAAGCCCCTTTCCTTCATTTAACAAATATTGATGGATATGTGTGTCAGGCACGTTCTAGACAGTGGGGACAGACCAGTGAACGAAACGGATGTTGACCTAAAGGAGGTGACGTGCAGGCAGTGAGTAAAAGGTTAGAAGTGATTTTAGAGGTAAATGGCGTGGAGGACCATGAAGCAGAGAAGGGAGATAGAGTGAAGTGCAGGTTCGAACAGGGAGGTCGGAGGAGGACTCCCTGGGAAAGTGACATCCGAACAGGAGGTGAGGGAGTGAGCCCTGCAGAAATAAGGGGGCACCACACTGCACATGAGGGCAGCCCGGGAGGGCAATGAGGAGTAGGAGCTGAGGTCAGGGAGGCAGGGGAAGGGGCAGTTGCTGCCCTCTTTCAAACAGCAAATTCTCAACCCTCAGGTTCCAGTAGGTGTTGGGGGTGCCTGGTTCTGGGAACAGGGTCAAGAGAAGACTTGAGCACAAAGAGCAACCACGGGAAAGGTTCAGGAGGAGGTCCAGGCCTGGCTAGGGCCAGGTTTCATGCCTTCAAGGGGAGCTGGCCTTCTGTCTCCTTGTGAGCTTTCTGTCTCCTTGTTCATGTATTTCCAGGCCGTGTTATTTGAATTATTTCCAATCTGTGCATCCGCTGCTACGATTGTCGTGTCTTCTTGATGAACTGGTCCTTTTAGCATTTTGAAGTAACCCTCTGTCCCTGGAAACAGCTCTTGTGGTGATGTCTCCTTAAGCAGCTGTCAGGAGAGGCTGGTTTGTTTACAGCGCCCACAGCTGTTTGACATCTGGTATACCCCAAACTCAGCAGCTCCTCCAGACTTCCTTCCCAGTGTCCTTCTGCGCCCTTCTGCTGCACACTTTCTCTACCCACCTGGCCCTCCCCTCCTTCCTCCACCCCTCACCCTCCTGGTTTACCACCTAATGGTTGGCCTGGAACCTTCAGCTCTCTCCATCTTTCTCTTTTTTGGAAGGCTGTGATCGATGAGCATTAATAATGCAAACGTTCTTTTTGTCTTAGTGCAAATCCCAGGCAGATAAATCACTGGCAAATAGAAGTTACCGGCAGCCACACCTCAGCTTCTCCACTCTTTTCAGGCCCTGGGCTCTTCTCCCAGCAAGGAAGTGGGAAGACGGACCAATGAATGCCAAATGTAGGCATTGCCCAAAATGGGTATACTGCTGATGACCCAAGTTGAAGATTTGTAGAGGAAGGGGTCCTATCTACACAGCTCAAGCATATGTAGGTGCTGCCAAAATATCAGCCTGAGATTGGCAGGTGGAAATCACAGAGCAAGGTAAATATAGACACGCCCGGGGTGTGTATCCTCACTGAAAAGACCCTGCCAGCCCCAGAAGGGGCTCTGACCAGGGATGAGAAACAGAAGGGACGGGAGAGAGGGCAAAGAGAGCGAGACTGCAGCCCCTCAGCAGACAGCTGACATCATTTAACAATAAAAGCAGCCAGAGATGCGCAGTGCTGTTGGAAAGATGGTTTAGGGGAAAGGCTGGGTCTGAGGGAGAGGGTTCACTTCAGCTTCTCAGCCCTCACCCAGGGCCAGCGGATGTGTGAAGCCTAGTCCTAGCTCTCAGGAAGCACACAGACCAGGAGAGAAAACCCACAGGCAGTTAAGCATAGCACCGTGTGGGGGGAGGGAGAGAGGTGAGAGGGCATGGTAAGGAACTCAGAGGACTGCATGCCCCACCTGGGAAGTGAACAAGGGCCAACCCTGTGCTGAGCCCTGAAAGGTAAGTAGGAGGCTTCTGAGGAAAGAAGGGGGAAGGAGAGCAGAGAAGTTCCCTGGTAGTTCATAGTTCAGTTTAGTTGCTCAGTTGTGTCCGTCTCTTTGCAACCCCATGGACTGCACCATGTCAGGCTTTCCTGTCTGTCATCAACTCCTGGAGCTTGCTCAGACTCATGTCCATGGAGACGGTGATGCCATCCAACCATCTCATCCTCTGTCATCTCCTTCTCCTCCCTCCTTCAGTCTTTCCCAAGACCAGGATCTTTTCAAATGAGTCAGTTCTTCGCATCAGGTGGCTAAAGTATTGGAGTTTCAGCTTCAGCATCAGTCCTTCCAATGAATATTCAGGACTGATTTCCTTTAGGATGCACTGGTTGGATCTCCTTGCAGCCCAAGGGACTCTCACTTGTCTTCTCCAACACCACAGTTCAAAAGCATCAATTCTTTGGCACTCAGCTTTCTTTATAGTCCAACTCTCACATCCATACATGACTACTGGAAAATCCATAACTGACTAGATGGACCTTTGTTCCTTCCCTGGTAGAAGGAACAGCTTAAGGGTGCAAAGGGGTGAAATTTGGTTACAGAAACTGAAAGTCTGAAGATACTGCTAGAGTGGGGAGAAGTCATCAGGATGAGGCTGGACATAAAAGAGAACAAAACTATGTCATGTGCAGGATGTGGATGGACCCAGAGACTGTCATAGAGTGAAGTAAGTCAGAGGAAAACAAATACCATATATAAATGCATATATGTGGAATCTAGAAAAATGGTATAGATTATCTTATTTGCAAAGAAGAAATAGAGACACAGATGTAGAGAACAAACATATGGACACCAAAGGGGAAAGGGGGTCGGGGGTGAACTGGGAGATTGGGATTGACATATATACACTATGGACACCATGCATAAAATGGGTAACTACTGAGAACCTACCGTATAGAGCAGAGAACTCTGCTCAGTGCTGTGCGGTGACCTAGATGGGAAGGAAATCCAAAAAGAGAGGAAGTGTGTGAACATGAAGCTGATTCCCTTTGCTGCACAGCAGAGACTAACACCACACTGTAAAGCAGCTATATTCCAATGAAAACTAACAATAATAACAATAACAAGATGAAGCTGGAGAGGCAGGAAGGGACCAGTTTACGAAGAGCCTCGGATGCCAGGTAAAGATGCTCATGTTTTATCCTGAGAGCCGTGGGAGCCAGGGAAGGGCTTTGAGCAAGGGAGAGGCATGACTGGACAGGGTAGACTGGCAATCCATAGTATCCTGAACTCCGACCATGATACCCACTTCCGCTACCATGATGAAAAAACCTGGGGGCAATTTCTGATGGGCTCTCCCCCACTCCAAGCCATCCTCTGTGTTTAAAGAGAGCAGGTTTCCTAAAACTCATGGACCCACTGCCCAGACAGCCCCAGTCCTTCCCCTCTCCCTCCTGAATGGTCCTGACTCCCTTGTCCCAGCATCCAGACTCTTCCCAGTCTGTCCCCTCTGTATCCTGCCTTCTCAAACCCGGCTCATGCTCTTCCTCTCGTGTGGAAAGTTCTGACCTTCGTTTCCACTGCTCAGAATGCCCCCACCCTCATTCCAGAATCTTTCACGTCTCCTTGGCTCACCATGACTCATCCCTCAAGAGAAATGGTGGTTCTCTTCTTGAAGGGCCGAGTGAGGAATTGAAAGTGTTGACTCAGTGATCAGACTGAGTTTGAATCTTGATCTCACTGCTCAGTAGCTGTGCAACCCCGGACAAGTTATCGAAATTCTGTGCTGCTGGTGCTATTTAATCATTAAGTCGTGTCCGACTCTGACCCTGTGGACTGTAGCCCACCAGGCTCCTCTATCCATGTGATTCCCCAGGCAAGAGTACTGGAGTGGGTTGTCATTTCCTTCTCTAGGGGAGCTTCCTGACCCAGGAATCGAACCCAGATCTTCTGCTTGGCAGGCGGATTCTTTACTGTTGAGCCACCTGGGAAGCACATCTAAATGCTCTGAGCCTCAGTTTATTCACGTGTCAAAGAATCAAAGTAACAGTCCCTGCTTTGTGGGGCTATAATGAGGGGCAACTTAAAGTCATGCATCTAAGTTCATAGCCCCGTGCCTGGCGCACAGTAAGCCCTCCATGAGTTTTCACTATCACTGGCACTGTAACTGGAATGCCACACTTTTCACAATTATGTCGCATCCACCTCCCTCAATATCTGGAGTTCCCCAAGGGTAGAGGTTATTCATCTAACCATGTTCCATATCCAGCACTGAGTTTCAGGCATTGTAAGCACTCAACCAAAGATGGATGGATGAATGGATAGATGATGGGTGGATGGATAAATTAATGAAAGAAGCCACCCGGACACTCCTGCTCCCCTGGAATCCATCCCGACTTGCTCTTTTCTGAAGACAGCTGAGTGAATTGGTGTGTTGGGGACTAGCATCTGGGGCAAGCTTTGTCATCAGATAGTCTGCGGTTTGTAATTTCTTCAGGGGAGAGCAGTCTAGACAGAGACAGCTGTACCAGGGAGGAGCAGGCGCTGCCTGGGAATCAGAATCCAGGGAATTTCAGGGAACCGGAAGACCAGCCTCCTCCCTGTTTTCTTCCTTCCTCATCTCTCAGGAGCTGGCTAAACAAATTGGCCACTAGTCCCCAGCAGTGGAAATTAGTCCCCAGCTTTGACCTGGGGAGGGAGACAGCATGGCCCCTCATCAGCTGGTGTCAAGAGCCAGGGGAAGGATGGAAAATCCATCAAGGGAAGGAACCAATATTTACTGAGCAGTTCTTATGGACTTCCCTGGTGACTCAGATGGTAAAGCGTCTGCCTGCAATGCGGGAGACCCAGGTTCGATTCCTGGGTCTGGAAGATCTCCTGGAGAAGGAAATGGCAACCCACTCCAGTACTCTTGCCTGGAAAATCTCATGGATGGAGGGGCCTGGTGGGCTACAGTCCATGGGGTCGCAAAGAGTCGGACACGACTGAGCGACTTCACTTTCCTTTCCTATGTGCCAAGCACTAGGCTAAGTGTTTGATGTGTATTTCCCGCTCCATAACCCTGCAACGAAGTACCATTACGGATTGCTGCTGGATAAGCAACCAGACACAGAAGTCAGGGGGTTTTCTCTTGCAAGGGTAGTAAGCGGATGGGACCTCAGTGTTGTCTATTTACTATTTTTTGGCTGTGCTCGGTCCTCATTGCTGTGCTCGGGTTTTCTCTAGTTTCGGCACGTGGGGGCTGCTTATTGCAATGGCTTCTTTTGTCATGGAGCGCAGGCTCTGGTGCACTCGGCCTTTGGTAGTTGTGGTGCAAAGCCTTAGCTGCCCCGTGGCATGTGGGATCTTTCCGGACCAGGGGTGGGACCCATGTCCCCTGCATTGGCAGGCAGATTCTTAACCACTGGACCACCAGGGAAGTCCTTCAACTATATCTAAGTCCCTATGCCCGTGCTCCCCCATGAATCATGTGTCTAGTCAACAAATACTTTGAGCAACTTCTCTGCAGAGTGGCTGAGGGAAGCAGTGCAGGTCAGTAAGGATAATTCCGCTGTGATTTCTACTCTCAAAGAGTTTATAACCTGATGACAGAGGTTAAGCCTCACTTCTGTTTGTATTCCCAGCCTAGGGAATTGCCTGTGAATATTGAATATGGTGCAGATTATCACAGTTGGGAGGGTCTTTGGAGTGCAAGAACACCAATCCTGTTCATTTACAGATGGAGAAACTGAGACCGAGATGGAGGAACTAACTAGAGGATATGGTCAGGAGCCTGGGCTCTGGAGACAGACTAGTTTGAATCTCTCTGCTCTACCACTTACAAGCTGTGTGACTTTGGGTCGGTCACTTAACCTCTCTGAGCTTCAGTTTCTTTGCCAGGGTTGGGGGATGAAATTAGGGGTAAAATTGTAAGAATGAAGTAAGATTATCCACATGTGGGATTTAGCATGACACTTAACAGGCAACCCCATAACACATTTTGCTCTGATTACGATTAACCAGTCACACACTGAGCTAGTGACAGGGCTGATCTAGACCCCACGCCTCCTGATTCACAGTCCAGTGCCCTTTCTAGCTCTCCAGGCTGCTTGTGTCCATTCAAGAGTAGTCGGAGGAGAGTGGGAGTCACCTGGGAAAGAAGGATGTCTGTGATCAGGTGTCTGCTGTCCTTGGGGAGAAATGCCCAGAGGTCCCTGAGCCCCCGTGACGGTACTTCCTACCGCTGTTCCTCACCACCTTTGAAATCTTCCCAGCTTGACTGGAGTCCAGACACTCGCTCCTCACTGGAACACGCATGAGACTCTTGATAACATCCCACACCTCCCTTTGCAATTTCCTCTGGGCCAGACGGGGTGGGGCCGAGCCGGGGAAGGAGCCAACAGGAAATGCCCTGGGAGCAGCGAGGGATGGTTGTCCGAGTGCAGCTGAGATCGTATCTCCAGCTTCAAACGTCCTCGCAAGGAAGAGACAGGTCCCACCGGAGAGGTTTTTCTGTTTGTTTTGCTCTGGCTTAACTTCTAACCAGAGAATTTAATTAAGAGCTTGATTGCTTTGCCCAGGGAATAGAAATCCGAGGGGAAGGGAATGCTGAGGCTGGTGATGGCCAGGGAGGGAGGCAGGGCCTCTTTTGACTCAGACCAACCCATGATGGGGTTAAGCTGCAGCAGAGAAGTTCAGCTCACAGAGGACATTTAGTGTGACCGCCCAAGACAAGAATCTTTTCCTACAGGATCTTGGGAAGTTTTAGATTCTGTGATACAAATTGTAAGAAGTTTAAACCAGCCACAGAAATCAGCAAAGTTTGATATTTCTCATTGTTCCCATTCACATCACTCCAACTGTCTTCCTTGGGGCTGTTGGGCTGTAGTGGAAAGCCAGTGGGCCTGAGTTCAAATTCTGATACTTTAACTTCCTGAGCCTCAGGATCATCATCTGTAAAATGGGAATAACTTCACCCATGAATTCACCTGATCTACCTATAAAATGAGAATAACAACATCTTTCTTGTCATTAGGGGACAGGGAATAAATAAGACAAAAGCTGGAAAATAGAAGGGAGACAAGTGTCAGAAAAACAGACTTGGGAATTAGGCCCAGGAGAAAATTCCAGTGCTGCTATTCTTTACAGTGTGAACTTGGGCAGGTAGGGTACTTCTCTGGGCCACAGTTTTCTCATCTGTAAACTGGGGATGTTAGTGCCTACTTCACTGTGTTATTGTGAAAATAAAATGAGACATGGATATGGAAATACCTCCCACTGAGCCTGGCCCACAGCAGGCACTTCTTGAGTGTTAAATTTGAATACCTTTCACTCCTATCATCACCAGGTCCTGAGGATTTTTCATGGAGGGAAGAAATTTCTGAGGAAAGATTGTGGTTTAGGATAACTTCCTACCTCTCTGAACCTTCTACAGGCTGGGTTGGAGAGTTAGTCATTTGCAAAAAAAGAGGGCTCATTTTCCTCACTTCCAGCAGGGCTGACTTGGGGCTGGGGCCAGATTAGTCATTTTAACAAAATCTACCGATCAGTTCTGTTGAAAGGAGAAAAAAGGCAAAATTCAACTTGGTCTAACTGTTTAATTATTTGAGGATGGAAGTATATCCCCCAAGAGGAGCTGATTTTCTGGTTCAGTTCAGTTCAGTCGCTCAGTCAAGTCCAGCTCTTTGTGACCCCATGGACTGCAGCATGCCAGGCCTCCCTGTCCATCACCAACTCCCAGAGCTTGTTCAAACTCGTGTCCATCGAGTCGGTGATGCCATCCAATAATCTCATCCTCTGTCATCCCCTTCTCCTCCTGCCCTCAATCTTTCCCAGCATCAGGGTCTTTTCAAATGAGTCAGTTCTTTGCATCAGGTGGCCAAAGTATTGGAGTTTCAGCTTCGTTGTCAGTCCTTCCAATGAATATTCAGGACTGATTTCCCTTAGGATGAACTGGTTGGATCTCCTTGCAGTCCAAGGGACTCTCAAGAGTCTTCTCCAACACCACAGTTCAAAAACATCAATTCTTCGGTGCTCAGCTTTTTTTATAGTCCAACTCTCATGACACCCCACTTCAGTACTCTTGCCTGGAAAATCCCATGGACGGAGGAGCCTGGTGGGCAGTAGTCCATGGGGTAGCTAAGAGTCAGACATGACTGAGTGACTTCGCTTTCACTCACATCTATACATGACTACTGGAAAAACCATAGCTTTGACTAGATGGACCTTTGTTGGCAAAGTAATGTCTCTGCTTTTGAATGTGCTGTCTAGGTTGATCATAGCTTTTCTTCCAAGGAGCAAACATCTTTTAATTTATGGCTGCAATCACCATCTGCAGTGATTTTGGAGTCCAAGAAAATAAAGTTTGTCACTGTTTCCACTGTTTCCCCATCTATTTGCTATGAAGTGATGAGACTGGATGCCATGATCTTAGTTTTTTGAATGTTGAATAAGCCAGGTTTTTCACTCTCCTCTTTCACTTTCATCAAGAGACTCTTTAGTTCCTCTATGCTTTCTGCCATAAGGGTAGTGTCATCTGCATATCTAAGGTTATTGATATTTCTCCTGGCAATCTTGATTCCAGCTTGTGCTTCATCCAGCCTGGCATTTTGCATGATGTACTCTGCATATAAGTTAAATAAGCAGGGTGACAATACATAGTCTTGACATACTACTTTCCCAATTTTGAAGCATTCCATTATTTCATGTCCGGTTATAATTGTTGCTTATTGGCCTGCATATAGGTTTCTCAGGAGATAGGTGAGGTGGTCTGGTATTCCCATCTCTTTAAGAGTGTTTCACAGTTTGTTGTGATCCACATAGTCAAAGGCTTTAGTCAATGAAGCAGAGGTGGATGTTTTTCTGTTTTCACCTCATTCCTCCACTCACCAGCTGTATGACCATAGATGAGTTAAATCTGTGCTCATGTGTTAAATGGGCATAATAAAAGTATCTCCTTATATTGTGAGGGGCACATGAAATGATGCCTATAAAGTCACACATTGTTGGGTACATAGAGTGTGCTCAGTAAAAATCAGTTATTTGAACAGGTAGTAGTTGAATTGAAAGGTTTACTCCAAATGTAAATAAGCAGGACCCCATGGAGCCTTCCTGGGATGGCTCCCCACCCCCTCAACCGTCCTGCCCCCCCTGAAATGCCCTCTACTTGCCTCTTGTTTGTAGAGAAACTTTCGTTTCCTAGGCCTTCCCCAGTTTCCAAAGAATACATTTAATCAGAGAAGTGAGAAAATGCAGAACAAAGGGAAACTGTCAAGCAAGACAGACTAATAATAGTTTAGCCATTAAATCGAGGACCTTCAGTTCCTTCTCAAGTGCTATAGATAATATTCTGACCCATATCCTTAGAGCTGTCTTGCAGAGACTAAAACCTCCACCAGATGGAAGAGATCAACTGCGCGGTACCCAGAAGCCTGTAGACCTCAGAAGGTTGATGATATTGACTCCTGATGACCTCACCACCAATCAGTCAGAATAATTGTCCATGAGCTGATCACACACTCCACAATTTCCCTCCCTCACTCTGTATTTAAAAACCTTTCCCTAGGACTCCCCTGGTGGTTCAGTGGCTAAGACTCTGCACTCACAGTGCAGGGGCCCCAGGTTCAATCCCTGGTCAGGGAACAACATCCCACATGCTACAAGTAAGGGTTCTCAGCACAGCCAAATAAATTAATAAATATTGAAGAGAGAGAGAGAGAAAGAAAAAGCCCTTTCCCTGAAAACCATCAGGGGCTCAGGTCTTTTGAGCATTAGCTGCCTGGACTCCTTGCTTGAGCTCTGCAATAAATGCTGCACTTGCCTTCACAGCAACTCAGTGTCAGTTCACTGGTTTTACTGCCCAGGTGCGTGGGCCAAGTTTGGTCTGATAACACAGACTTGGTGTGTGATGTGGAGGAACCTCCAGAACTAGGGTAAAGCGTGGGTAAAGATGAGGATCTATAGAAGGGAAGACCGGGCAGGAGGAAGTATGGGGCCCGGTTGCAGGCAGTGGTTGTGGGGAAGATGAGGGAAGAAAAATCAGGACTATTTCTGAGAATCCCAGTAGGTTCACAGGACCAATTTTAGACTCAGGGAGAGACACAGAGAGCATCCTCAGTCAATCCTGCCACCCTCCACAATCTTGTAGTTCCCAGAGAACTCCAGGACGCCACTCCTCTCAACATGTCCATCGATGAGAGAAAGAGCTGAGGCCAGAGAAACAGATGAGGCCAGGAGGGTGTCAAGGCGCTGGGCACAGCACTCAAATAATTCCTTAATTAATCTTACAACAGCGTTTGAGGGGTGGACTCTCATTCCCATTTTTTTTTTAAAATTTATTTTGTTTATTTGGCTGCGCTGGGTCTTAATTGCAGCATGTGGGATCTAGTTCCCTGACCTGGGGTTGAACCTCAGATCCATTGGGAGTTCAGACTCTTAGCCATTGGGCCACCATGGAACTCCCTCTCATTCCCATTTTACAGACGGACTATCTGAGGCTCAGAGGGCTGAAATAACTCTCTGGGGCTCCCTGGGGACAGCTGAGAAAAAACAAGAGCCACCCACTATGGGCCTACTGGAGGCTAACCACCGCCTTGAGGCACACTTTCACATAATAGCTCCCAACAGATCGTGAGGTCTGTACTTGATTATCCCAATTTTACAGACGAGGAAACAACGCAGAAAGGGTGGTAATTTTCCTGAGGTCTCCCAGGTAGTAAATGACGGTGCCAGGATTCCAGTGCAGCCAGCTGGCTCTGGGGCCCACATTTATTTATTTGGCTGTGCAGGATTTTTTCATTTTAATGTGGGATCTAGTCCCCCAACCAAGGATTGAAACCCAGCCCCTTGCTTTAGGAACTCTAAGGCTTAGCCTCTGGACCAGCAGGGAAGCCCACAGATTCTTTCTTAAAGTTAAACTGAGCAGAGACAAATGGGGCTGACGCTGTAAACCCGCACATCTACCAGTCTTGTTACTTTATAACCCCATCATACCACACCCACTGGGCCCCGACTAAGCTGAAAGGCAGAGTTTAATTCTACAAAGTGGTTTGGAAGAAAAAAAATGCATGGATGCTTCCAAATTTAATCGTAAGGTAAAGATCAGCTCTCATTACTACAAAAAAAGAGAAAGTTTGACAATTTCTGAAATTCAAGGGAACTTTCTGACATGGATAATGACTTGACAGATCCATCTGAGATTCCCAAGCATCCTTTTAAAATCTCAGGTGTTCCCTTCAAAACGTTAAAAAAAGAAAAAAAAAACCCTCTGAATTCCATGCAGCTATAAACTTTCATTTGAAACACAATTTGTAAAATTAGAACTGACTTTCACCTATCAGAGAAGAAGGTTTAAAAGACTGGTGATACCCAAAGTTGGCTAGGGTGTGGGGAAATGGGACCCTCATCCATTACTGTGCTCAGTCACACCTGACTCTTTCCAGCCCCATGGACTGTAGGTCACCAGGCTTCTCAAAATTCCATGGAATTCTCCAGGCAAGAATACTGAAGTGGGTAGCCATTCCCTTCTTCAGGGGATCTTCCCAACCCAGGGAGTGAACCTGGGTCTCTGGCATTGGAGGCAGATTCTTTACTGTTATGAACCTTCAGGGAAGCCCTATTCATTACTGAGAGAAGTGCAAATAAGGGTAATCTTTGTGGAAGATAATTTGGCATCAACTATCAAAAGTTTGAGTAAGCATGCTTTTGACAATTCCATTGCTAAGCATCATCCTAAAAATAAACTCTCCCATGTGTACACAGATGTATGTTTATCACTGTAAAAAAATGAAGATGACTTCAAAGGCTTAGTATTCCTTTAGCTAAATAAATTATGTCTACTTATGAGTTACTATAAAGCAGTTAAAAATAGGCAGATCTCTGTGTATTGGTGTGATAAGCTCTCTGAGTGAAAAAAGCTAAAGTGAAAAAAGTAAGTTACAGAACAGTGTATGGTGTGATCCCACTCATGTACCCAAACTACATCTGTGTATATGTGAAACTTTAAAAATGCACATAACTGCTAGCAAAGTGACCTGGAAGGAATCACACCAAGAAATTACCAATGGTCAGCTGGGGACTTCCCTGGTGGTCCAGGGGCTAAGCCTCCTTCCTCCCAATGTAGGGGGCCCAAGTTTGATTCCTAGACAGGGAACTATACCCCACGTGCCATGACTAAGACTTGGCACAGCTAAAATAAATAAAAATAAATGTATTTTTCAAAGTCAGCTGAGGAGGGAGGGGAGCAGAGTGAGTACAAAGGAATTTCATCTTTTACTCTCTTGTATGTTGGCATTTTCCTCTTACTGTTGGCATTTCTTTTAACAAGTGTATAACTTACGTGTATTTGAAATGCATATACAAAATGATAAAAAATCTTAAGTTTCACACTACTTGTACTTTGGGATTTTTTTGGATTTGTTATGTCCCTGTGTGTTTTAATAAAATGTCAATAAACTGTAAAAGATACATATGCCTATATAAGAGAAAAATTAATTATGAGGCTTTTGAGCAAGCTACATTACATTAGCAAGCTTCATGTTCCACACTATTTAAGAGAAGCTATGTAAAATTCTGGCTCTATAATTCTACAAACACAAAAAATAAAAGCATTTTCAATAAAGCAAAGAATAGAATTGACTTTCCTTATCCAACAGGTTCCACACTAGGGATATGCAGGGCCAATTGTAAGGGACTTGAGCATCATCATTTTTTGGTGTTAGTTCTAGAAGGTCTTGTAGGTCTTCATAAAATCGTTCAACTTCAGCTTCTTCAGCATTACTGGTCGGGGCATAGACTTGGATTACCATGATACTGAATGGTTTGCCTTGGAAACGAACAGGGATCATTCTGTCATTTTTGAGATTGCATCCAAGTACTGCATTTCCGGCTCTTTTGTTGACCATGATGGCTACTCCATTTCTTCTAAGGGATTCCTCCCCGAAGTAGTAGATATAATGGTCATCTGAGTTAAATTCACCCATTCCAGTCCATTTTAGTTTGCTGATTCCTAAAATGTTGATGTTCACTCTTGCCATCTCCTGTTTGACTACTTCCAATTTGTCTTGATTCATGGACCTGACATTCCAGGTTCCTATGCAATATTGCTCTTTACAGCATCGGACTTTACTTCCATCACCATCACATCCTAGGTGTGGTTTTTGCTTTGGCTCTGTCTCTTCATTCTTTCTGGAGTTATTTCTCCACTGATCTCCAGTAGCATATTGGGCACCTACTGACCTGGAGAGTTCATCTTTCAGTGTCCTATCTTTCTGTCTTTTCATACTGTTCATGGGGTTCTCAAGGCTAGAATACTGAAGTGGTTTGCCATTCCCTTCTCCAGTGGACCATGTTTTGTCAGAACTCTCCACCATGACCCGTCCATCTTGGGTGGCCCTACATGACATGGCTCAGAGTTTCACTGCAGCCATGAAATTAAAAGACACTTACTCCTTGGAAGAAAGCTATGAACAACCTAGACAGCATATTAAAAACCAGAGACATTACTTTGCCAACAAAGGCCTGTCTAGTCAAAGCTATGGTTTTTCCAGTGGTCATGTATGGATGTGAGAGTTGGACTATAAAGAAAGCTGAGTGCCAAAGAATTGATGCTTTTGAACTGTGGTGTTGGAGAAGACTCTTGAGAGTCCCTTGGACTGCAAGGAGATCCAACCAGTCCATCCTAAAGGAGATCAGTCCTGAATATTCATTAGAAAGACTGATGCTAAAGCTGAAACTCCAATACTTTAGCCACCTGATGCGAAGAACTGACTCATTTGAAAAGACCCTGATGCTGGGAAAGATTGAAGGCAGGAGGAGAAGGGGACAGCAGAGGATGAGATGGTTGGATGGCATCACTGACTCGATGGACATGAGTTTGAGCAAACTCCGGGAGTTGGTGGTGGACAGGGAGGCCCGGCATGCTGCAGTCCATGGGGTCGCAAAGAGTTGGACATGACTGAGTGACAGAACTGAACTGAACTGAGCATCATGGATTTTGGTATTGATAGGATGTCCTAGAACCAGTCTCCCAGGATACTGTATTTCTGAACCAGAGGGTTCCCAGCCTGGCTTGAGTCAGGATCTCTTGTGAAGCTTGTTAAGTGTCTCCAGGGATTCTGAATCAGTAAGGCTGCTCCTCAAACTATTGCTGAGTGGTTGTTTTATTTTTACATTACCTAAAAAGCAAATGTGGTCACTGAGCCTCAGAAAGGGAAAGAGACCTTCTCAGAGTCACAAAGGAAGCCCCACTGCCTCTCTTCTTGTGTCCCCTCCCCCATACCCCACCCCAAGGGGAAAAATGCTTCCCCCACCACCCCTCTAGATTAAGCCAGCTGTGAGCATCACAGAATTAAACTTCAAACATTTTAACGCAACTCCAAAGTTATTTCCTCCCATGTGGAGAAAAAGCATCCCTTGAGAAAGATGCTAAATTGCCTTAATTATGTTTCTTTCGAAGGCAGAGAGTGCCCATCTGCTTTCAAGGTGGGGGCTGTGGATGCACGCTGAGCACACATACAAATCAACCCCAAAATGCAAACACGATTAGCAGGTCCATGTAGCAGGTATCGTAGCAGGTGTTAGTCGCTCAGTCACATCTGATGCTTTTCAACCCCGTGGGCTGTAGCCCACCAGGCTCTTCTGTCCAAGGAATTCTCTAGGCAAGAATACTGGAGGGGGTAGCCATTCCCTTCTCCAGGGGATCTTCCTCACCCAGGGATTGAGCCCGATCACCTGCATTGCGGGCAGACTCCTTAAGGTCTTAGCCCCCAGGGAAGCCCTAGCAGGTCCATGCAGCCCTGTCTCAGAGACAGGAAGAGTGGTACCCATGGGGCAGGCCATTGGTCAACTCAGCTCCAAGGCTCCCCTTGAAATTGGGTTCCGGTTGGAGCAGACATGGACTACAGCTGGCACCAGCTCTTGACTTTGGGGTTAGGGGTAGAGGGCACAGTGTTGCACACGTGAGAGACTTCAGGAGTGAGAGTCTCCCACCCCCAGGCACAGCGCTGACCCCAGACAACAGCATGAGTGTAAAGCACAGTGTCACTGGAACTCAGTAAACGTGAGATGCAGGAGAGGCTTTGGAATGTCATCCAGGAAAGAGTACAGGTGCTGCACCAGCTCAGGATTCAAACCCTGGCCTTGCCTACTCACTGTATGACTGAGGGCAAGATAGGTATCCCTCTCTGGGGTTTCCTCTTCTGTAAGATGGGGACAGTAATACCTGCTTCCTAGGTTGGAGCAAGCTGGTGTGAGGGGCTGTGTGTCCAGCTCTTAACACAAGGCTCAGTTCAGTTCACTCTCTCAGTCGTGTCTGACTCTTTGTGACCCCATGGACTGCAGCACTCCAGGCCTCCCTGTCCTTCACCCCTCTCGGAGCTTGCTCAAACTCATGTCCATCCAGTTGGTGATGCCATCCAATCATCTCATCCTCTGTCATCCCCTTCTCCTCCTGCTTTCAATCTTTCCCAACATCAGGGTCTTTTCAAATGAGTCAGTTCTTTACATCAGGTGGCCAAAGTAGAGGAGCTTCAGCTTCAGCATCAGTCCTTCCAATGAACATTCAGGACAGATCTCCTTTAGGATGGACTAGTTGGGTCTCCTTGCAGTCCAAGGGACTCTCAAGAGTCTTCTCCAACACCACAGTTCAAAAGCATCAATTCTTTGGCACTCAGCTTTCTTCCCAGTCCAACTCTCACATCCATACATGACCACTGGCAAAACCATAGCCTTGACTAGACGGACCTTTGTTGGCAAAGTAATGTCTCTGCTTTTTAATATGCTGTCTAGGTTGATCATAACTTTTCTTTCAAGGAGCAAACGTCTTTTAATTTCATGGCTGCAGTCACCATCTGCAGTGACTTTTGAGCCCAAGCAAATAAAGTCAGTCACTGTTTCCACTGTTTTCCATCTATTTGCCATGAAGTGATGGGACCAGATACCATGATCTTCATTTTTTTAATGTTGAGTTTTAAGCCAGCTTTTCCACTCTTCTCATTCACTTTCATCAAAAGGCTCTTTAGTTCCTCTTCACTTTCTGCCATAAGGGTGGTGTCATCTGCATATCTGAGATTATTGATATTTCTCCCAGCAATCTTGATTCCAGCTTGTGATCATCCAGCCCAGCATTTCACATGGTGTACTCTGCATATAAGTTAAATAAGAAGGGTGATAATATACAGTCTTGATGTACTCCTTTGCCTATTTGGAACCAGTTCGTTGTTCCATGTCCGGTTCTAACTATTGCTTCTTGACCTGCTTACAAATTCCTCAAGAGGCAGGTAAGGTGGTCTCATATTCCCACCTCTTTAAGAATTTTCCAGTTTGTTGTGATCCACACAGTCAAAGGCTTTAGTGTAGTCAGTGAAGCAGAAGTTTTCTGGAATTCTCTTGTTTTTTTAATGATCCAATAGATGTCGGCAATTTGATCTCTGGTTCCTCTGCCTTTTCCAAATCCAGCTTGAATATCTAGAAGTTCTCTGTTCACATACTGTTGAAGCCTAACTTGGAGAATTTTCAGCATTACTTTGTCAGCATGTGCTGCTGCTGCTGCTTAGTCGCTTCAGTTGTGTCCGACTCTGTGCGACCCCATAGATGGCAGCCCACCAGGCTCCCCCGTCCCTGGGATTCTCCAGGCAAGAACACTGGAGTGGGTTGCCATTTCCTTCTATGTGAGATGAGTGCAATTGTGTGATAGTTTGAACTTTCTTTGGCATTGCCTTTCTTTGGGATTGGAATGAAAACTGACCTTTTCCAGTCCTGTGGCTACTGCTGAGTTTTTCAAATTTGCTGGCATACTGAGTGCAGCACTTTCACAGCATCATCTTTTAGGATTTGAAAGAGCTCAACTGGAATTCCATCACCTCCACTAGCTTTGTTCATAGTGATGCTTCCTAAGGCCCACCTGACCTCACACTCCAGAATGTCGGGTTCTAGGTGTGTGATCACACTATTGTGATTATCTGGGTCGTGAAGATCTTTCTTGTATAGTTCTGACTATTATTGCCACCTCTTTTTAATATCTTTTGCTTCTGTTAGGTCCATACCATTTCTGTCCTTTATTGAGCCCATCTTTGCATGAAATGTTCCCTTGGTATCTCTAATTTCCTTGAAGAGATCTCTAGTCTTTCCCATTCTGTTGTTTTCCTCTATTTCTTTGCATTGATTGCTGAGGAAGGCTTTCTTATCTATCCTTGCTATTCTTTGGAACTCTGCATTCAGATGCTTATATCTTTCCTTTTCTCCTTTGCCTTTCTCTTCTCTTCTTTTCTCAGCTATTTGTAAGGCCTCCTCAGACAGCCATTTGGCCTTTTTGCATTTCTTTTTCTGTATATTTTGCATCTCTTTTTCTGTTCAGGTTTACGAACCTCTGTCCATAGTTATTCAGGCACTGTATCTATCAGATCTAATCCCTTGAATCTATTTCTCACTTCCACTGTAAAATTGTAAAGGATTTGATTTATGTCATACCTGAATGGTCTAGTGGTTTTCCCCACTTTCTTCAATTTAAGTCTGAGTTTGGCAATAAGGAGTTCATGATCTGAGCCACAGTCAGCTCCCAGTCTTGTTTTTGCTGACTGTATGGAGCTTCTCCATCTTTGGCTGCAAAGAATAATCAATCTGATTTCGGTATTGAGCATCTGGTGATGCCCATGTGTAGGGTTGTCTCCTGTGTTGTTGAAAGAGGGTGTTTGCTATGACCAGTGCGTTCTCTTGGCAAAATTCTACTAGCCTTTGACCTATTTCATTTTGTACCACAAGGCCAGGCATAATTAAATGTGCGACAGTTAGCTCTTTTATTATTTCTCATTATTATTCGCCTACACTTTCTTGAAATGCCTACGCTTTCATTCTTTTTCAGGGAGGAAGGATGCAGAGAAAAGATGAAACAATTTCTAGAAAGGATAGCAACTTAATCTATATTATTGAAGGAAATCTGCACAACCTTGAAAAAAAAATCTCTTTATTCTCATGGCACTCAGTTTCCCCATGTATAACACAAGGTCCAAAGGTCATTTCAGCTCTGACTACCTAGTATTTTATACATGAGGACAGTACCAGGCTGCCTCCAGAATTATCCTGAGGGATTGACTAGGGGAAAAGCTAAATCAGGGAGGAGAAATCCCCAGATGCTTGCCCAACACTTAGAAGAGGTGACTAAGACCATTAAGGGGTGAGCTGAGGATGAGGCTGGTTCTCTGGCAAAGCAAGGATAACTTGGGCAGGTGCTAGGCAGTGTCTGGCTTTTTTTTTTTTTGGATAGAAACTGTTGTGACTGTTGGTGATGAGAGCAGCTTCTATTTTTTGTTTTTAATATTTATTTATTTGGCTGTGCTGGGTCTCAGTTTTGGCATGCGGGATCTAGTTTCCTGACCAGGGATGGAACCTGGGCCCCCTGCACTGGGAACACGGAGTCTTGGCCACTGGAACTACAAAGGAACTCTGTAGCTTCTATTTTTCAGAATCTCCTCTGCTCCAGGCACTATGTGGGGCATTTTACATATATAAAATCTTTCATGCTTGTAACACCACTGGAAAGAAATGACCCAGTTCAACAATGAGGAAGAAGACTTAGAGAACTGAGATCACACAGCTAATAAAACAGAAAAACTGGGATTTGAACCTGGAAAGTTCTAGGGTTGATTCCCTGTGCCTTATACTGCAACACCAGCTAGGAACTGCTGGAAATGAAGAAAGGGGAATAAACATGCCCAGATGTCCTCATGTGTATCAAGCAGCAGGCTAGATACTAGGCTTATGTCATTTAAACGTTACAATTATCTTGTATTTTTTAAAAAAGCATATATTTAGTTATTTGGCTGTGTCGGGTCTTAGTTGAGCAATTTGGGATCTAGTCCTCTGACTAGGGATTGAACCAGACTCCCTGCTTTGGGAATGCAAAGTCTTAGCCAATGGACCACCAGGGAAGTCCCACAATTACCTTGTAATAGAAGTATTCCTGTTCCTGTTTATAGGTAGGTATACAGAAGTTCTCTGAGGCTAAGAACTGGATTCAGGGAATAACAAAACAAAAGGGCTCTTTTCGAGCTTCAGGCCCCTGTGACAATGTAGTGAAACCTACAGACTCCTCCTCAGAATGTGTTTTTAAATGCCCCAAATAAAACACATAGGGTTGCAAAGAAAACACATGATAATGAAATACAGTTGTCAAAATACTTTTTAAAAGCCCCATGATATCATAAGAGTGTTTCTTTATTAACACACTAAATAACAAGATCTGGCATGCTCGTTTCAGAGTCACAGTGACATAAAGCAGCTTCCCTGGTAGCTCAGTTGGTAAAGAACCCACCTGCAGTTCAGAAGACCCTGGTTTGATCCCTGGGTCGCGAAGATCCGCTGGAGAAGGGATAGGCTCCCCACTGAAGTATTCTTGGGCTTCCCTTGTGGCTCAGCTGGTAAAGAATCTGCCTGCAATTTGGGAGACCTGGGTTTGATCCTTGGGTTGGGAAGATCCCCTGGAGAAAGGAAAGGCTACCCATTCCAGTATTCTGGCCTGGAGAATCCCACGGACTACAATCCACAGTGTCGCAATGAGTCGGACACGACTAAGCGACTTTCACTTCACTTCAGTGACATAAACAATATTTCAGGGTATCTGTAATAACCATCAGCTCAGTTCAGTTCAGTCGCTCAGTTGTGTCCGACTCTTTGTGACAGCACGCCAGGCCTCCCTGTCCATCACCAACTCCCGGAGTCCATCCAAACCCATGTCCATTGAGTCAGTGATGCCATCCAACCATCTCATCCTCTGTCATCCCCTTCTCCTCCTGTCTTCGATCTTTCCCAGCATCAGGGTCTTTTCCAATGAGTCAGCTCTCTGCATCAGGTAGCCAAAGTATTGGAGTTTCAGCTTCAGCATCAGTCCTTCCAATGAACACCAAGGACAGATCTCCTTTAGGATGGACTGGTTGAATCTCCTTGCAGTCCAAGGAACTCTCAAGAGTCTTCTCCAACACCACAGTTCAAAAGCATCAATTCTTCTGCAATCAGCTTTCTTCACTGTCCAACTCTCACATCCATAAACGACCACTGGAAAAACCATAGCCTTGACAAGATGGACCTTTGTTGGCAAAGCAATGTCTCTGCTTTTTAATATGCTGTCTAGGTTGGTCATAACTTTCCTTCCAAGGAGTAAGCGTCTTTTAATTTCATGACTGCAGTCACCATCTGCAGTGGTTTTGGAGCCCAAAAAAACAAACTCAGCTACTCTTTCCACTGCTTCCCCATCTATTTGCCATGAAGTGATGGGACCGGATGCCATGATCTTAGCTTTCTGAGCTTTAAGCCAACTTTTTCACCCTCTTCTCCTCCACATGATGGTACCATCATGTGATACCAAAATATCTGTGATTTTTATTGGAACCAAAGGCACAGGAATGACTATTGCCCTGATTCAGTCTAACTTTGGGATAGAAGAGAGTGAAAATGAAGGTATAATTTTTTCCCCTATTCAAGTCCATGTCCTGCCCGAATTCTGTCCGTGGAACTCAGGAGTCCATAGACCCAGATTAGCACCGCCTGCGAAGACTGTAACTACAGCCACTGGATTGAGTTATACTAGGAACCAGTCATAGTTGTGCTTTGGTAACTTGTCAACGGCTTGTTTCATGGAAAACCAAATATTTGGCCAAGTACGTGATACTCTCCAACCACACTGTGCACACCTGGGAGGAAAAGGCTTTGGTTTGAATGATTTATCCAAGGGAACAGGACCACCAGGAGACATGTGATATGACACAGGGAGGCTCCTCCTGGGTAGAGCAGTCCTTTCTGGTGCTCAGTGTCCTCAGTAGGTGGCTTGAGTAACGGAAACATACAACTCCCCCCACCTGCCCCGCAAATTTCACACACATTTTAGATTTCTTCTATCTGCTTCCAGCAGATAAGGTTTCTTCTCTCTTAAATGGATGACTACCAGATGCAGCAAGCACTGAGAATGCATCTATTCATTCAGTTCATATTCACTAAGCACATTGTTAGCCAGCACTTCTGAGCTAAGCAAAAGAAAGAAAGGGGGAGGCTACTATCGACTCACAGAACTTTAAATGTCTAAGAATGGCACCACTTCAGGTGTGGCTGGATCCAGGCTCTGTTTTCCACTACATCAGCTTCATTCTCAAACATGCTCCCCATGAGTGCAATAACGCAGTCACCAGTAAATTCTGGTGGTTATCTTACTTGCTTAGCCACCTTAGCGAAAGAAAGTGCCTTTTTCTGAATAGTTTCAGGAAAAAAAGTCCTGGAATTGACTCTCAGTGGATCAAGCTGGGTCATATGTCTGTCTCTGAACCAATCAGTGTGGCAAAACGGACATGACGTGCTAACTAGCCAGGTCTGAGTTATGGCTGGAGCCAGCCCTAAAGGAACCACAAGGTCTAAGTTGGGGGATGGGCATTCTCAGTGGAAAATCAGGTCTTCAACACCAGAAAATGATGCTGGGGAAGGGCAGGGGATATCTTTTGCTTGCCCTGTTTGCCAGGCTGTTGAGAGAGGAACTCTGCCCTAAATAGTATAGATCGCTGAATCCAAGACATCTGACAGTGAACAGATGAGCTCAAACAGAAGATAATGTTAACCAAATATACAGCCCAGAAAAAACATGGCTGGTCACAGAGGGCCACGTGGGGGTTACACTCAGGAACAGAGTGAGCCAGCAGGAGCTGTGAGAGGTGGGCTTTATAGTAAAAGAGAGGGTGAGGTGACCCCTGGATTCCTTGGGAGGAAGTGATTGGCTTGTCTGAATAATTTCTCAGGCTGGCAGGGAGGTGGAATAGGCTAGGCTGAGGGTCAGGTTGGGCAGCTGATCTGGCTGGTAGGGGGATTAGCAGGGTGGGGAGCCTCTCCCTGCGGGTGGCGGTAGTAAGTCTGGAGCAGGGGAGCCAGCCTTTGGTGCCCTGTGAGACTCAGAGATGCCAGGGCAGCACGTTGATGCTGCGGACCTTACAACGCACCCTCTGAATGGCCTGCTGGATGCCAGAGTGCTCTTAGGCATGGAGCTTAGAGGGGAGATTGCTCACAGACCTGGTGCTCTCGACGTTGAACTGGAGTCTCTGGCTCCAGTAGATCTATTCTGGACCCAACCCTCTAAAACTGTTTCTTACTTTCCTCATCTCTGCTTGAATACCTCCCTGGAATCTTGACTCACTTTTGGGCATTTAGAAATTTCTTCTTCATATAGAGTTATTCTTGGTTTGCCCTAAATTCAATGAAAAGAATACTTACCTACTGAGTGATACAGAGTCTAAAATATTTGCCATCTGGCTCTTTAAATAAAAAGTTTGCTGATCCCTGGTCTAGAATACTGGATCTCAGTTAGGAAGATGCCATCCCAGGCAATGGGGCTTCGGTTCAAATCCAGACTGACCGAGCTGTGCGGCCAAGTTACATCACCTCCCTGAGTCTGTTTCCTCATCTGGAGATGAGAGCAGTTTATCATGATATTTTGTTATTTTGGGGGCAGTGGTGATGAAAATATTCTAGATTTAGATAGTGGTGATGGTTACCCAACTTTGTGAATAGACCAAAAATCACTGAATTATATGCTTTATGCTTTGTGTGTTTTGTGAATTATACATTTTAAAAGGGTGAATTTTATGATCTGAGAATTCTCTTTCAAGGAGAAAAAGCAAAATAAAACCCTACCTACCTCCAAAAGCTGTTGTAAGGTGAAATGAGAGAGTGCAGAGTAGCGCGTGACGAAGAGCGTGGCACAGCGCACGGTGCAGAGCAGGCGCTTTTGCCATCGTCTTCGTCGTCACCATTATCATCTCCATCACCTGAAGGTGGGGGCGCTACCTGGTACAGAGCAGTGTAAAAAGACTTGTTGTATCCAATGACCTCTGTCCTTTTCTCTTTCGAGATTCCTAGAATAGTAAAGCATCTGGCAGTCAAGCAAAATCGGCAGTGGTGCTGAAATTTCACTGTCTAAATTAAAAACGTTTATCTTGTAAGATAAAAATAAATCTCTTTTCCTTAAAATAGTATCATCCTGAACAGATTTGACAACACACAAAAATAAACTTTTTCTTTGGCACATGACGGTATACACAAACTCAAGATAAATTAGGGGGCAATACTTCCGCATAAAACAAAGGGTTAATGCAAAAAACAGTCCTAAGAAGTAAATAGGAAGAAGACAAAGAACTCACTAGAGTTTTAGTGAGTGAACCGGTGATAAATGGGCTAAAGACAGACAATGGCAGAAATTGACTGGAAATGGCCAAATGCTAATGAAAAGATGCTCATCCCCACAGAGAGGTCAGGGAAACGAACATTCTGAGCCAGGAGATCCTATCTTCTTCTCTCATCAGATTGGCAAAAAATGTAAACAACTCATAAAATACAGAGCTCACAAACTGCTACAACCTTTTGGAGAATAATCTGGCACTACTTGTTAAAATATAAAGCCTGCTTGCATCTTTTTTGACTCAGCCATTCCACTTCTAGCAATCTGTCAGTTTGAAATAAAGGCATGGCCACACATGAGTAGGCATACAGGAGGTTCACTGAAATAGATGCTGCTATTCACTCTTTGTCATAGCAGAACAAAAGAAATGGAAAGCCACCGAAAGGTCCATCCGTGGAAGGGCTGAATAAATTAGTCTCCAGACCTCCTGTAGAATACTATTAATGAGCAAATAGAATGACACGTGGCATATGGATATGACTGACTTCTGGACATGATATTAAGAAAGAAGGAAAGGTGCAGAGCAGAATGTATCATATGTACAATATATATGTCAACTGAGAGGGACGATGTGTGTACACATTTGCTTGTCCATGCTTAACAGATCTGGAAAGATATATGAGAAAGGTAAAGCTCATTGCTTCCGGGGAGCTAGCCAGGCACCTGAAAGGGAGGGGTGGGGGCAAGCTCCTCTTTTGAATACTCTTGTGTACCTTTGGAATTTTGAACCAGGTGAATGTGTTGCTTATTAAAATTTTACTTATTTTTTATTTATTTTTTAAATATCTTTTGAGGACTCACTGTGTACCAGGCATTAGTGGTCTCTCTCTGTTTTATTTCTAATATATATTTACTGGGCGGCACCAGGTCTTAGCTGTGGCGGGTGAGATCTATTTCTCTGCCCAGAGACTGAACCTGGGCCCCTCGCACTGGCAGCAGAAAGTCAGTTCCTGGACCACCAGGGAAGTCCCTTATTAAAATTTTAGATTAATTCAAAGGATACAAAGATCTAAAAAATATTGGAAAGATGTCCATAGTATATTATTAAATGAAAACAGTATGTTCTAGAACAATTAAAATGATTTTGGGGGGTAGAGGAAGAAAGCAAAAGAAATAAAAAGCCCTAACACTGTACACACAGACACACACATATACTTGTTTAGGCATTAAAAAAAGAAATGTTTTCTTTACACATGACCATGCATAACTTGGGCTTTTCAGGTGCTGCTCGTGGTAAAGAATCTGCCTGCCAATGCAGGCAGATGTAAGAGACATAGGTTTGATCCCTGGGTTGGGAAGATCCCCTGGAGGAGGGCATGGCAACCCACTCCAGTACTCTTGCCTGGAGAATCCCATGGACAGAGGAGCCTGGTGGGGAGCAAAGAGTTGGACACAACTTAGCATTCGCGCATGCATAACACTTCTAATTAAAAAATAAATAAATAAACTGCCATTACTTTGAGTTTTCTTTTCTTTTTTTTGGTCACAATGCTTAACTAATTTTGAGCTGAGAACCCTGGTCAAGAAGACCTTCACGCAAACCTTTGGTGCTTCAGACATGGTGCAGACAGCTGCTGGCTTCTTGAGCTTATTCTGGTAAAACGTATGCTGCTTTCCTCCTCCTCAGAAGTTTCAGGTTCTGGGTTTCTAACCCAATAGGGTTGGCCCTCCAAGCACCTCCTGGGCCCTGCGCAAGAGGAACGTGCAGACTCTCCAGTATGTTAGCGGGATCTGAGGGGCGCGCTTCAGGAACAGAACAGGTAGACCCAGCGGGGTGAGGAGCTCCTGGGGCCCCCTGCCGGCCTCTGTCCTCAAGGAGGCTGAGCAGGAAGAGGCTCTTCCAGCTGCCCAGGGCTTCCTGGGTGTATGGTCCCCAGAGAGCTGCTTGGACCCCTGCGAAAGGGAAACTGTTAGTCATTCAGTTGTGTCTGACTCTTGGTGACCCCATGCACAGTAGCCTGCCAAGGTCCTCTGTCCATGGAATTCTTCAGGCAAGAATACTGGAGTGGGTTGCCATTTCCTTCTCCGGGGGATATTCCCAACCCAGGGATTGAACCTGGGTCTCCAGCATTGCAAGCGACTTCTTTACCATTTGAGCCACCAGGCTTGGACCCCTATGAGTTGCAGATTCATTATTTTTGCAAGGAGATAATTGGTGGCTTTGTTCACCCCTGAGATGCTTTGCTCAAATGGTCAGTCCCATTTGAGATTTCCGTCTAGCTTGGTTTCCACTGCCCTGCTGGCTCTCCCAGATTCATCATCCTGGCTCCAGGTCCAACACATCTGCTCTTCCAGTCTCCCTCTGCCATATGCTATGCATAGAATTCTGGGCAGGCAGTTTACTCTCTCTAAACCTGTTGCCCCATCTGAAAAATGGGGGGTGAAGTGATAGAACTCCTCTCCAGGCAGATGCTGCAAGAGGAAATATGCTGCTGTGGGCCTAGCACATGGTGGGGGTGATGCCTAAGCCGCTGGCTTTCAGCACAGTGAGGTTTCAGCCAGGGGAGGCCATGCTGTGGGGGTGCGGGCTGCCTCTGGCTTGAATGGTGCTATGATCCTCAGCGTGACTTCTGGGGTGTAGCTGATGGGGACTGTGCACAACTGCTTGTGTGTGGCCTGAGTATGGGGAAAGCATGTCTAGAACTGTTTCCTTAGGGGAGGTTCACCCAGAACTGTCTGCCATCTTGAAGCTACCCAACAGGGAAGGAGGGCTGTCTCCACAAAGGCTCGGAGGCTCAACTTATAAAAATAACTCTCCCAGTCCCTCATGGGCAGAAGCAGTGACCCCCGGTTTCCCTCCTCCTGACACCTCAAGTGAGATGAGACAAGCGCAGTCATTAATTATTTCAGAAATAACCGAGGCAGCACTTGCCACCCCAACAGCTGAGGCTGCAAATGCCCTGTGGAGTTTAATTATTTTTTCTGGGCAATGGTTGCATTCATCAATCACAGACCCATTCCACCGAGTGCTCACGGATGGGTTGGGCAAGATGAGGGAATATACCAGATTGGGCTCTCAGGGAGCCCCCGGGGTGGTCAGGATGGGTAGGGAGAAGGTGGGGTGTGATGGGATGAATTTAGGGAAACCTCCTGAGAGCAAACGGATCCTTTGCTCCAGGGGGTGACTCAGTCTGGGAGCCCAGCCTTTGAGTGTGGAAAGGATGGAGACACATGGGGAGGAGAGCCGGGGGTCTGTATCCAGGCTTCTTACTTCTTAGCCACAACCTTGAACAAGGTCACACACCTTTCCTCTAGGTTGTTGGTCAGGAATTTGGAGACATCACACTGGAAGCAGTGGGAATAGCGGGAAGAAGAAACCAAGGCCCAGGGAGGTACGCCGGCTGCCCGAGGTCACCCAGTGGTCATTGGCGAGTGGGCTCCTCAGGGGTCCCACCTCCGGATTGTCGCCTCCATGTCTCCCAGGCCTCCCCTGGTTCGCTCCTTTTCCAGGTCTGTTTCTGGGAGCCTCACGTGCTTGATGGCTGCTCTCTTTCGGCGGTGATGCTAGAAATAGGCCTGGTGTATACCCAGCAAACCCGGGTGTCCCGCAAGCCTCCTTCCTCTCTGGATCTTTAGACTTGTTAACTATTCCTGGCTGTTCAGGGTTTTTGGAGCAGGTCCAGGTGGTGGCTTGCTCGAAGAGTGAGGAGGGAGGTCCAGATTCGCTCCTACACTGGGAAGTGGAAGGGATTCTCCTTTTGCCCAAGAGCCCCAATGAACCCTGGGGATTTCTGTCCTGATTTCAGGCTATTCCCACCAATTCTACTGGATTACTTTTCCCAATGCCTGACCAATAGTCTCTGTCCAAAACAGGTTAAAATAGCGGCTCACACCACTTGATTAGCTGCAGACAGCTAAGCTCTGGAAACCCAGTGCCTGGGTTAAAATTCCCACTCCGCCACTTTCTGGCTGTACAACCTTGAGCTGGTTGCTTCAGCACTCCATGACTCAGTTTCACTATATGAAAAATGAGGCGAATACCGACATGACAATGTTGTTACAAAGGCTAAATGAGATAACACACGTCAGTGCATAGCCTCGTTGCCAGGTCCATAAGAAGGGCTCAGCGATTGTGAGCTAGTAACAGGACTATAGCAGGTCATTTCCACATATCTGCCTCCCAACATGGTGTGCAAGCTTTTGGAGGGCAAGTTTCACATCTGTTTCGGGACTTCCTGGTGGTGCAGTGGTTAAGTATCTACCTCCCAATGCAAAGGACGTGAGTTCAATCCCTGGTTGGGGAACTGAGATTCCACACTCGGGGCAACTAAGCCTACTGCTTGCAATGAAGACCCAGTGCAACAAAAAGATCATGTCTGTTTTATACCTTGCACATGATGGATACTAAAAAAATAAATAAATAAATTTGCTGAATTCAGAAAGCAGGTGAGTAGGAGTCTAGTTCTTGGAATTCATGCTTTGGAGTTCTGGGATCATGTTCTACATGAGTGATATTTTAGCACTTAATTTTAGACTCGTACTGCTCATATTCTCCTTGCACACAATTGCACTTCTCCAGACTTATCTTTTTTACTGCAATTATAAGACAGCTCTGTAATTTTTCTTGAATTTTACCTCCCTTCCTAGACTATAAAATCCATGAAGGAAGGAACCTGGCTTACCTTGATTATCTCTGGCTGTCCCCATAGGTCCAGCTTGGGGTCGGGCAAACAGTAGTGAAGAGAAGTGAGAGTGAAAGTTGCTCAGTCGTGTCCAGCTCTTTGTGACCCCATGGACTATACAGTCCATGGAATTCTCCAGGCCAGAATACTGGAGTGTGCAGCCTTTCCCTTCTCCAGGGGATGTTCCCAACCCAGGAATTGAACCCAGGTCTCCCGCATTGTGGGCAGATTCTTTACCAGCTGAGCCACAAGGGAAGGCCTGACAAACAGTAGACCCTCAATTAGTATTTGTCACCTGGCTGATGACTCAAATGCTTAGCAGAAGGAGTGGTTAGTGAATAGAGAACCTTGCCTTTTTTTTTAAGGTTTTAAAATGATTTTTCAAATTTGCACTTATTTATGTATTTTTATTTTTGGTTGTGCTGGATCTTCACTCCTGGGTGGGCTTTGCTTCATTGCAGCCAGCAATGGCTGCACTCTGGGGCCACTCTGTAGTTGCAGTACAGGGCTTTTCACTGCAATAGCCTCTCCTGGTGCTGAGCATGGGCTCTAGGGTTCTAGGGCTTCAGTAGTTGCAGCTTCCAGGTTCTAAAGTACTGGCTCAGTAGTTTCGGTGCATGGGCTGAGCAACTCCACAGCACATGGGATCTTCCTGAGCCAGGGATCGAACCCGTGTCTCCGGCATTGGCAGGTGATTCTTTACCACTAGGCCACCAGGGTAGCCCAACTTTGCATTTTAAAAAGACCAAAGAAGCACTGGCAAAATGTTACTGTCCGATATAACAACATATTACATTAAAATAATAATAATAATTCTATATAATAATATATTATATTATTATGGGACTTCCCTGGTGGTCCAGTGGCTGGAACTCTGTGCTCCCCATGCGGTTTGGCCAGAGAACTAGATCCCACGTGGTGCAGCTAAAGATCCTGCATGCCACAACTAAGACCCTGTGCAGCCAAATAAAATAGATATTAATATACACATGCATCACAGTAACAGCTTAATATTAATACATGCACGCAATCAGAGTAACAGTTAGTTTAATACAAGTAGCCAGGTATCACTAACTCCTAACCATTATTTATTATTGCTAGTTTTAACCTTGACTTAGCGCTCTGGCCAGAACAGAAATTATCTTTAATTCATTCTTCATCTCTTAACAGGCTGAAACCTCCTGGGATGTATATCTAAATATCTCTGTGGGGCTTGAAAACACCTTTACTACAAAAGGCTGTACACATGGCTTTTCTTACTTGCCAGCAGTGTTCTCATAGCCATAAAGACTACATATTTTTAGTTGGGAGTGCTGATTAACTTTACTGTTTTCCCCTTTTTCTCTACTCCTATTTCTGCCTCTGTATCTTAATCCATAGACAGAAGAAAACACAAGAAAAGAAAGCCAGGTCTGCCTCACGTGGCCTCTACCCTCACCAGCAGCATGAACATTTTAACTACTTTTTCCCTGAGCAGAAAAACATTACTCTTCACCCATCAGCCTTTCCCTAATTATTATTTCTCTCTCTCTCTTTTTTTTTTTGGAGAAAATTGCTTCTAGCTTCTTTCCTCCCCTTCCCAACCAATTACCTAGCTGGGTTTACTGTAAAATAAAGTTTACATTAAATTGTTTCTATGGCAACCTCACACATGGGTTCTCAGGTTCTAAAGCAATCATATCCCTTTTCTGGTTATAGACACCAGCTTTCCGGAAAGTAATTTTTCCTTAAAGTACACAGACAGAACCTAACAAGGTTTGTAAAGAAAGATAAAGTCGTTGCACAAGATAGGAGTCCCTTGATAGAGGGCATGAGATGAATCCCTGAAAAAGTCCTCTGTAAGTCATGGTTATTTACCTTGCACTAGAGCCATTTTAAGTCTACATAAGAAAGCTTGTTGAATTAGAAATATCAGGGAGAGCTCTCATTGCTGGAGCACCACCCGCTATGTGCTAGCCGTTGGACAGAGCACTCTGCACACATGAATTGCTCCGTTTAGTTTAATCCTCTTTGCATCCTGCAGAGATTTTTGCCCACAGACTGTCATTAGAGCCAGTGGGCATCTGCTCCCATGGAAAATGTCTCAGCCCCTGAAATTAACTAGTTGGAATTGAAGCAGTCATCCATGGACCTCCTAATAGAAATAACAGCTGCCACTTACTGTGCCAGGGTGGTGCCAGGAGGTTTGGCCACATCCTCCCAGTTATTCAGTATTAGTACAGGCTGCAGAGGTGGTGTTAGGTCCCTATCACAGGTGGGGAAACAGAGGCTCGGGGATGGAACGCTACCTGCCCACACAGCTAGCAAGTTACCAAGCTGGAATTTGAACCCAGGTGGATCTAGTCCCAAGGCACTTGCTCTTGTCACTTTCCCTCCTTGAAATGCTGCCAGCCAGAGAGCTAACGGGAGAGACCAAAATCGCTGCTTGGAAGACACAGGCTTCCAGGTGGGCGTGAATATCCTGGGCAAGTCCCGTACTGGGGTGGGTAACTCTAGGTCATGGGAGGTGGGGAGGGAGGAAAAGGAAGCTCTCCTCCCCACTCCATGAAATTGCTGAGCTTTTGCTGGTTCCCACCAACGGGCAGGCTGTCTTCTGCTCCCATCCCCCTCAACTTCTCCTTCTGGCCATCTCCTACTCCCTCTTCAAGGCTCAATTTAAAAGCTGCCTCCTCTGGACATCCCTGGTGGCCCAGTGGTTAAGCATCCCCCTGACAATCCAGGAGACATGGGCTTGATCCCTGATCTCGGAGGATCCCACATGCTGCAGAGCAACTAAGCCCTGTGCCGCAGCTACTGAGCCTGTGCTCTGGAGCCCAGGAGCCCCAGACACTGAGGCCGCCCGCCACAGCTGCTGAGGCCCGCACCTGCCAGAGCCCGCACCTGCCAGAGCCCGCGCTCCGCATCAGGAGAAGCCGCCTCAAAGGAGAGGCCCGCGCGCCGCAGCTGGAGAGCAGCCTCTGCGCACAACTAGAGGAAGCACACACAGAAACAACCACACCAAACAGCACAACCAAAAATAAGTAAATACATTAAAAAAAAAGATTCTACCTCCCAATACAGGGGACATGGGTTTGATCCTGGTTAGGGAAGATCCTGCATGCTGCGAAGCAAGGCAGCCTGAGGACCACAAAGACTGAAGCCTGTGCTCTAGAGCTCGAGCCCCACAGTAAGAGAAGCCACTGCAATGAGAAGACTGCACCCCGCATGGAGCGTAGCTTCTGCTTGCCACAACTAGAGAAAAGCCAGCACATAGCGACAGACCCAGAGAAGCCCCCCCAAAACCTGCCTCCTCTGTGGAGCCTCCCTGACTTCTCAGGCAGATCTGAGTCTGGTAAATCTGGCTCAAGCACTCATGAGCTGTGGGACCTTTCAGATTGCTTTTCCTCTCTGAGTCTCAATTTGTTCATCTGTAAAATGGGCATCTCACAGGATCAGCATGAAGTTCCAATGTGATAAAGTGTAACGGAAGTACGTAGCAGAGCTCCTGACAATAGGAAGCCCTGGGTAAATGTCAGCTCCAACGATTGGCCTCCCATAGTACCTCATTCCCATTTCCAATATTGCAATCATCTTATTTTGAATGTCTCGCTAGTTATTGGTGATGCCTTAGGGCAGGATCCTCATTTTCTCCCCTGTAGCTCCAGCTCCGGCACCAGTGAATGTTTGTTGATTGAATGCATAAAATTATCTAGGACCATCTCCCAGAACACTGGGCTCCTGCGAACTGTGGCCTGGAAGAAGTAAGATGCTGGGACTTCCTGTTCTCAAATGCAAACATCCTGAGGAAAGGTCATTGACCAGTCAAGCTTCAGCTGGGCTTGGGTGACATGCAGCTGGGAAGGACCACAGTCTTGGGGCCTGGAGTAGAAAGATGCATGTCCTGGGGACAGGAAGAGGGAATTACAACTTTGCTCAGCACCAACCCAGGCGAGGTCACCCTGAAAGACCTCTTGGTGCTTCAGATCTATTTTGGGGAGAAAACAGTATATAAAATAAATAAATCCTATAGGCCACCTGAGTCATGAGTTCCTCATCCCTTGATGTCATAAGTTCCAAAACTGGTCCACCAAGACAAGAGATAAAAAAGGGGGGTGGTCATAGCCAATAGGCAGGCTTCCCAGGTGGCACTGGTGGTAAAGAACCCGCCTGCCAATGCAGGAGACTGAGAGACACGGATTCATTGCCTAGGTCGGGAAGATCCCCTGGAGAAGGGCATGGCAACCCACGCCAGTATGTACATGGCAACCCAGTATTCTTGCCTGGAGAATCCCACGGACAGAGGAGCCTGGTGGGCTACAGTCCATAGGGCCACAAAGAGTAGCACGACTTAGCATGCATAGCCAGTGTACAAACGTGTGTGGGGCGGGTGGGCAGGTGGGGGGTCTGCTCCCTCGCAGCTGACTCGAGGCCTCCCTGCAGAGCCTCAGGTCCCCTCTGGCCCAGGCTCCTCCTCCCGGGTGACTCAGCGCTGTGGTCCCCTGCAGACACTGAGGACCAGGACTGTCTCGGGCTGGTCAGTCAATGACCTGCTCAGTTCATGACAGCTTTCAGACAAGCGGATCCTAGGAGAGCAGCCACCTGGGCAGCTGAGACTGAAAAGAGAAACAGAAGAGGCTGAATCCTTTCTGGGAAAAACTGTTATCACAGATGAAACGCATGGCTAAATCCCGCTCCGCCCAGACTCCAAGCCTAGACACTCTCAAGTCACCGTGCATTTCCCTGTGGCTCTCCCTTGGCCTCTCCTGCTCCAGCTTGTCAGTTCAGTTCAGTTCAGTCACCCAGTCGTGTCCAGCTCTTTGAGACGCCATGGACCACAGCATGCCAGGCCTCCCTGTCCATCACCAGCTCCTGGAATTTACTCAGACTCATCTCCATTGAGTCGGTGATGCCATCCAACCATCTCATCCTCTGTCATCCCCTTCTCCTCCTGCCTTCAATCTTTCCCAGCATCAGGGTCTTTTCCAATGAGTCGGCTCTTTGCATCATGTGGCCAAAGTATCAAAGTATTGGAGTTTCAGCCTCAACATCAGTCCTTCCAATGAACACTCAGGACTGATCTCCTTTAGGATGGACTGGTTGGATCTCCTTTCAGTCCAAGGGACTCCCAAGAGTCTTCTCCAACACCACGGTTCAAAAGCATCAATTCTTCGGTGCTCAGCTTTCTTTATAGTCCAACTCTCACATCCATGCTTGTCACTGACACAAAATTGGAAAGGAGGGAAAACCGGAAAGGACTTGGAAAACACCTGGGTCCACTCAGTGTTCTGAGGAGTGCCCTCTGTGTGCCAGGCCCCAGGATACAGAGCCTGATAAGGCAGTCACCAGCACCTGTGCCAACCTCACACCAGGCGCTGCTCTAAGCCCTTGACAGATACTAGCTCACTGAGTGATCACAATCATATTATTGTTATTATTCCCATTTACAAAGGAGGAAAGTGGAGGCGCAGAAATGGAACTTGCTCGAGAAACGGTAACTACCCAGATAGTAAATGGCAGAGCCTGGATTGGTCGCCAGGCAGTCAGGCTCCAGGCTCTTGGTCACTATAGTGGTCCTTGCAGTTGGCCGCAGTCTGGCAAGCGTGTGCAGACAACAGACAAGGAAACAGGCCATTTCTGGGGCACTGAGAAGCCCCACCCTGGGAGCTAAGAAAAGGCCTTCAGCAAGAGATACTATTTTTTAAGATTTTTTTTTTTTGATGCTGACCATTTTTAAAGTCTTCACTGAATTTGTAGCATGTTGCTTCTGTTTTACATTTTGGTCTTTTGGCCATGAGGCATGTGGAATCTTAGCTCCCCAGCCAGGGATCCGACCCGCACCCGCTGCATGAGAAGGCAAAGTCTGAACCAGTGGACCGCCAGGGAAATCCCTGGAAGAGATATGTATGTAAGCTGAGATTTGAGATACGCGAGAGAGGGTGGAAAGGAGATCCGAGCAGGGGGAATAAGGTGAGAAAGGCGCTGAGGCGGAACGAGGCTCAGAGAGGAGCAGCAGTCTCGCTGGAGATCCTACGGAGGGTCCAAGCACAGCTGACCTGGAACCGGGGCCGGGGCCTCAGACCCTCAGCACACAGTCCAGGAGGATTCGCAGCAGGACAAACCAGCAAGGACTGCAACACTGCTGCCCGCCCTGTTGGGCCTCAGGACAGAAGCTACTCACTTCACCCAAGTGAAGGTCACTCAGTCGTGTCCGACTCTTTGCAACATGGTGGACTATACAGTCCACGGAATTCTCCAGGCCAGAATACTGGAGTGGGCAGCTTTTCCCTTCTCCAGGGGATCTTCCCACCCCAGGGGTCAAACCCAGGTCTCCCGCATTGCAGGCGGATTCTTTACCAGCTGAGCCACACCCGAGGAGGTCATACAAATCCGCACAGGCAGACTAAGGGAACAGGACAACGAGAGCAATTACTAAGCATTTTGGCAGAGACGAAGGCTTGAAAAATCACCACTCGTGTAGACCCCCCGCCCCCCGCTTTCATTTTTCCCTCTTTCTGGCTCCTCTTACCTTGTCCTTCTTTCTTGTTCCTCTTACCTCGTGTGAAAAATGCCCTTCAGGACTTCCCTTGTGGTCCAGAGATTAAGAATCTGCCCACCAGTGGAGGCACGGGTTTAATCCCTGCCCTGGTCTGGGAAGATCCCACATGTCAGGGGGCAGCTGAGCCTGCTCACCCCAAGTACTGAAGTCCATGCACCCTAGAGCCCGGGCCATGCAACAGGAGAAGCCTCTACAGTGAGAAGCCCTCAAAGCACAACGAAGATTAGCCCCCTACTCGCAGCAACTAAAGAAGAGCCCGTGCGTAGCGACAAAGACCCAGCGAAGCCAAAAACGAAGATAATAAAATGTAATAGAAAAAGAAAATGCCCGCCCCCCCACAAAGACAGGTTCATATCCTAATTCCCAGAACCCGTAAATGTTACCTGATTTTGAAAGTGGGTTGTTACAGATACAATTAATTTTAGGATTTTGAAGTTAAGATCATCCTGGATTGTCCCAGTGAGCCCTGAATACAATCACAAGCGACTTTGTAGTGGAATAGCAGCGTCACTCACAATAGGTAAAGTGTGGAAGCAAGTGTCCTGGCATTGAATTGCTAAGCAAAATGCGATATAAACATGCAAGGGAATATTATTCAGCCTTAAAAATGAAGGAAGTTCTGACACACGCTACAACATGGAGAGAACTTGAGGATATTATGTTAAATAAAACAAACTAGTCACAAATGAAGTTCCATTTAAATGAGATACTTGGAGTAGTCAGATACATTGGGTAGAAAGGGCAACAGTGGTTGCCAGGAGCTGGGCAGGAGGGCAGGTTGGGGAGTCGTTGTTTAATGGGTACAGTTTTGTTTTACAAGATGAAAAGAGTTATGGAGATGGACGGTGGTAATAGTTTTAGGGCATCATAAATGTATTTAATGGTACTGAATTGTACACTTTAAATGGTTAAGGAAGTGAATTTTATTTTATGTGTAAAAATGAATTTTATTTTATGTGTAAAAAAAAAATAAAAAATGGGGAAGAGGGCTTCCCTGGTGGTCCAGCAGTTAAGACTCTGTGCTTCCAATGCAGGGGGTGTTGGTTCAGTCCCTGGTTAGGGAACTAAGATCCCACATGCTGTGCATTGTGGGCAAAAGCTAAGAAATACAGAGACATTAAAAGTGGGGGAAATGTATCCATAAACAGTAGAATTAATAGTAAAGTCACAAATCACCAGTTTGAAATATATATATAGAGAGAGAATATATAAATATAGTTATATATAGAGAGAGAAGGTGGAGGGAGATGAAGACATACACAGAAGAGAAGGCCATGTGAAAGTGCAGCAGAAAGAGATGTGGTCACAAGCCAAGGGATGCTGACTGCCGCCCAAGCTGGGGAAGACGAGGAACATATTCTTCCCTAGAGCCTCATGAAGCAGTGCTACTCCCCACACTAAGATTTAGATTTCTGGCCTCTAGAATTGTGAGAAGACATTTCTCTCATCACAGTTGTGGGAATTTGTTACAGCAATGTGTACTAAGTCACTTGAGTTATGTCCGACCCTTTTGACCGTGGACTGTAGCCCTCCAGGTTCCTCTGTCCGTGGGATTCTCCAGGCAGGAATGCTGGGATGGGCTGCTGTGCCCTCCTCCAATATACAGCCTTGACGTACTCCTTTTCCTATTTGGAACCATTCGGTTGTTCCATGTCCAGTTCTAACTGTTGCTTCCTGACCTGCATATAGATTTCTCAAGAGGCAGGTCAGGTGGTCTGGTATTCCCATTTCTTTCAGAATTTTCNTTTTTTTGATGTGGACCATTTTTAAAGCCTTTATTGAATTTGTTAGAATATTGTTTCTGTTTTATGTTTTGGTTTTCCGGCCGCAAGGCATATGGGATCCTAGCTCCCTGGCCAGGGAATGAACCTGCACCCCTTGCATCGGAAGGTGAAGTCTTAACCACTGGACCACCAGGGAAGTCCCTCCATGTCCAGTTCTAACTGTTGCTTCCTGACCTGCATATAGATTTCTCAAGAGGCAGGTCAGGTGGTCTGGTATTCCCATCTCTTCCAGAATTTTCCACAGTTTATTGTGATCCATACAGTCAAAGGCTTTGGCATAGTCAATAAAGCAGAAATAGATGTTTTTCTGGAACTCTCTTGATTTTTCCATGATCTAGCGGATGTTGGCAATTTGATCTCTGGTTCCTCTGCCTCTTCTAAAACAGCTTGAACATCAGGAAGTTCACGGTTCATGTATTGTTGAAGCCTGGCTTGGAGAATTTTGAGCATTACTTTACTAGCATGTGAGATAAGTGTAATTCTATGGTAGTTTGAGCATTCCTTGGCATTGCCTTTCTTTGGGATTGGAATGAAAACTGCCCTTTTCCAGTCCTGTGGCCACTGCTGAGTTTTCCAAATGTGCTGGCATATTGAGTGCAGCACTTTCACAGCATCATCTTTCAGGATTTGAAATAACTCTACTGGAATTCCATCACCTCTACTAGCTTTGTTCATAGTGATGCTTTCTAAGGCCCCCTTGACTTCACATTCCAGGATGTCTGCCTCTAGATGAGTGATCACACCATCATGATTATCTGGGTCATGAAGGTCTTTTTTGTACAGTTCTTCTGTGTCTTCTTGCCACCTCTTATTAATATCTTCTGCTTCTGTTAGGTCCATACCATTTCTGTCCTTTATTGAGCCCATCTTTGCATGAAATGTTCCCTTGGTATCTCTAATTTTCTTGAAGAGATCTGTAGTCTCTCCCATTCTGTTCTTTTCCTCTATTTCTTTGCATTGATCACTGAAGAAGGCTTTCTTATCTCTCCTTGCTATTCTTTGGAACTCTGTATTCACATGCTTATATCTTTCCTTTTCTCCTTTGCTTTTCACCTCTCTTCTTTTCGCAGTATTTGTAAGGCCTCCCCAGACAGCCACTTTGCTTTTTTGCCTTTCTTTTCCATGGGGATGGTCTTGATCCCTGTCTCCTGTGCAATGTCACGAACCTCATTCCATAGTTTATCAGGCACTCTGTCTATCAGATCTAGGCCCTTAAATCTATTTCCCACTTCCACTGTATAATCATAAGGGATTTGATTTAGATCATACCTGAATGGTCACCAAGGAAGCCCCAAAATGTGGGTGCTAGTTGCTAATTTTGTTGTGGAATTAAATGAGGAAAGACACACGATTGATCAATTTCCTGTTGCATGGTGTGCCAGGTGTCTTATGGGCCTGATTTCAGCTTCATATCATCAGAATTACTACTCATTATAGCACAACAACAGCAGTCAGGTAAAGACAAACACAACCATGATTTATTTACAAGAAAAGAGAAATAAGTAACTATACTGCCCACCATGAGCAGAATACACCTAACATTGATTTATTCTCCACTTTTCTTAGGAATGCCAAATTTCTGCTTAGGAATTCCTCCCATGCTAAACCAAATTCAAAACATTCCACTCTAAATTTAAATGGATAAAGTCTAGTTCACAAATATTTTCCAGATCCTTTGAGGAATATCTCAATCCCCTGTTTTCATCAGGAGACTTACTATGTATTTTTTATTAACCATGAAGTTGAGACTGCATTTTTCTATTACTGCATATTATAGTAAAAACATATAATGGAGCTTAGTTTGGAAAAAAAAATATTTTAATGTGGCAAATAAAATGTCACCTTTTTCAAATATGATAACTTAAGCAATGAGTTTTTGGCTTCAGTTAATGTGGAAAATATAGTTCTGGTGGCTCAGATGGTAAAGAATCTGCCTGCAATCTGGGAGACCGAGGCTCAGTCTCTGGGTTGGGATGATCCCCTGGAGAAAAGAATGGCCACCCACTCCAATATTCTTCTTTGGAGAATCCCATGGACAGAGGAACCTGGTGGGTTACAGTCCATGAGGTCGCCAAAGACTTGATCTTGGTCACCAAGAGATGGACAGACTGAGCTACTAACACATACACATAGCTACCCCAGTAAACCATGGTTACTGTTGAAAGACAACCAAAGTCCAAATCTGGGTGTGAATCTGACCCTCTGGGTCCCTTGGGGTTGTCCCTAAATTGAGATACACACATCAGGTAACCAAAGTAAGTGTGACTTCTCTCCCAACGAGGCCCTGTTACTGCAAACACTCATCTTAGAGTATATGGTGTTCTTTTCAAGAACAATAAATAATATCAAAAAGACCAAACATATCATTCAGATCTGGTGGATGCTTCACTGTGCCAAACTGAAAAAGCAGGAATTTGGATTAGTTGTTTCAAATTAACAAATATTACATACTTCTCAATTCTAAGATGTCTCCCATTTTAAGATATTAAATACAATTTGAATTAAGATATTAAATACCATCTGAATACAAAGTATTCAGATGCCAACTTTTTTTGGTGAAAAACATATATTTCAACAAAAAATGCAAACAATATTTTGAGTAACAAAACTGCCATAGATTTCTCTGCATAATTGCATGCTATTTAATCATCACTATCGAAACCAATGTTGATCCCAAGCTTTCTTCACCTTCAGAGTTGAGAGATCTTCTAAGTCACTTTTCACCATTGGCAGCCCTGCTTAGCATCATGTGATGTCCTAATTTTACCCTGCACCTGCCTTGAGGCACCATACCCTTCTTTCAGCTTTGAATGCTGACTACATTCCTGACTACAATGCATAAGCCCCATATCCCCCAACTATTTCATTTTCCATTTATTCTCAATCTCAGTTTATTCTCTGCCTCTCTGATCATTTTAAAATATGCTGCCTGTATCACAGAGTTTAGCTTTTAATTGGGTAATGCTTTGTGTTCCTAATGTTTTCATAGAATAACATGTAGAAATGCTTTCAAAATCTAAAATGCTTCATATTTATGAATTCATTCTGATTGTTGAAGTCTATACCTCTTCTCCACCTGCCTCCCACCCTCCAAATTGAACTCGTGAGATAGAATTTTGTCTTCTGCACCTTTATGTTCCGCAGAGCACCTGGAAGACCTCTGGCCCACACAGCACACACTTCTATTATTTGTTCATTTATAGCAAAGGGCTTAACAGGAAGGTGACTAACAGGGTGACATTTCTATTTAAAAAGTACGTGGTGTTGGCTTGCCTAGCAACTAATTCTGTCATCCTTCGTAGCCTGTCCCCACACTTGATACACCTCATTTTATCTATATGGGGAAAGAGGATAAAATTAAAATAGCCACCATTTTATGGTTGTGAGGATTTATTCGAATCACCAGGCATAGTGGGTCCTAACTCAGCTCTGCAGTCCACATGTGCGCTTTGCTGTCATACGCACAGAAGAGAACCATGTAAGCTTAAATGCTCTGCAAAATCCTTATACAATGGAGCCCCTTGCCAATATTTCCTGGGAATGTTCCTGCTTTCTGCAATTAAAAACTGATTCTCAGAAAATGGCAGGATTAGTCAGCAATATTGGACAGAAGCGGGAGAAAAAAAATGAACACAAAGAAAAACCTTCTAGAAAGGGATGTCTCAACATAATGTGGATAAATGAATCCAATTTCATCCCTGAAAACTGGTTCAAGAAGTACTGAAAATCCATCTTTTACCTCCTAGAATTCTTTTCTTCTTCAGAGATAGTAAACCTCTCTTGAGGTTTGTCTCCAAATCAATAGTGCTGTATATAAAAGAGCTATCCTGATTTTTTAAAAAAACTATGCATAAACAGCCCCCCCCCACACATATATATTTTTTTCCTCACCCCTTCACAATGGAGGCACTGTTAATTTTATAAATGCATTTTATAAGAGGCTAAACAAGTTTAAGCTGAGTATGTTTACTGCCGTCATTTTCCTGTGGTCATTCTTGGTAGGTAGTAGGTATTGTTCTCTGAATTCTCTCAGGGTACTGTGTTCTTATAATATAGCTTGAGTAATAATGGCTTATCTTACAGCAATAGGATATATTTCTTGACACCAGCTGTACCCACTGAATTCTCTGTCAGCAACAATGCAAATCAGAAACATTGTGTAGAAAGTATGTACTTGAAGAAGAGTAAGAATAAGAGATGTGAAGGCAATGTGCTCCCTAGGAGCTAGCTCACCTACCGGACAACTGTATATTCATTCAGTGTCTGCCACAGGACCCAGGCTCACGGGACATGAACACCAAGAATGTACATTATTGGGTTGTTATTTACTGAATCCATAGAGAAGGGAATGGCAACCCACTCCAGTATTCTTGCCTGGAAAACCCCATGGACAGTGACGTGTGATGGGCTATGGTCCATGGAGTCGCAGAGTCGGACGCGACTAACACACTTACTGCATCCCACATCTCTTATATTTTGTAAGAGCTGTCCCTTTTTTTCCATTCATCTATTGAGCTCATCTTCATTTATTATATAGATAAACATCATCTCAAGATTTCACATACATTAGACAATTTAATATTGGTTTTTAAGATTGTGTCTAAAGCCACTTCTCTCTAGCTCTGCTTAGGATACACACACACATACACACACACACAGAGAATCTAACTACCATCTTTGGCTTAGCAAGCCTTTATAGATTTTATTCAGATACAAAAGACACAACCACAGAGGTGAAATTCTTGTTGAATTGTTAAGTCAGTCAATATCAGTTACCATGTATTTTTTGCATTTTATAAGTATATTCTACGTGCTGGAAACTAGTCTAGATTTCAAAAACAAAACAAAATTTCTGCTTCCAAAAAACTTGCATCCGTAGATGAGATAAATAATGGGAAAATGAAAGAAATGAAATATTGAAAAGTGTACCCAATGGTAAGATTAAATGTCACAAATAAAAGAAAATAATATGAAAGAGAGAAATAGGGTGGAAAGTGAAGGGCATGCAGAAGGCCTTATTTAGCCACTTTGGTCTGGAAAATTTTGGTCTGAGGAGATAAAATTTAATTTGATACCTGAATATGGAAAAGTAACAGTTGTGTGTTGGGGAATAAATATTCTAAGCTACTATGGCTGAAGAGTAACAGACATGGGAGAGAGTACAGTGGGATGCACTTGAGAGGTAGTTTAGTTCAGTTCAGTTCAGTCACTTAGTCGTGTCCAACTCTTTGTGACCCCATGGACTGTAGCATGCCAAGCCATCCTGTCCATTACCAACTCCCGGAGTTTACTCAAACTCTTGTCCATTGGGTTGGTGATGCCATCCAGCCATCTCGTCCTCTGTCATCCCTTTCTCCTCCTGCCTTCAATCTTCCCCAGCATCAGGGTCTTTTCCAAGGAGTCGGTTCTTTGCATCAGGTGGCAAAAGTATTGGAGTTTCAGCTTTCAGCTTCATTGAGAGGTAGGCAAGTGTCAGATGATGCAGGGTAAACAAATAGATAAAATATTATTCTGATTACAATGAGGTGGAAAGACTGGTCATGGAACCCCTGTTACAGATGGCCAGATTAAAGATGATATTTTTGACTCTGGTTATAGCAGCAGAGATCAAATTCAAGATAAATACTGTCCTTGGAGCAACAAGTTACACTGGTGAGCTAGATGTGGCGTGGAAAGAAACTGACAAATTAGAGATAGGATCTCGACCCTTGTAGCTAAATGGATAATATTACCATATACTTTAAAGTTGAAGATTTGGTATGCTGAGGACTCTGGGGTTTGTGTTAGAGATGAGGAAACATTGGCTATTGGCTGTTTGAAGTTTCTGGTGACTACTGGACTTCCAACTGATGATGTCAGGTAGAGAGTTAAATATGATTCTGTAATTCATCAAAGAAGTCAGTGTTAGAAACATTCATTTGAGAATTGTAGAGATCATTCTCAAAGCCATGACACTAGATTAAATCTCTTAAAGAGTAATTGCAGTTATAGAGGAGATGTCTGGGGATAGCAGTATTTAGACAGCTTGGGAAGACCCTGAAGTTGAAGGAAAACAAAGCTTCCTCTAAACCTAGAGAAGAACCTGTCAAAGAAGAAAATATCAAGAGCTGCTAACAAATCAGATAAGAAGAAGATAAAAATTAACCAATAGCTTTAGCAAGATGTGGGTCCTTGAGATCTTAATAAATTGAGCCATGACACTGGAGGCTCGATTTGGATTGGATTGAAGAGAGAATGGGAGGTAAAGTAGAAATAGCAACCATATATAGAATTTTATAGCTAGTAGTCTGGCAGTGGAGGGAAATGGAGAAGTGTGGTAATGCTTTGGAGCTGAGGCAGGGTTTTGCTTTGAGATGAGTGATGTTAGACTCATGATGGTGGGAATGATCCAAAAAGTAAGGAAAAAGAAATGATACCAAAGGAAAAAGGGAATGATGAAAGAGCAAAGACCAAGAGAAATCATGAAGCAAAGGATCCAGAGCCAAAGTGAAGTGTTTTTTGGGGGTATGAACAAGGTTGGTTACCTTACCTGGTGTCATGGCAGGAAAGGCAGTGCATGAATGCAAGGGGAAAAAAAAGCTGACNGATGAATTCTTCTTGCTTTACTTTCTATTTTGAAATCATTTTTCTCCACCACTGTATTTTATAAAAAGAGTTTCAATGGGATTATTTAAATTTTAGTTGATATCAACTAAAATTTAAATAATCCCATTGAAACTCTTTTTATAAAATACAGTGGTGGAGAAAAATGATTTCAAAATAGAAAGTAAAGCAAGAAGAATTCATCTGCTTGAAAAATATATGAAAATGATACCAAATAATGTTGATCTTCACAAGAACTTCTTTTGTTGTCAGGAGACACGTTTTCAAGCCTTCCATATTTTAATTTTTTCTAAATAGGGCAACTGTCAATTTGAATTACTCCATCCTGCTTTGCATAATAATTTACATATTTATCCACCAAGAATGCTCTGATAAAGGACAATATCCCATGAGAGATGAAAAGGCTTGATTCTTGAATCCCACTTTTACATTCTTAAATAGCAAACCCTCTTTTTCAGCAGCAAAATTGTAGTACTGAGAAAGACAATAGGCCAGGTCAGTGATTTGTAGTTAATTTTTTACTGTGAAATTCTATTATTCGAAATTGCTTGGAGCAGCTCTTGTCAACACCACCCCAGTTAAAAGGGGTTTTGCTTTTTAACCATGAAAAATAATTCTTGCCTAAAACAAGATGATCACAAGAGAGCTTTTTTTTTTTCCCCAGCTCTAAATAGGGATAGCCAAACCAATTTTGAAAAAAAAAAAAAAAGTTAACTGTTTTCATTTACTAATAATTTAAATGTTTACTGATATCCTTCACTGAACAAATAAAGATTTTGATCTTTAGATGTCACGTTTATGCTGTGAGCTGCTTAAGATTTTGGGTACTCTTGCTAAGGCTTTATTCTTATCTCAATCATAAAGTTGTCTGGGTATGACCTAAAGTCTTATATCTCTCTTGATTTTCTGCTTCTCTGTGTGTGAGGTATATACATCCTGATAGTGGAATAAACCCCCCCCTCCTCAAATTGATCTATAATACACTTCCCTGTGTGTAGGTTCTTTGAGTTGCTTTCTCAGTTTCTCCAAGCACAGCACATCAAAAAAGACTACATGGGACCCTGAGAAGATGATCATGTATAGGCCAAAGACCTTTGTCCAAAACTTGGGTGTGACATTAAGAGTTGGAAACACTTAAAAGACCCCTATGGCATTAATTGAGTGAAATTCCACTGCTAACACTTGCTTTGATGGTTGAATTCCAGTTACCCCACTGTGGCACCCATTGCCCTTCCTTCCTTCATAGCTGACTTTTCACATCACCACAGGATAACCAGTTAGGGCTCAGGTGTCTTTTTTAAAATCTGATCAACAATTGAGTGCTTTTCAAATGTTCCACAGGGGTGTAACATCTCATAGATGGGTGTCGGGGTCACTGCTGGAAAGTATTTCTTCAGAGGAGCTGAGAAAGCTCCAGTGCTACCTTTCCTTTGCAAACAGAGCAACTCAATTCCTCTTTATTTTTTAATCCTAGAGTTCCACCATAGACTTTATTTTTGAGAGAATTTTGCTTTGGAAAATCAAGAAATTATCCATATTAATGGAAGTGGAGGGATTACTCTGTGAGTCCTCCTAGGCTGAATTTTCACTATGACTTTCTAGAGGCAATGCCCTAACCTTATGGACCCACAACAGAGTGGAAGTGAAGGATGGGCATTCACAGACGGATCATCTCTGCGTGATCTCAAATCACAGGGACAGTCGGCCTGCCCATCTTAGAGGAAAGGAGGCAGTCGTGGCTCGCATGGTAGCAATAAGGAAAACATTCTCTCTGTATATTTCAGAAAATGTATAACACTTTTCTCCTTTCCCATTTCTTTGGGTCCCTGTTTGTTCTGCAATCTTTGCTTTAGGACAGTGCTAGAGGTACAAATGGGAACTCTTATTTTTCTTGAAAAAAATAGTTGAATAAAACCTCATTTATAATATCTTCTGCTTCACCTGGGCTTCCCTTGTGGCTCAGATGGTAAAGAATCCGCCTGCAATGTGGGAGACCTGGGTTCGATCCCTGGGTTGGGAAGATCCCTTGAAGAAGGGAAAGGCTACCCACTCCAGTATTCTGGTCTGGAGAATTCTATGGACTGTACAGTCCATGGGGTCACAGTGAGTTGGACATGACTGAGTGACTTTCTTTTCGGTCACTAAACACCCATAGTGTGAGTCAGGAAAGAAAGGTCCTTTCCTTTCTGTAATGTAGTATTAGAAACATCAGAGGGGACTGTCTGCTGGCAAAGTGAAGCTCTCCCTCCAGGCCCACCTTTTCCAGGCCTGGTGACTAGGCAGCAACATGATGAGGGAGCAACAGAGAAATAGAAGGAGCTGAAAACACACAGAACTTTTGTCATCTTTAGGGTACTCTTCTGTTTAATTTTCACTCTTTCAAGAATTTTTTTCACATATTAAATCAGATATTTGCCTTACAACATTTTATCGTTTTACTAGGTGGTAGGGAGTTACTTCTTTGCCCAGGTTGGAGGAAGAGAAAGCAGAGAACATACAGGAAGATTTCCCTTGGTTCACTCCCACCCCCCCTTTTGAGGGACAGCTTCATGGATTATTCTGTAAACATCTTAAAGCAAGGCTCTGGGTCCAAATTCTGGCTTTCATGTTGACAAAGGTATTCCTATCATTTGTGGCTTTTCAATTAGAGAACTACTGAAGTCTCACATTCAGTCCAGTGAATGGGAACAGAAGCCATGTCTTTGGATGTGGCTGATAACCACGTCTAAATGAACAGTGGACCTTGCCGCCTGATGGTACCCCAAGGACGTAAGGTGGTTTTTCTCTGATGACTCACATAGTCGGGTATGTCTTGCAAAAGGGAGGGAATTATCCAATGGCTGTAATTACCGTGATTCAGTGACACAAATTCCAAGAGGCAGATGTGGCATAAACAATGAAAACACACAGAAAACTCTACATTATCAAATCCAGCCCTATATCCTCATCATGTAGGAAGTAGCCAAAGCCATAGAGGCCGATGGTGAGAGTCTGTTTTCCCCAAGGCTCCTGGATTATTCCCTGACTTGGATGACAAAGCAGTGGCTATCAGAGCCCTGATATGTTAGAGCAAACTGAAAAAGCATGAGCCATCTTATGAGATAGCAAACTGTGTGGCGTCAAATAAAAACGGCCATATGGATAGAATAAATAGGGCATGTTTAGGGAATGTGCCGAAGCCACAGAGCAAAAGGGAAACCAAAACCAAAGCATGACTCCAACAAAAGTTGAGCTGAGCCACAAAGAGACAGTTACAAAAGCACATCAATCAGACCAGCTTTCTCAGTGGTGTCAGTGGCAGCCACCATGAGCAGACACAGCTTTGAAGTTACACACACCTCGGTGACTACCGGGAGTCGCTCATGCTCTCAGAGCTCCAGTTGTCTTGTTTATCAAATAGGGGGAATAGTAGCCCTTACCTTGCAGAATTTCTGTGAGACTAAAGAGATAACGTGAATCTAAAGGGTGAGCACAGTACCAGGTATGTATACGCTCGATAAATGGGGGTATTTCTTGCTGTTTTCTGTTAAGAATATAGTATGCACATGGATCGAGAAATGTACAGTGCAGAGGAGTTCCTAATGTTCTCTTTCTCACCCTTCCCCAATGCCTTCTGTCTTCCCGCCAGCAGGTATATATTCGTCCAGAGACTAGAAGCGGACTTCCTATTGAACTCATTGACAGAACTAGTTAAAATAATGGATGCTGAGGAGGGAAAATAACAGGAAGTTATCGACCACTCAATTATTTGTATAATTCGTTCCTGTTTACCCTGGGATCACATACTTAGAGAGGAAACAATGTGGTCTTCAAGAGGGTGGCCTCAGGAGACTGTCTGGGTTCAAATCCCAGCCCTATTTACTGCCTTTTGACCTTGGGCACTCCATCTCTCTGCATTTCCAGTTCTCTCTCTGTGAAGTGAAGATAATAACCACCAAATGCTATGAGAATTACATGAATTCATCTTGGCAAAGTGCTTAGAATATTGCTTGGTATTTAGTAAGTGCTACTTCAATATTTATTAAAGAAATAAGTAAATGCTAATAGACAATGTAGTAGGATGTCTTCACACATAGTGGAATAAATTTTCATAAATAAACATTTTACCACTTTATTTTTTTCTACCAGAAATGAGCAAGATTTAGAATCTCAGTTAAAGATCTTGATAGTCACAGTAAAAATTTACTTTATATTATCTTTTAGAAGGAAAAAATGGTAAAACTTGACTGAAGTACTACAAAAAAAATACACACTTCACAATTTTTAAATCTAGAACAGTGTGTTGAATAAAGTCCAAGTTATGGTCCCATACCTAGTATATTATGAGGGTTTCTACTTTTTTTGTCCTTACATAGTATAATATAATCAAATGTGAATTTATTACAGCTATACTCTTAACATCTATCTCATTTCTTTATTTTTTTTATGACATGATATGAGGACATTTAATGGATTCAGCATTTTTCAACCAAAAGTTCAGTTGTAACACTGGCTTTTATTACTGAAGTAACTATTTTTCATAATCATGAAGTAGCAACTCATGTTTTTTAGTTCTAGTACAAGTTCCAGTTTCCAAAAGACTATATCACACAATTCTATCATTGTGTATTCCAGTTGCTTCATGTTTGCTGCCAATGAGTCATTCATTTATCCATTCATTCATCAAGCACTGAGAATCTCTGATATGCTAGGAACTTTCCTAGAAATTGGGTTCTAAAGTGAATAATTTTTCAGAATTTTTCTCAATATTCTCAATGTGCTTACTGGCTCAGTCATGTCCAATTCTTTGCAACCCTGTGGACAATAGCCCACCAGGCCCCTCTGTCCATTCTGCAAGCAAGAATACTGGCATAGGTCACGATGCCCTCCTCCAGGGCTTCTTCCTAATGCAGGGATCAAACCTAGGTCTCCCACATTGCAGGCAGATTCTTTACTGTCTGACTCACCAGGGAAGCCCAATATTTACTATGGTTAATGGTTATTTTACATTTGAGGACCTAGAGGGAGAATCAGATAGATTCCTTAATGGATAAAGGAGCCTTGAGCTCCTTTAAAGATATTGAAACATTCACTTAATTGTGATTTCTCCCTTTGTAATAAAAGTATGGCATGTTGGAAGCATTTTCCACCTGGAAACAAGGAACTCTAGATCCACAGGGGACTAAGGATTTGGGGCAGGAAACACCAACCTCACATGGGTAGAAGGGAATGATGACAAGCAGGCTCTCTCATACTTGTGGCTTTAGGTTCCCAGACTCATATTTTCTACCTTTAGGGGCCTAGCATCATAAAATCTTCACTGATTTGGGGTAAAAATCCTGTTCTGAAGACATTATGCCATTCAAAGTATCATCTTCAAATTGGCATTTTAGGCGCATCTTCAGAAGATATTTTCATTGTGATAGCGCCAGTGTATTGCATAGTCAGTGTCCACTTCTGTACCTCTTTACTGCTTTGTGGGTCTTTTCTTTTGAAGCAATATTATATGAGAACCTATGTTGGTAGCTCAAACAATCTCCAAGCCCTCAGATAATGGTGCTGGCTAAGCTCTTATGGGCAGGAAGGGCAAATATGTGATCATCTCAGTAAAGATAAATTGCTGCCTTCTGGCAGAGTGAAAGGAGTTCACTGTCATCAGCCTGCTACCAAGTAGCTGATTGTTCTTGATGGATGGTGCCGTGACCAAGGTTTAGCAGTGGCCTCTGTTGCTGACAAGTTGAACATTAGACAGCAGCAAAGCCTATGTGAGCTTTACTGAGTGGGAGCTCATGCCACTGGCCTTCTGTGCAGCTTCCATGTCTGCTACTGTGGCTACTCCACTCACAAGCTCACTGTGCCAGGCAGAGGGTGAGACAGTCCACTCTGGTTCAGGGCCCCTTCTACGGTGGATGCTCAGGTGTTAATAAGAGCTCTAAAGATACTCACACTTCATGCCCACTCCCATAAGTCCATCTAAATGATCCTACCCATTACCTGCTTATCTCCAGTCTTTTAAGCTTTCTTCTTCAAGGACCTCAGCCAACGAGCCATATATTTTCTTACCTTGGGCCACTTCTTTTTCCATATAAAATCAGAAAAAATCCCCCACTGAAAGCTGTTTATCATGAGGAGTTCTCTAACTGCTCTTTCAACGTCATCTTTAAGTGGCACTGCAGATTAGAAGCAGTTCATTTTCAGCTTGTACATACTGAGTTGAACCATCTTTAAACCATACTCTACCACTTTCTTCCCCTGTCAGCTACTCCTATGGGACTCCTTGTATGACTGGAGCATCTGATGGTGAAGAGCCAGTGCAATGGAGGTAGATGACTTGGTTCTGTATCACCAGCTCATACAACTTACGCAGGCCTTTTGGTCCTGCTCATGTTAATCATGGATGCACCATTTCTATCTTGAAATGCTGCAGGGCCCACTTTTTATGCCTTGGAGAATCTGGCAAAAGCCAACTCATGATATGTGGTTCTGGCAATATGTTCCGTTAATGTCTCGTGACCCAATAATACCTGTACCTAATAACACATCAAGAATGGATTTTTAAATGGTATATAGTTCTGGGCTTTAGATGTCATGGCTTTCTTCCAGAACCTTTGGGTTGTTTGCCATAAACCTCACACAGCATGTTATCTCATACGAACACATGCCTGTTTATAGGAAACAAGTGATAGGGCTGTTTACAACCCAGAGGCAGAGCCTTTCTCTTTCTGGGTCTACTACCCACTGAATTCTGGACATTCTTCATGTCACTCTCAAAGGAGGTCACAGCAGTGTTCCCAGCCACAGATACTGTGTTATGTCATTGTGTTGTGTGTTTTTTCTTTTTATTGGGTGTTGTAAGATGCATAGTCCTTTACTTTGGACAGAATATTTTAGCATGTCCCAGACTCTTAAAATCTGAACTCTTAAAATCTTCACTGAATATTAGAGATTATCTCCTACTGGAGTATCATGGATCTTATCGAGGCCTCCAGGTGCCTGTCATTTCATGCCCATTTTGGGTGATTAAAATGATGTGGACCAAAATGACATTATAATGTTATGTCTAGATGTATTCCTATAAATTGCTTCTAATCCTCTGCTGATATGGATGGAAGAATGTATTTGCTAAGTCAATGACCACATATAATGCTCCTAAAGCCATTTTACTCTGTTTTAGCAATGGTTCCACATCTGGCATATCAGCTCTAAATGGGGCTGCTATTTGCCTAAGTGTCTACAGTAATCTCCAGGATCCAACTGGTTTCTGTAGAGGCCAGAATGGTGGATTACATCAAGGAATTATGGTGACCATCATGTCTGCATTCTTTAGGTATTTTATAGGTGGCACTCATCTTTGTCATGTCCTTGGGATAAAATATTGTTTTGGATTTGATATCTTGGTTGGGATGGGGTTAGTTTCAGGACTTCCACTTAGTTTTCTGCACTTTAATAGCTCTTCAACTTATGGGCCAACTTACGGGTTTTGCCATTACCAATATGTTATTTCTTTTTAAAAAATATTTATTTCATTTTACTCTTGTGTGTGTCAGGTCTTAGTTGTCTTAGTTGTATCAGTGCTGTAGTTGCAGCACACAGGCTTAGTTCCCCTGAGGCATGTGGATCTTAGTTCCCCGACCAGGGATCAAATCCACATCCCCTACACAGCAAGGCAGATTCTTAGCCACTGACTCGCCAGGGAAGGCCCATCAGAATGTTATTTCTAATTAAACACTTTGGAACAAAGGAAATGTCCACCAGGTAATTCTATGGACCAAGTAGGTTTACTTTTTATAAATCTGGTGCCAGGACTCCATTATTATCTGGCTGCTTCAGGACCCCATTCTAACAAAGGGGCCAGGATGACAATGTAGTTTCTTGAATATCAGTGTCTACTTGGGTATTGAGTTCAACTGTCTTCAAAATGTTTGAATATTTCACTTTCCCAGTAAGTGGTTATTGGAGTAAATAGCTATAAGTTCCTTTGTACAAACTGGGAAATCCTTTCCATCTATATTTGCCCTAATATTCAAGATCCTTCTTCATTTATACTGAGCCTCTCTCTCTCAATGGAGTTCAGATATTATAATTGGCTAAGGTCTGGAAACTAAGCGAGGGGTCTGTGACTTTTTCTTGGGGAGACTGGGCTCAGCCTCCTCATCATTCACCTTTGATTCCAACTGACTAAACAATTACAGATTGTTTAAACAACATCCTTGTTGGTGACCCATCTATTTTGCCACTTGAAGAACAATGTTTTATGAACCATCTCCATACTTTACGAACTTGCCGTTTATTGTAATTGTGACACTTATCTTCTGATAGTTAAGAATTAGATGGAACCAGCTGTCCTCAGTTATTTGTGTTTCAGTCATCTCAATGCTACTAGAGAAGCCAGGTCTATCACAGCATCTCCAATAGTCAGTCCTGGAATATGACTGTGGAGACTGCCATAATTGAGTTCCTAAAGCATGTTGATACCCTCTTCATCAGGCTTGAGGTACAAGCCTGCATCCAGGTGGCACAGTGGTAGAGGATCCACCTGCCAATACAAGAGATGCAAGAGACTTGAGTTTGATCCCTGAGCTGGGAAGATCCCCTGGAGTAGGAAATGCCAACCTGCTCCAGTATTCTTGCCTTGAAAATTCCATGGGCAGAGGAGCCTGGTGGCCTATAGTCCAAAGGGCCACAAAGAGGTGGACGTGACTGAGCGACTGAACACACACATCCCTTGCCAGTCTATAAGGAGAAAGAATAGGTCAGTTCTAACTAGGAGCTTTTAAGTGCCCAGAGAAATAAGATTTCATTATTTTGGCGTGCATCAAACTCAGATCTTCCCAGTTCAAGTCTCAGAATTCTATTCCTTCCTAATCAGGACTTGACTTATAGTAATGCTTGGGTTTGAAAAGACAGCCTTCTTTAGAGTTCTATATACTATATAAATAATTAAATACTGAAGCTTTTCATAATCAATATTTATCCTTTGGCTACAAGAGGATATGCTGTTTCTGCTGTCCAAGAGGCCTTTAGTCTTTCACACTTTTGCTTAAATTTTGATTAATCATTTTCAACCTGTCATTATCTTTCTCCAATTAATTGATAGCACTCAGCAACTATAATTTAACTCCTTATTACATACACTTAGTGCTTCTCTACCTCATATATACCTTAGATATTGGATTATTTAGTCCATTTCCTTCTATCAGTATCACATTCTGGCTCACAATTGCATCATGATGGAAGGCAAAGGGCTGTCAGTGATGGAGTTTTTATTGTCAGCCAGCTGGTAGGTGATGGAGACCTCAAAGCCCATTTTACACTTGGCTTTCTTGGAGCAGACCTGGCATCAATTGTCTTAGACTGGATTCCCTGGAAAAAGATGGAGACTTCATGCTGGGCCACCGTCTCAAAGTTGTCCTGAATCCAGGCATCAACTAGTTACTGGATATGGGCTTACCCAGGCATAACCTTGGAAGAAGCATCTTCCTTAGGCCAAAGAGAATGCTCAATGAGGGGACACAGCTGGGAGCAATCAACCTACATTCCTAGCTGCTGAAAGAATGAGTGCCTTAGTCTTCAAGAGGTGACAATTTCAAGCTCATTTTCTAACTTTGTATTTCTTCTCTTCTATTCCTTAATTTTTTTGTTGTTGTTGTTGGAAGAAATTCATACAGCTCACTCAAACATACCCATGAGGTCATACATACAAATATACATGCACATACAGCAAGTAAGTAACAAAGAAAAAGAAAAGTGGTGTTACTTTATCTTTGACTATAAGACATTTTGTTTATTTTCATTTCAACTGCCAATTCTTTTTTTTCCAACTCTTTCTCAGTTTTAATGATTACAGTTCCCAACCAATGAAAATTGTCATTTTATTCATGGTTTGCAGGCCCCTGGTTACGTACCTGGATTAAGTGTTAGTTCCTCAGTCTGGTCCGACTGCAATCATGTGGACTGTAGCCTGCCGTGCTTCTCTGTCCATGAAATTCTCCAGGCAAGAATACTGGAGCGGATTGCTGTTTCCTTCTCTAGGGGATCTTCCCCCCAGGGATCACACCCAGGTCTCCCACACTGCAGGCAGATTCTTTACTGTCTGAGCCACCAGGAAAGCCCTACCTGGATTAGGTGAAATATTTTTTAATACACTTCTCATTCTGAGACTTCCCTGGCAGTCATGTTTTAAGAATGCAGGGGACATGTTCGATTTCTGGTTGGGAAACTAGGATTGCACATGCCCTGGGACAACTAAACCTGTGTGCCCCAACTAGAGAGTCCCAACAGCACAACTACTGAAACCCTTACACTCTAGACCCCCGTGCTCCTCAATAAGCGCAGCCCATGCACCGCAAAAAGAAGGCCCCAATGCCACAACTAGAGATAAGCCCCTGCATGCCATAGCTAAGACCCAGTGGGGCCAAAATAAATAGTAATAATGATAGACTTCTTATTCTTAAATAATCATAGATTCATATGCAGCTGTAGGAAATAATGCAGAGATCCTATGTTTCATTTATGCAAGTTCAGCCAATGGTAACATCTCTCAAAACTGCAATGTGATATCTCAACTAGGATATTGATATTAATAGTCAAATAGAACATTTCTATCACCACAGGATCCCTCATGGTGTTCTTTTACACCCATACCCACTTCCCTCCCACCCCTGACTCTTTCTTAACAACCTTGGCGAACACAAATCTGTTCTCCATTCCAATAACTTTATCATTTCAAGGATGTTACGTAAATGGTATCATACAGTACATAACCTTTTGGGATTGGCTGTTTATTTCTTTTCACTTATCATAATTCTCTGAAGAATAATCCAGGTTGTTGTATATTATAAAGTTACATTAATAACTTTATCATTTCAAGGATGTTATGGAAATGGTATCATACAGTACCTAACCTTTTGGGATTGGCTGTTTATTTCTTTTCACTTATCATAATTCTCTGAAGAATAATCCAGGTTGTTGTATATTATAGTCTATTTCTTTTTATTGGTATATACAATTCTGTGGTAGAAATATACCATGCTTTAATCATTCACCCACTAAAAGAGTTTCAGGTTGTCTCCAGTTTGGAGCTATTATGAATAAAGCTGTTATAAACAATCATGTACAAGTTTTTGTGTGACCATAAATTTTCATTTCTCTGAGATAAAAGGCAAGGAGTGGAATTGCTGACTCATAGGTAGTTGCAAGTTTGTTTGTTTTTTTTTAAACTGCAATATTCTTCAGAGGGACTATTCCATTTTATATTCCCAGAAGCAATGTACAAATAACCAAGTTTCTCTGCATCCTTTGCCAGCATTTGGTTGAGTTTTTCCAGTCCATGAACACAAACATGAACATGGTCAGATGAGATCTATTTAGATCTTTGATTTCTATCATCAGCATTTTGCAGTTTTCAGCTACAGTATCTGTACATATATTGTTATGTTTGCACTTAAGTATTCCATTATTTTTTGAACGACTATAAATAGCAGTGTATTGTTTAATTTCATTTTTTCCCAAAACTCTTATATTTATTTTTATGCAAATTTTAAAAAACTAACTGTATTGGTATACAGTTGCTTTCCAATGTTGTGTTAGTTTCCCTGTACAGCAGAATGAATCAGCTATGTGCAGCGTGCTCAGACTCTTCAGTCGTGTCCGACTCTCTGCAACCCTGTGGACTGTAGCCAGCCAGGCTCCTCTGTCCATGGGATTCTCCAGGCATATATACTGCATTGAGTTTCCATGGCCTCCTCCTGGGGATCTTCCTGACCCAGGGGTCAAACCTGCGTCTGCTGTGTCTCGTGCGTTGCAGACAGATGTCTCACAGCTGAGCCACCAGTGGGGCACATATACATACAGCCCTCCCTTTAGGACTCGCCTTTTCATTTAGGTCACCACGGTGTATTAAGTAGAGTTCCCTGTGCTATATCAGGATTCATATTAGTTATCTATTCTATAAATAAAATCAATAGTGAGTGTGTGTCAATCCTAATCTTCCGCTCATCTTCCCTTCCGCTTTGGTATTCATATATTTGTTCTCTACGTCTGTGTCTCTATTTCTTCTTTGCAAACAAGATCATCTATACCATTTTTCTAGATTCCACATGTATGCATTAATACACAAATATATTTGTTTTTCTCCTTCTGAGTTACTAATTGTATTTTTAATGTTGGTGCCTGTAAACTCATTGCTAATATATAGAAATATAATTGATTTTTGAATGTTAGTCATATATCCTGAGACATTGCTCAACAAATTTATTAGTTGGAAGAGGTATATATACATGGTTTTGGAAGATACAAACACACACACACACACACACACGTATATACACATAGAAGTTATATACACATGCACACATAATTTGAGATTTGCTAAATCTAATCCATAAGCCTTTTATGTCCTTTTCTTATTTGATGTGTTTGCCAGAATTTTAGTATTATGTTGTAAGAAAGGTATAAATGAATATCCTTGTCTTGCTTCTGATTTTAGAGGAAAGCATGGATTCATTCACATTATATGTGATGTTTGTTACCTGTATGATTCTTGAAGATGTTCTTTATTAAGTTGAAGAAATTCTCTTCTACTCCTATTTTTTCTATATGTTTTGGATTACAACTCAAATGCTACAAATTCTTGCTGTTCTAATTGAGGGTTAATAGATTTTCTTGAATGAATGTTTCTCCACTTACTATATGCCTTTATTTATTTTCTGAAAAACTTTCAGCAGTTAAATTGCTATTTTTCTAGGAGAGGGTTCACAGGCAATTCCATCCTTCCCTTCCTTGAACTGCATTTTGCTGTTTTCCTGAGTGGGGAAGAAAGGGAAGAATTTATCACTTCATTCCTTTAATAACACATGGAAATTTATTACTAGAGTAAACTTGCAGTATCATGTGTGTGATGTGCAAAATATTTAGGACTTCTAAGATAAGCAACAAGTTAAAGATTTTAAGCAAAGAAAGGGCAGAATTTTAACCACCATGACTGTGGCAGTTCCTGTAACTGCCTCAAGAGTATGAGTTTAATAATAAGATTGGGAACAAGGGAACAGATTAAGAGAAGACCAAAATTGAATCATATGTCTTATCAGCTCTCTCATTTGCAGCTTGTCCAGGAGGCAAAGCTATTGCGAATGTATCCATAAAGACTTATATTAGAATGATGACATTTAAATGGAAAGGAGGAGATGGGAGAAGATATTGTGAAAAATTCTATAGGTTTGACAATGGATTGGATGGGAAAGGGTAGAAAAATTAAAAATCTAAGGTTATAGTTAGTTCCTAAGGCAACAAGCCTGTGCTATTTGCAGAAACAGGAAATTTAGACAAAGGCTCTGGTTTGCCAGGGAAGCTAGTGGATTTGGATATTAGTCATGATAAAGATAAAATGCCATTACTCCATAAGAAAGGTCTGAATCTATCAGGCATTTGTCAATTCATATCTAGATTTTAGGAGAGTGGTTATTGCTAATGAAGCTGTGAGTGTGGATTAAATTACTGAAATAGAATTGATAGACATATGAGGGTTGGGAACGTCCCGGAAGACTTGAAAATAAAGAAATAAAGAGGAGACAGGAAATAGTGACAAAAACTACAAAAGAGTAGTTAGTAGTAAAAAATGGAGACAAGAGGGTAGTCTTCATCACTCTTACAACGTAATTAACTGTGTGTTGATAGTCTCTAGTTTCTTAATGGTTCAGTAATCCTTCTAAAATCTCATGCCCAAAATCAGTTTGGTTCAGGATAGACTGAGCTAATGGCTACATCACTGAATTATTATACACAAAAAGAATTTATTGCTTCTTTAAGATCTTGTGATCTATTGCTATGCCTTTATATAGAAAATAAAATTCAGCATTAATACACTGGGAAACTTTCAGTCTGCCTTCCTTCTGTATTTTTCTATGTATGCCCCCATGCACATATTTAAAGCGAAGATGCCTACATCTTTACCTAAAGGTCAATGAACTTTTAGTGAAAGGATACACTAAACTTAATTATCATGATATATGCTTAAATGAGCTTTTTTTACTTTGGTGCCCAAGATGCATTCTGAATTCTAGTTTATAGTACTTGGTGTTTTGACTACCCATTTGTTTCTATTGCCTTCCTTCATCTCCAGATATATCAAGTCTTACAGGTATGACCAGTTCAGCATGGGTTACTCTCAAGATGAAAGAATCATCACATTTCATAACTTGACATAATCAGAGCAATAGCTAGTATTTATTAAGCATTTGGGCTTCCCTGGTGGTTCGGTAGTAAAAAAAAAAATCCACCTGAAACCCAGGAGGTGCAGTTTCAATCCCTGGGTCAGGAAGATCCCTTGGAGAAGGAAAATGGCAACCCAGTACAGTATTCTTGGGGACATCTCATGAACAAAGGAGCCTGGATGGCTACAGTTCATAGGGTCACAAAGAGTCAGGCAGGACTTAGCGACTAAACACACACACAAAGCACTTCAGTTCAGCTGAGTTCAGTTCAGTTCAGTTGCTCAGTCGTATCCGACTCCTTGCGACCCCATGAATCACAACACGCCAGGCCTCCCTGTCCATCACCAACTCCCAGAGTTCACTCAGACTCATGTCCTTTGAGTTGGTGATGCCATCCAGCCATCTCATCCTCTGTTGTCCCTTTCTCCTCCTGCCCCCAATCCCTCCCAGCTTCAGAGTCTTTTCCAATGAGTCAGCTCTTCGCACCAGGTGGCCAAAGTATTAGAGTTTCAGCCTCAGCATCAGTCCATCCAATGAACACCCAGGACTTATCTCCTTTAGGATGGACTGGTTGGATCTCCTTGCAGTCCCAGGGACTCTCAAGAGTCTTCTCCAACACCTCAAGTTCAAAAGCATCAATTCTTCAGCGCTCAGCTTTCTTCACAGTCCAACTCTCACATCCATACATACCACTGGAAAAACCATAGCCTTGACTAAACAGACCTTTGTTGGCAAAGTAATGTCTCTGCTTTTTAATATGCTATCTAGGTTGGTCAGAACTTTCCTTCCAAGGAGTAAGCATCTTTTAATTTTGTGGCTGCAGTCACCATCTGCAGTGATTTTGGAGCCCCCCAAAATCAAGTCTGACACTGTTTCCACTGTTTCCCCATCTATTTCCCATGAAGTGATGGGACCAGATGCCATGATCTTAGTTTAACAAATACCAAATGCCATAGGTAAGGTTTTAATATATCACCCTTTTGATCTTTACCTACACTTAGTGGTAGGTACGCTTGTTACACGTGAAGCAAAGGGGAAATGTAGTGACTTGTTCTGAGTCACACAGCCAGTGCCTGTGACAGAAACAGGCTTCAGGCCACACAGTCTGATTCCAGAGCTAGACTTATACTTTTCAGTCATCATCAAAATCTCCAATTATCAGAGCCAACATTTTCCTTATCTTTTCCAATAGATTTTTAGGTAAAAAAATCAAAGAAAACATCCTAACTTTCTCAGATATTAAATATTAGAGATATTACAGTATAAAAATTATAAAGTATATTTTATAAAAAAGTAAGATT
>SJYQ01005790.1:201457-222610 GCA_006410935.1 Redunca redunca | reverse complement strand
ATCAACTTGAAAAATCTGCAGGTTTCAACAGTGGTAGACAATACAATCTAAGAACTATTAACAGAAAAGGTTTGGAAAAAAGTAAGCCTGAAAAGCAAGCCTGTGTTTCATTAATGCTTTTTTCTTTGTAAAATAATTTTCACCCTTTATATTTGCTTTCCCTTTGCTGAAATCTTTCACTGGTTATTTCATCCCAATAGAACTGGTCTCCAAGCCTCAACTGTTCAGTCAGTTCCAACGCTTAAATAAATATTATTGGGCTTGAAAGGCAAAGCAGTAGGCTGTAAGAGATACCAGTGCAGGACTGAGAGTATGAGTCCACACAGCATGATGGACAGGATGCTCTTCAAATATCTCATCTCACTGCACATTTCAGACAGCAGTTTTACAAGAAGAGCTGGGGCCCCAGGCTTTTGGACTTTTCGTAAGAAAGGAGAATGCACACTCCAAGTTCAAACACTCCAGATTTGATAGACATCCTTATTTAAATTAAACATTTGGCACAAGCTCCAGTTCAAGATCCAGCTGGTAATGGTAAGACTGGAAGTGGTATTGGAAACACTTGTTAGATTTTTAAATTGGCGTTACAGCTGCCAGTTGAAAAGGAACAGTCACGCCCATTCATATGTTTAAAGCAGGGAAGGATATACTGAAATAAGTGTTAATTGTTAGTGAGGGAAAAATATGTTAAAGCACTTACAATTAGCACTTAAAGTTTGAGTCTTTGGCCCATGGTATTTAGTCAGTTGCTACAATAAACCTTTATGTATTTTTGTTGTGGAGATTCAGCCAAAATGCTCTGTTTTGCCTCTTATGTGCTCTTCGGCTTTATGAATAAGAAATGCACCAAGATAAACCTTGAAACATTTAAATTCAATTCTGTGATTCACAGTGGAAAGGGTACAAGGAGCAAATCTGGTAAAATGAAGTGTTATTTATGGAAAAATGGATTTAAATACATGAAACTATTCCATGGCAGGATGAAGGCCCTTCTTAGATTGTGGTCTGGCAGTTACACAAGCAAACCAATTGTGAGAAAAGCCTATATTTGGTGGCTGAACTGGGAGAATATGTATTTATCTCTCTCCTCCTTGTTAATTATAGGATTGTTCAGATGGGAGGGAACGAATTTGCCTCAGTGATTCTTATTTCAATTTTTAAGCCAAATTTCATCTTGGGTGCAGAGAGCTGGTGGGTTGTCTTGATTTCCAAGGATATGAGAAAAGCTTTGTTATTAATATGTTACTGGTCCCTTCTCTCACTGTAGCAACATAGTCCAATACAACAAGTTGGGCAAGTGGAAGCTATTTTCATCTATGACAATGACCTTCAGTCCCCTCTCACTTGAAATCTGATGAAGAATTAGACTCATTCATGAGAGTCATGCATTTAATCAGGTTGTAAAAATAATATTTACTAATAGGCTGCTAGAAAGAGGCTATGAATGATTGGGCCCCTAATTAAAAGTATGATTTTAAAGATTTGCCCCTTGGGAGCTATTTATATTTGTAGCCATTTCCCAATATTTCCATCCTCAGGAATTTGCCTTTAATTTTTAAGTTGGAAAAAAAAAAGCAAAACATTGAAACCAGATATTCAATCATAGCTAGACAAGTTGTACATAGATGTCTTGTGTAAGTTACTACAGAACTGAAAGACAAAAATGAAATCAAGGGAGAAACCAGTATGATCTCTTAATGGAATATGGAAGAGCAGAACAAGGCTCTTGAAAGATACATAGTAGCTATTAACTAATTGATTAATTAGCTGATTAATTCTTATAGGGTCAAGGAATTTGCAAATGATGCTTAAATTCTTCTTTGAATGCTCTGCTGTCTTGCTTGTCAGAACACAATTTATATTAAATATAGTGACCATGATTCTAAAATATCATAGGCTAGTCCAAATCACATAGACCAATTTAAGGAAAATATATTGTTTTATAAATAGATCACTTATCTTCCCTAATCTTTTGTGCTTCCTGTCTTGGATTCATTTTTCTAAATTTTCCATTATCATGTTTCCAGCTTATATATATCAGGGCTAAGAAGTAACCTTATTTAAACATGTGCACACAGGTTGATATCTCTCAGACTATGGGGAACATTGAAGGTGGCACTGAAATTAGAGGATATGATTAGGAGCAGCTCAAACATAAAGTATAACCTACCTTTTCTCAGTGTTCACCCTTCTGTGGGAATGAATGAATTCAGATTCACAGTAATAAGTCAATTATTACTGTCTTTACTAATGTGAGACTTCTAGACCTCTGTAAAGTCACTTCCACATATTTTTAGGTGTCCTCAGGGGACACTGCTCACAAAAATGAAGACTGGCCAACAGCCAATATTCCATTTCTTAGTGCCCTCAAAAATGAGCTAAAACTGAATAACAGTGTTTTGTGCTGATGTATGATGTTTTTTTCCATTTTCCATTTTTTGTTGATGATATATAATGGATAACAGCGCTGCCCTGTGACTTGCAGCCTCGGATTTATGGTAACAGGGTTACCATAAATTGGCCTCTGGTCTGTCCTCTTGCTGGTGCCATGTTGGTCTCACTCGGGATACTTCCTGGTGGCATGCGCACCTCTCAGACAAGGTGGATGCCAGCACAAAGTTTTCTGGGAGGGTGGCGGTACATATTACGGGCTGGACTCCTTCCTCTTTTTGGCCCTTCCTGAATTCTTCCAGCTGGCAGTAACCTGTCAATTCCACGTTCCTTTCAGACCCTCTTGTGAGGTAACTGCCAGTGGTTATTATCCCACGTGGTTAGGGTGGGCGATCTGGGGCAATGGTTCCCTAACAGAACCATGAACAATAACACACCATAATGCTATCTGGTGGAATTAGCTAAAGACCACATTTAACAGAACATGCTTTCATCTGGTAACATTTCCCAGTCTTCCCTCAAGGAGAAGAACTAGCAGGTGTTGTGCTGGTCTGCTGAGACACATGAGTGGGCACACACTGAAGGTCAGCTTTACAGTCTGTCAAGTTGTGGGTAGTGTGTGAGGAGGGGCATTTGTTTTATTCTCCTCTCATATCAACAAAAGGGTCTAATCATGTCCCTCTAAGCAAGGGGAGAAAAAAAAAAAAACTTGGAAAGCATCAGTGTTCTTTGGATCACTTGACAGTGCATGAATTATCAACATATATGAAATTATTCATTTATGCAAAACTATAATTTGTATAGCCTCTTATTCAGCATGAATACGTACCATGTGTGCCAAACATACACAGTTGTAACTTCATTAGAGTAAGTATTCAAGCAGGGATATCTAACCTCTAATTTCCTTCCCTGTCATACACACACGCACACAGAAATTGCAAGAGAACATCCAGATTTCCTCATTATGGACACTTTTGTTAAAAGCAGTAACCAAAATGTGAGAAATATGCAACATTCACCTCACAGGATATTTGTAATAGTATGAGTGAAATGGAGACTCCAAAGCAACACCTGCAGGCTAGGTAGGTATCTTGAAAATGTCAGGAATTACACATTTCTTTTAAAAATGTTACAATGTAACAACAGAGCAAAGTGAAGGAACAGAAATAGATGTGTTTGTTTTAAATATCCTCTCACATTTTAGGCAAGCCCACTATGGAAAATATTGTGATAGAATATTCTTCCTTTTGATTATCCCACAAATTTGATATTAATTAGCTCATTGTTTTGCAAGTTTCACCAAAAAAGAAAAGTGAAATAATCGTGTAATTAAAAGAACTGACTTCACAGTTATCTGAATCATTCTGATTTTAAAGGAAGAAAATGGAAATAAAGAGAGAAAGGAAATAAACAAAAAGAAAAACCTTCCATCTTATTGGACAAAATATGACCAAGAGTATTAATAAATGGCTTTTTTAAAGGCAAATTCTTATGTGCCTAAAAATAGTACTTATTTTTGTGCTTTTTTCCAGAGATGGTGGCATGGAAGACCACAGGTGAGGGTTACAAAAGAAATGCTAGTTTTGGAGTGGTGGTGGTGGTTGTTGGCAAGTTTTCCAACTGTCTTTCTGGACAGACACAAAGGAAAGGGTAATCAGAGCCAAAACTATTCAATCACAAAGACTCTTTAGTGTCTGAATATGGAACTCCAGCAACACAGGCCTTTGTGGAGTGGGCAAATGCAGGCATACTCTCTACTTCCTTTTCCCTCCTACCTAATCTTTACTCCAACTCTGAAGTGAGAACCATTATATTGATTTGATTTTTTTTTTTTTTTTCAGCAAAGGCAAAAGAATGGACTCCCAAGCAAGCTGAGCAAAAGATTTAACCCTACACGTATTCTCCAAGAAGAAAGAAATCTTTCTTTCAAATCACAGGGAAATAAAGACAAAGAAAGGAATAGATATGACAGATGCGTGGGTGCTTGCTAAGTTGCTTCAGTTGTGAACGACTCATTGTGACTCTACAGACCATAGCCTCCAGGCTCCTCTGTCCATGGGATTCTCTAGGCAAGAATACTGGAGTGGGTTGCCATGCCTTCATCCAGGGGATCTTCCCAATCCAGGAATCGAACCTGTGTCTCTCATGTCTCCTGCATTGGCAGGCAGGTTCTTAACCACTAGTGCCACCTGGGGAGTCGTATGACTCAGATAGGAATGAATAAATATATACCATATGAATAGTAATTAAAAGAAATCTGAAGTAGCTATGCTAATTCCAGACAAAACTGGCTTCAGAACAAGGAACATTTTCACAGATAAGAAGGGAAATTACATAATGATAAGGGAACATTACACAGTAATAATGTCCAAAAAGACATAACAACTCTAAATGTTTATAAATGTAACAGGGAACATCAGGATAAATAAAGCAGAAACTTATAGAACTGAGTGGAGAAATAGACAAATCCACTTATATTTAGAGCCTTAAATCCCTCCTCTGTCAGTAACTGATATGTCGAACAGGCAGAAAATCAGTAATAACATTGTTGACCTAAAAACCACTATCAACCAATTTAATATAATTAACATTTATGGAATACTCCATCCAACAGAGTCATAATAAATATTTTCCTTAAATTCACTTAAAACATTTGCCAGGACTACATTTTGGTCCATAAAATACAGCTTAGCAAGTTCAAAAGAATAGAAATCATAAGAATGGAACTAAAATAGAAATTAATAACAGAAAGATAACTGGAAAACTCCAAGATGTTTGAAAATTTAAAAACAGTTTTAAATATTTACCTATTTATTTGGCTGCACCAAGTCTTACTTGTGGCACACGGGATCTTCTTCATTACAGCATGCAGAATCCTTGGTTGCAACATGTGGGATCTAGTTCCCCAACCAGGGATCAAACCTATAGGCCCCCTGCTCTGAGAGCAGAGTCTTAACCACTGGTCTGCCACGGAAGTCCTCGAAACACACAGGTAAATAACAGATGGATCAAAAAGTAAATCTCAAGATACTTTTTTTTTTTCTCTGAAATGAAATTCACTTTGAATTTTTTATTATAGTACAAATTTGTACATGGTATCAAATGTTAGTTCAGTGACTTTCAATCCATGTTCCTTTGGAGCAAACTTTGGCTGTAACTACAGAAAGTCTAAGAACACACAGCTAATAGTCATAACCAGGACTATCCTGGTTACATGAAAATTAAAATGAAATTAATATGCAAAACATCAAATACTTTAAATGTTTTTAATTAAATAAAAGTGAAGATACAGGTTATCAGAATTTGTGAAATAAAGCAAAAGCAGTGAAAAGTAGGAAATTTGTAGCTTTAAATACATCAAATAACTTAGATGAAATGGTCAATTCTTTGGTCAAAACTCATACAAGAGGAAACATAATTTGAGTAGCCTTGGAAAATGTGGCTCAGAGGTTAAAGCATCTGCCTGGAGTGCAGGAGACGCAGGTTCGATCCCTGGTTTGGGAAGATCCCCTGGAGGAGGAAATGGCAACCCACTCCAGTACTCTTGCCTGGAGAATCCCATGGAGGGAGGAGCCTGGTAGGCTACAGTCCGTGGGGTCGCAAAGAGTCGGACACGGCTGAGTGACTTCACTTACTTATAAAGATGGTAATCAAATTACTTGTTGCATTTATCAAAATTCAGATTTCATAGTACATCAAGTGAGCCTTAATGTATGCAAATAAAAAATCATTTAAGAGGCTGAAAACTCTCAGAGTGGAATGCAGCTTGTAAAAGATAAATCTAACTGTATTACAAAGATATTAATTACAGTCACTGAAGGCAGAAAGGAGTATGTCAATGTTGTATATCATCATCACCCTGCTTATTTAACTTATATGCAGAGTACACCAGGTGAAATGTGGGACTGGATGAAGCACAAGCTGGAATCAAGATTGCAGGGAAAATATCAATGATCTGCAGATTTGCAGATGACATTACTCTTTTTTTTTAAATATAAATTTATTTATTTTAATTGGAGGTTAATTACTTTACAATATTGTATTGGTTTTGCCATACATCAACATGAATCTGACACAGGTATACACGTGTTCCCCGTCCTGAACCCCCCTCTCTCCTCCCTCCCCATACCATTCCTCTGGGTCGTCCCAGTGCACCAGCCCCAAGCATCCAGTATCATGCATCGAACCTGGACTGGCGATTCGTTTCATATATGATATTATACATGTTTCAATGCCATTCTACCAAATCATCCCACCCTCTCCCTCTCCCACAGAGTCCAAAAGACTGTTCTATACATCTGTGTCTCTTTTGCTGTAGATGACATTACTCTTATGGCAGAAAGCAAAGAGGAACTAAGGTGAAGGTGAAAGAGGAGAGTGAAGGTGAAAGAGGAGAGTGAAAAAGTTGGCTTAAAATTCAACATTCAAAAAACTAAGATCATGGCATCTCGTCCCATCACTTCATGGCAAATAGATGGGGAAACAACAGAAATAGATGGGGAAACAATGGAAATGGTGAAAGCCTTTATTTTTTTGGGTTCCAAAATCACTGTGGATGGAGACTGCAGCCATGAAATTGAAAGAGGCTTGCTCCTTGGAAGAAAAGCTATCAGCAACCTAGACAATATATTAAAAAGCACAGATCTTACTTTGCCTACAAAGGTCTAATCAAAGCTATGGTTTTTCCAGTAGTCATGTATGGATGTGAGAGTCGGACCATAAAGAAAGCTGAGTGACAAAGAACTGATGCTTTTGAACTGTGTTGTTGGAGAAGACTCGTGAGAGTCCTTGGACTACAAGGAGATCTAACCAGTCCACCCTAGAGGAAGTCAGTACTGAATATTCGTTGGAAGGACTAATGGTGGAGCTGAATATCCAATACTTTAGCCACCTGATGCTAAGAACTGACTCATTAGAAAAGACCCTGATGCTGGGGAAGATTAAAGGCAGGATGAGAAGTGGATGACAGAGGATGAGATGGTTGGATGGCATCACTGACTCAGTGGACATGAGTTTGAACAAGCTCGGGAGTTGGAGATGGGCAGGGAAGCCTGTCATGCTGCAGTCCATGGGGTTTCAGAGTCGGATACAACGGAGTGACTGAACTGAACTGGACTGAAGGCAGAGGAAGAAAAAGATGCTAGGCTTCACTGGTGACTCAGTGGTAGAGATTCCACCTGCCAGTGAAGAAGACATGGGTTCAATCCTTGATCTGGGAAGACTCCACTTGCTGCCGAACAACTAAGCCTGTGCACCATGACTATTGAGCCTGTGCTCGAGAGCCTGGAAACTGTAACTACTGAGCCCACATGCCACAACTACTGGAGACTGTGCACTCTAGAGTCCATACTCCACAAAGAGAGAAGCCACTGCAATCAAAAGTCTGAACACAACTGGAGAGTAACCCCCACTCACCACAATTAGAGGAAAGCCCAACAGCAACAAAGACTCAGCACAGACAAAAACAAAGAAAGCAAAAATTCTTAGAAGAAGAAAAAGATGCTGACCTAAGTAACTCTGGAAATGGGTAGAGTCTGTTAGAATAAAGGCCAAAAGAATAGTATGTAAGTGCTGTAGTTGATAAAATTGTTTCTCATAGAAATTGGATAGTGGATGGCTGGAGTTGGGGATGGGGGTCTCACGACTGTAGTGGGAGGTTATAGGAAGTGGAGGAGGCTAAAATAATTCCTGCAGTGGTAATGGTTAGATTTAGAAACCATCATATGAATTCATGCTTAGCTTAAAATAGATACACATGGTTACATAAGGAGATACAGATTTGTGTACTTACAGGAATTACCACACTCATGCATTTCCTTGCTCTGTCAAAGGAGATGACTTACAAAAATACGTCAATAGCAACAAGCATACCTAGGGCTTACATGGTTTCTAATATCAATTCCCTATAAGAAGAACCAGCTTCCTTAAAGAAATGGCAATTACAGTACTGGAGTAAGAAATGCAAAGGAGCCCAGAGCACTCAGCTGTGTCAGAAATTAGGAAAGTGCTCTCTCTTTCACACACACACACACATACAGGATGGTAGTATGTCAAGGAGACCAAGCGCCAACTGAAAAATCTCCCAACTGACAAAATTGACATAAATTGAGCAAAAAAGAAAAAAAAATGTTTTGGATTATAACCCACAGTATAGAACAATTTTCTAGTCAATACTGATATAAATAAATGACAAAAAATGAAAACACAAATCTTCCATTCAGAAGAACTCCACATAATTTAGGTAGATGTTTTACACTCACAGACGTGAGCACAATTCCCCCACTCAAGGGTGGGTTGTGCTTAATGATTTCCTTGCACAGGCTACAGAAAGGGGAATAAAGAAGATACCAGTGGAGAAACCCAACAAATACTATCTTAGACAGGTGGTCAAGGAGAGTGTTTTATTTGCTGTTATTTTAATCTTTGACCATGCAGGGAATGGGTGTGAGGTATATGGAAGCTGTCCAGATTATCTTCACAAAAAATCTTTATTTTTTGTAAATCTGAAGTTTCTTTAAAACAAAGTTTATTTTTATAAATTACTATTGGAGCTATACTTTGTCTTTAAACTGTTTTGAAATAGAAGTAGTTCATAGTCACTGAAGAAAAAGTATAAAATAATTTTTAAGTCAAAAGAAAAGAATCACTAAAAGTTACTCAAAAATAACCACTATTAACATTTTGGAGTAGTGTTTATTGACTTATACATATATTTTTTCCAAAATTACAACCATAACATATGTACCATTTTTAACTTCTTTATCCACATAAAAATATATTTTGAATATCAATTCAAACCATAAAAATAGACAGCTTTGCTATAATTTTTATTGTGACAATGTCTTCTGTTATGCTTTTGTATTATAATTCATTTAACCAATTCCCCTATTGAAAGATTATTTAAGATAAAAGATTTTCCTTCAAACAGTTTGTAAGCGTATTAATGAATTTTCGCAAGTTGAAATCCTGAAAGTGGGTTTGTTCAGTTAAAGGGTAGGTTCTTTTTAAAGGCTCTATATGCATATTGATACGTTTCCCTATAGAATAGCCATGCAATTTTATATGCCTCTCAGCAGTATAAAGGTGTGGACTTTTCTTTATATTCTCCAAAATTTAAGATTATGTATTTAAAATTAAAATAAATATCTGCCAATCTAAAAGAAAAAAATTGGTATCTCATTATTTTAGTTTGCATTTCTTTGACTGCTAATGAGATTGAAGCTGTACTCATATATCCACTGGTCATTTTCATTTCTTTTGTGAATCATCTCTTTACAGCATTTGTTAATAAGAGTAATGTTGTTATAACTGTGCTAGAATACAAAATACATCAATATTTTTCTCAGTTTGGTTTAAATGTTCCCCTCCGCCCCTCCCTTTCTTTTCTTCCTTCCTTTTCTTTCTTTCTGTAATAAAGTGAATTACATCAAGCATTTGCCTTACAGTTACATTTTAAAATTCATGCCTAGAAAAGCCCCTCAGTCCTAAGAATATAAATATTCACTTAAATATTGTTTATAAATTTAGACCTCTAACCCATTTATGTTATTATTTGTTTTGAGGTAAAGATAAAACTTTTTTTTCAAGAAAGTATTAACTTCTTTTCAAGAAAGTAGTAACAACCCCAACACTCCTCATTCAATTGAAAATGCCACTGTTACCATTCTTTAAATATTGGAATGCACTTGTTTCTGTTATTTGGTTTACAGTGTTCCTTTGATTGCAACACCCATTCTAGCACATTCAACACTCTTAATTTATTGTTTTTATTTTGATGACTAAGTTGATAACATCCCGGATCTCTTTTGCTGCTTTGCAAAGCTCAATAGCCCTGAGAATGTAGATTTCAGGAAGTCTTTTCTTCTTTGACTACCTCCTGGGAGGAAGGGGGACATGGAATTCATTCCTCTGAGCAGAACTTTCAGTGTCAAATGCTCTGGACTTGTCTTTGTGAAAGAGGACACCATTTCATGACCCATGATTTTCCATATGTTAATTCCATTTAAAAGACAAGCAACTTAGTGACCTGTATGTTCAGATGTTAACATATAGTAAGTGCAATGAATTCTCCTGTTTTAGGTTGTAAGCTTAACGCCAAAGAGGTCAAGAAGGATTAGGCTGTGCACCAGTCTGCCCCCATCCCATTGCCAGTGCACAGGACAGCCTCACAAAACAGGCCAAAAGTTTTCTCACTCCTTCAAAGGAATACAACCTCTCCAGTTAAGCATCTATGCTGCACTGCTATGAAAGCAAGCTCCCTGGGTGGAAAAAGTGCTTTCTACCAGGACCTTCCACTATCTTTTAACATTTCTGAGAACGCTACTGCTCTTTCTGAAAAAAAAACTTGATTGCTAACAGAAGTACTTTCTTTTTGAGGGTTTGGGTCACCAGTTAGTGTTTTATTCATGAGTTTGCTTAACAAGATTAGGAAAATTCCAGGGATTTAAAAATTAAGCAGTCCCAGTTGACCCATTTGATCCACAGTAAGGTTGGATGCATGAGCAAGAATAGTTTCATTTTTTTAAAATCTTACCTTTTTTGTTTGCTCTATGTTTTCCAAGAAAGCAGCAATTTATATTTCAGTTTGATGCTTGCATTCTTGACATTTACTTGTTTCTCTACAAATAAAATGATTTAGTGGCTAAAAGCCTGCACTCTAAAGCCAGATTGCCTGGATTCAAATTCTGGATTTACTGCTACTATGAATAATTATGTAAAACTGGGAAAGACAAAAGGATCACAATGATTTTATAGCGTCATACTGAAACTTCATTGAAAGGGCCCCTTTTAAAAGGCTTCATTTAATTAACTAGAAGATGTACTTTGTTTGATTTACAATTTAGATCAGCTACTGTCAAATTTTTGGACTCAGGACCTTCTTTCCCTTTTTTTTTCCCCCCTCCTTTGACTGTATCATGTGACTTTTAGGATTTCATTTTTTCAACCAGAGATTGAATCTGGACCACAGCAGTGAAAGCCCCAAATCCTAACCGCTAGGAACCAGGAAGTTCCCAAGACCCTTTACATTTAATGAATTAGTGAAGAAGGCAAAAAAGTTTATTTGTGTAGGTCTATTCAGTGATACTTGGCATGCGTGCTCAGTCACATCCAACCCTGCAATCCCATGTGTTGGGCCCTACATGGGAAACCTTGAAAAAGAAAAAGGCTAGCATTGTGGACAGAAACTAAGATGGCGCCTGGTGGAAGAGATGGGGGCGTAGTCTATGTTGTCTGTCAAAACTTCTGATTGGCTCTCTTGATTTCTGTGCACGTAGACAGTGCGTGATCACCATAGACTCCCATTATAATGATGGCACATGACGATTTGACCTTTAACGTGATTGGTGTAACTATGGAAAGTCCCTTGCAAACCCCTCCCCGCTTGCCTTTATAAGCAGGGAGTTTGTAACAATAAAGCGGAACCGCACTAGACGGAACCCCTGTCGCATCTGATTGTCTCTCGCTCGCCGAGGGGCTGGGTTGGCAGACAGCAGGCTCACCTTTCCTTGGGACCCCTCAGCTCTCTGCTGAGGGAAGTTCCACTGCCTGCCTCTCTTTCTGCGGAGCACTCCCCGCACCCATGGACCATAACCCACCAGGTTCCTCTGCCCATGAAATTTTCCAGGCAAAAATACTGTAGTGGGTTGCCACTTCCTACTCCAGGGGAATCTTCCCAACCAGGAACTGAACCCATGTATCCTGTGTCTGCTGTACTGGCAGGTGGATTCTTTACCACTGAGCCACCAGCTGCTGCTAAGTCGCTTCAGTCGTGTCTGACTCTGCGACCCCATAGACGGCAGCCCATCAGGCTCTGGGATTCTCCAGGCAAGAACACTGGAGTAGGTTGCCATTTCCTTCTCCAGTGCATGAAAGTGAAAGAAGTCGCTCAGTCGTGTCCAACCCTCAGCTACCCCATGGACTGCAGCCTTCCAGGCTCCTCCATCCATGGGATTTTCCAGGCAAGAGTACTGGAGTGGGGTGCCTGAGCCACCAGGAAAGCCCCTTATTCACTGATACTTGTCCTATTCAAAGTAAATTCAAAGTAAATAAATTTTAAAGTGTTTATTTTTCAGTTCATGTAAAATAAAATTTCAGGGTTTATGCAAATATCTAAAATGAACCTAACATTCCCCAATAAACTTTGGGCATCTTGCACTTCCTTCAATATAGAAAGCAAGGTAAAGCCAAGGGACAGCAACATCTCTACACATGGTGAATTTTTCCCAAGGGCAAATGTTGTGTAAAATGAGCCACAGACCCAGCTGAGGTGACTCAAAGGGGTTTTGTTTTTGGACAGCTCTCCCCTGTAAGTCCTGCTTTGTTACTGTGGACTCAGATATTTGCCAGTTATTGGGTAAATGCAAAACGTCTGACTACGATAGAAATAAGCCTTCCGTGGAGTCATGAAGACAGCCAAAATTTAGCCGAGAGTGCAGTGAACATGAAATCTGAAGAGCCTTCGCCAACAAACTTGTGAGCCCAGGCTGAAATGTTTACTTGTATTGATATTCATTAAAATAGGTGGAATGCAAACCAGGGACAAACTAGTATTTGAAAGCCACCAGGAGTTTTTGTTTTTGTTTTCCTTTTGCTTGAGGTGGAGGGAAGTTAGAGAATTTAAAATTATTAAAGCTGGAGAAGGAACATTTTCATTCTGTGGTTGAAATAGGATTCTGTCTAGGTTAGATATCTTCTTCTTTCCAGGAGGCATCACTGTAGTCAGTCTTTAGCCATGGAGATGGAAAGACTTTGTGCCTGAGGAAACAGATGCAAAGGCAGGGGCGGCAGGCTGAGATGGTATTCTGTTACTTGATGTAAACTGCTGTCTTGGCCTTTGTTGGGGTGTGTCTGACTGTCTCTAAGTGCTCTTTCTTATTCTGAGGCTAAATGAACAGGACTGCTGGACCTGACAAAAGAAAGCACCAGGGAACAATTCAATCTTATTTCCTAAAAAAATCATCAGATAATTTCATTTTCCTTTAATGTATTTTCTTTTCCATCAATAGCTTAGAAAAATTTTAGCTTCATGACTACATTTTTAATGCTATATAAGTTTTTCAGATTATTGCCAAATTTGGGAAAAACTATGCAGTTTCACTTATAGAGAAGTTGAAAGATATCACAGCAATTCAAATTTTTTTGTGAAATGATTAAACACTTTTTGAACTGACAATATTCATCGACTAGTTTGTCACCAGTGGCCTTGTTTTCATGGTTATTGAGCTTATGTTATCTTTGCTCATGTCTTTTCATCAAGTCTAAAATTTGAAGCTTTTTAAGACATATTCATATGGTTCCGTCCTCATTACGAATGGAATTATCAAGCAACCTAAGGACTTTTTAAATTCTTCATTTCAAATTTATTACTTCCTTTTAATGAATTACTACTTTTGATACGGTTTGAAGAAATATTTTGTTACATCTTCTTTTTAAAATCAGAATAATTTCATTTTTTGATGGTATTGTTCCTACGCTTTGCTCTTATTTCAAATTTCATTAACTTTTTAAAAAAATCTGTGTTTTCCCTGCTGCTGCTGCTAAGTTGCTTCAGTTGTGTCTGACTCTGTGCGACCCCATAGATGGCAGCCCACCAGGCTCCCCCATCCCTGGGATTCTCCAGGCAAGAACACTGGGGTGGGTTGCCATTTCCTTCTCCAATGCATGAAAGTGAAAAGTGAAATGAAGACGCTCAGTCATGTCTGACTCTTAGCAACCCCATGGACTGCAGCCTACCAGGCTCCTCCGCTCATGGGATTTTCCAGGCAAGAGTACTGGAGTGGGATGCCATTGCCTTCTAATAATTTTAAAAGAAATGTCCTTGAGTTTAGGAACAAAGATCAGCCTAAAGTATATCTGCATCCCCAGGATTTCCAGCAGTGATATCACCTTCCTCCAAACGGGGTATCTTCTTGCTCCAGAGGCAAAATTTAAATCATAAAGTGAGTTCTCCATCCCAATTAACATATATACACTACTATGTATAAATCTGGTAATTAATGAGAACCTTTTCGTACTGTCCAAGAAGGGGGCAGCAGAGGAAGAGATGGTTAGAAAGTATCACTGACTCAGTGGACATGAATTTGAGCAAACTCTGGGAGACAGTGAAGGATGGGGAAGCCTAGCGTGCTGTAGTCTGTGAGGTTGCAGAGTCAGAGACATCGGACATGACAGCAACTGAACAACAACAATGAGAGCCTACTATATGGCACAGGGAAATCTCAAAAGCTCTGTGGTGACAGAGACAGGGTATATATATACATACAGCTGATTCACTTAGCCATACAGCAGAAACTAACGCAGCATTGTAAAGCAGCTAAACTCCAGAAACAGAAAAAGTGAGTTCTCAGATTCTAGATCTGCGGTTATATTGTTGTGAGCACATTTTGCTCCTCTTCACTGTTCAAGGCTGTTATGTTTGACTTATTTTAGGACATATTGCACATTTCTACATAAAAGTGAACCTGGCACCCTTTTTCTCAGCAGACAGAGATAAGGGTTTACTAACCAAATAGCCAAAGGAAAATAGCTCTAACAATGTTCGTGTTCATTTGTGAGAATAAAATTAAAACAGGAAATAAAGTGATGTGCACTGTCTCTGCTTCTTTTTCTCTCTTCTCCTGGAGCATGGAAGGAAGTGCCGCCTCTTCCTTGATTTCAGACGCTAGAGAAAGCTTTATATAATCACTAATTCGGACAGCTTTCCATAAATCTCTGAGAAAAACACAGGAAAAAGCTTCAGAGTGGTCCGTGGGGATAATGAACTTGGATAGATGCCTGAGACTTCATGTGACTCAATGGAGACACATGTGACTCATTTATCCACAGAATTGCTTCTCTCCTGTGTGTTTTCTTACATGTCAGCTTCAGAAAGCCTTTCCACAAACATCTGACAAAGTTCTGGCATCATGCAGAAGTATCCCTGGGAGACAAATGACACCATACTCCTCATCTTTCTGTGGAAGAAAGACTATCTTCAGATTTTCTTTGGGCAATGACTACCAGGAAGATGAACCTTTGGAAGCCGTGCTAATATAACACACTTCCTTATGTAAAACATCTGTCTTTAGGGCCCCAAATTAAATTTTCTCTTTTATTACTCATTCATGATGAACTTAAAAGACTTTAATGAGATCTGTTTAGCATCTGCTAAAATCATGTCCATTGACAACATTCTTATCTCTGGACTAAATGCAACTCTTTGCGTGGTTTTATCAACAGCTCCTCTGGATTTCTGCCTTTTGTTGCTCTCATTTCTGGGTTCAGATCTCTTGCTCAGTTTTCACATTTGACAAGCTTCCTGTCTCAGTTTCACCCTTGCTTCCCACATCTGTTTCTCACTTTTTTCCCCAGAAACAGATGTAGCCATTCCCAAAATTGATTTACTAAATACGATTTATAAGGTCCATGCTTTCATGGATAAACTCTTTGGGGTCTATAAATCTTGGTGAAATCTTTAAGAAATAGTATTTTCATCCCAGTATTTGTTCTTCAAACACTTTTTGGAGTGTTTTGCTTTTAATTACTTACAGAAAACCATTTTAGGGAAAAAAAGATGTCAGGTCCACTAATACAGAACAGTTACTTGGGTGAAGAACTGCGTTTTGAATAGTAACAGCAGATGCAGGTCTAGGCAACCAAAATTCTGGGTTCAGAGACAAAACAGAAAGTGGAATGAAATAAAGGCTAAGGGAAGTGGATCCTAGTATTCCTGGGAAAAAGACAATTGGTCAGGGCAAAATTGACTTACCTCAGTTGCAGATGCTGCAATGGGAATATAGACACAAATACTTACAATCTGTCGTATGATGGCCCTCCTTCTTGTCTAAAGTTCTTTCAGTGCCAAAGTTGGGTTTTGGCCATTGGTCTATGCTTAAGGGTTCTAGATCTTGAGGGCCAAGCAGGAGCAGGGTAGGACTGCAGCGTCAGCTCAGATTGGGTACTCAGACCAGGGCCCAAGGAAAGGGGTATGGCTCTAGAATAAGTTGCACAGAAGGGAGCACACACAAAGACAAAATGACAGTGGGAGGCATAGGAATGGACAGATTCACAGAATAACTCCAAGCCACCGGGCTGTTCAGCCTGAGCTACCAGTTTCTTATTGATGCTTTTTTTACATCCACGGAGACAAAGTCACATATGAAAAGGAATTGATCCCTTCTCAAAAATACCCTAATAAATACATCAAAGTGGAAAAATTCATGTCTTAAGGAGCGCAAAGCTCTTCTCTTGCTCCTCCCCTCCTTCCAATATTATTGGCTTTTCTGCTAGAGCTCATTGGTCCATGTTCCCAGGGCAACTCACGGGAGAGAATGAAAGAAAAAATATGTCCGGAAGCAATGTGTGGCACCCCTTCAGTCCAGGCCACAACTCCACACAGTATTCCCGTCCTACGCAGAAAAGGACCTTCCGCCTCCTCCCTGCCCCCACCCCTAACTCCCACCCGATTTCTCCAAATCTGGAATCCCAAACCAGTCGAGGAAATGTGGAGACAAAATTTAAGATGTGCTGAGTTGCTTCCTGGAGGGAAATGGAAGCTATAGCCCAAAACTAGAGTAAATGAGGCTTTTCCAAGCCCGAGCGGGGAACTGCGATGATGTAAGAAGAGCCCTACACCTTTGGGGAGTTCTTTTGAGTTTCTTATGTACCAAACTTTGCTTTGTGTGCGGGAGGGTGAGGGCCTGAACCCTTCTCTGCTTCTGGGCCATTTCCACATGTTTACAACTGCTGCGGGTCCACACCGAGTTCCTGCGATGTGTGTTAACACCTACCCTGGGGGCAAGAGCCCAGAGCAGCTGGCCAGCATGTGTTTCCAATGGGCTGGTGAATGTAAGAGTGCGTCCATGGGAGGGTCATAAAATACTTCACCCTGTCTTCCTTTAATTCCTCCCTACACGTGCATGTGGGATTTGTGAGCTGAGTGTGTGTGAAACAGGAGTGAAATGAAATCTGTCCCTGGAGTGGATGCAGAAAGTTCTTATTTGGGGAAGAAACAGAGGGAAACTTCTAGGTTCTTCAGATGGAGCAGTGACTCAATAGCTCATTGAATTGTGTTGTGGTGGGTATTAAAAATGGCCTTGAGAGTCTAATCTTTCAAAATATGTTTGACTTACAATTATTGCCAGAATTCAAGAAGTATTGATAATTTGTTTTTTTCTTTATTTTTCCTTCTTTCTCTTTCTTCCTTCCTTCCCTTCCTTCCTTCTTTTTCACTCTCTCCCCCACTTCTCTCTCCTTCCCTTCCTCCTTCTCTTTCTTTCTTTTTTGTTTTTTTTTAAGAGGTATTATCAGCCACCATTGTGCTCAAGATCTCTTTTGAGTTCCCTGTTTCAGGAATATACCAGGAGCACTGAAATGTTTCTTAGCATCTGCTTCTGCATAGGGATTGAATGATTTTAATCACTCGTGCAAATCTCCAATGAGCAGTGCCTGGTTGATTTGAAACAGCTCTCTATTCCATCATGAACCAATCAAGCTCGCAGTTAATATTTGAAATGTGGTAAAAAATAAAACATATCCTCTTTAAAGTTGGTTTTGAAATGCTGTTGAGACAACCAATAATTATTGTGCGGCCACTATGTACATGGCCTAATATACACACGATGCCAGACCTTCCTTGTTTTGGTGTATCTGTTTTTCCATGATTTTGTTAGTCCATTGCCCTGCACCCTCCTCACGCCCCTTGCCCACCCCCTATAATATTCTACTTGCTATCTCAGGCACAGGGAGCAGGACTGTTTCGTTTGCGACCTTCCAAGTAGCTGACTAATGTAAACAGCTCTAAGGATCTGAGCGCTGCAGTCATTTTTTCTTTTTGTCTCCATGGTCTGATGTCATTTATATCTGTACGTTCTCTGTTCTATTCTGGAGTAACTCGAAACAAGATCTTTAAAACTTGATTATTTTGTTCTTATTCTCAAAAAGGAATTTAGCTGATTTTGACTCTGTTAATAAAGGTAGGTTTTGTTACAACGAGGTTCAAGTAAAACAATTTAAATGGAAAAGAAAAAAAATACATGTACAGGTTTCTCTCCAAAAATGACTATAAGGGAATTTTTGTGTTTTATGAAGCAGTTATATCTTTGAGAAGATAAGTGAATTTTCTATTGCAAGGTTATAAAAAACAATACAGTAGATGAGTAAAGTGAGTTAATGTGCACAAAATAAGTAGCTATTAGCAGTGTTTTACAAATGACAAAAATGATTAACAGGTTATCAGTAACTTGTCCAAAGTCACACAGCTCTAGTCAGTAGCAGCACTGAGATTTGAGCTGCCTGTATTTTTTTTGCTAATGGAATATCCCCATTGGAAAATTATTTCATCACTGTCTGACTAAGGGCAATGAAATGATTTTTATATTTACATGTGGCTAGAAAATTTATCTAGGAAATGGCAACCCACTCCAGTGTTCTTGCCTGGAGAATCTCAGGGATGGGAGAGCCTGGTGGGCTGCCATCTATGGGGTTGCAGAGAGTCAGACATGACTGAAGTGACTTAGCAGGAGCAGAAAATTTATCTAAGAAAAATCACCAACTCAACTTCCCCACATGAAATTATTTTGAGATCTGAAATCATCCTAATTATTCTGAAAAGTGCTCCTCAATTGTAAGAAAAGAAAAAAAGTGTTAGTTATGCTTTAATAGATTTATCACTTTAGGTCAAAATCATGAATATTGTTATATTTTATAAGTCAGATATATACCTGATGATTTGTTAAAACCCTCTGTATATTAATGTTTTTATTTCATTTCTGTCCTTCTTATTATATTTGAAATAATTTTTATTTTTCAAAGGTTACCATTTTGTTACAATTTATCACATATAGGCAAATTTTATTTTTTTGTTTTCACTGGATACAATAAGAATACTATTTTTATAAAGACATAAGATTTGCTCAGGAGTGATTCATTTTATCACATTTTACCCAGGAGCATATCAGGGTGAAAACAGAGGAGGAATTATTGAGAAGAAAAGTGTATGACTTTCAGTTTGCTAAGTCACCTCAGTCGTGTCTGACTCTGTGCAACCCCATAGGTGGCAGCCCACCAGGTTCCCCCATCCCTGGGATTCTCCAGGCAAGAACACTGGAGTGGGTTGCCATTTCCTTCTCCAATGCATGAAAGTGAAAAGTGAAAGTGAGGTCGCTCAGTCATTTCCGACTCTCGGCGACCCCATGGACTGCAGCCCACCAGGCTCCTCTGTCCATGGGATTTTCCAAGCAAGAGTACTGGAGTGGGGTGCCATTGCCTTCTCCTGACTTTCAGTTTATATGCACATATTAGAAGAGAGGGTAAAAAAGAGAGAAATGTAAAGGTTGCTGTATTAGTTGCCAAAGACTGTTATAACGAATTACTTCAAACTAGATGGCTTCCAACTGAAACGTATTCTCTCACAGCTCTGGAGGTTAGGAGTCTGAAATCAACGTGTCACCAGGGCTTACCTCCTCTGGAGGCTCCCGGGAAGAATCCTTCCTGTCTCTCCCAGCTTCTCGTGGTTGCCAGCAATGCTCCCTGGTTTGCGGCGGCCTAACTCCAAGGTCTGTCTCCATCCTCACATGACCATCTTCTTTTGTGTATGTCTGCATCCAGACTTCTCTTTCCTTACCAGGGCACCCATCACTGCGTTAGGACACACTCTAATGACCTCATCTTCACTTGATTACATCTGCAAAGACCCTATTTCTAAATTAGGTCACATTCACAGGACCCGAGAGTTACAAACTGAACATATCTTTTGGGCAGGGGGAACATAATTTAATTCGGTACAGTTGCCACTGTAAAGGAAATAACTAGGGGTTTGAATATCAAGCAACCATTCTTCTCAGACAGTATGAATTCATGTATCTATATTTAGCATTTGTTTTGAAGAATAATAATTTGTTCACTTACATAGTCTTCTGCGACTCTTGACCTGACCAGGTCAACCTAAAGTCTGGTGAGTCTGGATATGCACTGAAAATGCAAAACTCGTGCCATGTGCAGACAACTTAAATAATTCTCTTACTTATTACTTGCTGATCAGTAACAAAAGTTCTAAATAACTAAGGATAATTCATCTGTTATTTGGCTTTTGTTTTTGTTACTTCACCTTTTAATTGTGTAAATAATTCATGAAGACTTCAAAACTTTCAAACATACAGAATGAAATTCAGCAAAAATTATACTGCCCAACCCTGAACCTCTGTTTTAGTTTCTCAAGTAACTTTCCTTGAGGCAATCAGTTTCTTTGGCATGTATATATGTGTGTGTGTATGTATAGTGCATAAAATCATTTTTCTTTTTTAATACATTTGAGCTGTATACATTATTGTGCATCTTTTTGTTTTTTTCCTTGGTAATTACTTAATTCAGTATATATAATTCTGCCTCATTTATTTAATCATATATTACATTCCATTAGATGGATAATCTATAAGTTATTAATTTATATTTTTAAATTGAAAGATCATTTTCCTTTTTTTGTTTGGTTGGCTTTTTCTTTTTAGCTGGTTTGTTTTTAGTTAAAAATGTTGCAACAAATATCCTTATACATGCTTGAAAATATGTGCAAGTGTGTTTTGGAATACATTTTTAAAAGTAAAATTTCTAGGATAAAAGATATGTACATTTTAATTTAATAAATATTAGCAAATTGTCTTTCAATGGGATGATAAAAATTTCACTTAGAGCTACAATGCAAGTTTCTATTTCCCAACTGTCTTATCAACTCAAAAAGTATCTGATACTTTAATCTTTGCCAATGTGACAGGTGAAAAATCAAATCAC
>SJYQ01005790.1:153962-187761 GCA_006410935.1 Redunca redunca | reverse complement strand
ATGAGAAGAGTTGACTCACTGGAAAAGACTTTGATGCTGGGAGGGATTGGGGGCAGGAGGAGAAGGGGACGACCCAGGATGAGATGGCTGGATGGCATCACTGACTCAATGGACATGAGTCTGAGTGAACTCTGGGAGATGGTGATGAACAGGGAGTCCTGGCGTGCTGTGATTCATGGGGTCACAAAGAGTCGGACACGACTGAGCAACTGAACTGAAAAATAATCGAGTTTCAGTTTATGTTATTTTCCTGAACTTTCATCCATTTTGTATCCCCATAGCTAAAATAGGTCTCTTGTAAGCTGGGTACAATTAGGCTTTGTTTCTATCAAAACTGAACATCTTTCAGGGTATTTAGCTTTCTCATAATTAATATGATTAGTGATATACTTGAGTTTAAATTTATATTATTACTTTTATGTCTCTGACTATGTCTCAATCTGTGTTGTTTTTTCTCTCATTTCTGACCTTTCTGGATTTTTTTTAACCCAAGTTTTAAGAATTATTCATCTTTCCCCCTCTACTAACCTTTTAATTATTGTTAATCATGCTACTACATAGCACTCCTTCAGCAGTTACCCTAAAATTGTAACACATCCATAATGTATCAAATTCTAAATAATTTAGTTTTTACCAAATCCCTGTCAGTGTAAGCACCTTTGAACACTTAGACCATTTGCTAACTCCCCATATTTTACAATATTACTTTCATGAATTTTTATTTTCTTTGTCAAACCTCTCAACAAATTATTATTATTGCTTTAAACATTCAATATGCCTTAAGTTATATGACCCTTTCCATTGCACTTTATCCCTTCTTGCATATCCAAACCAACATCCAAGATTAGTGTTTCTCTGCCTGAAGATACCCTTTATTGTTTGCCTCCATGTGTATCTGCTGATGCTGAATCCTTTCAATTTATATTTGTATGAAAACATCTTCATCCTGACCTCATTTTTTCCACTGATATTTCCACTAATAGTAGACTTGAGTTGGTAGTTACTTGCTTTCATTGCTTTGAAGATGCCATTCCATTGTCTTCTAGTTTCCATTGTTTATGGTGAAAAGTCCATCTCCAGGCATCATTACAGCATGACTGCAGAGGTCCCATTTTACTTCCTCTTTCGCCAACAGTCACTTAAATAAATCTTTGTTTTTCATTCTCTTTGAAAAAATTCTTAGTGTTGGGTCTGTTTTCCTGACTTAATTGTGTCTGACATAGTGCAGTTATTTTAAATTTTATATCTTATCATTCCAACATCTGTTGGTTGATTCTTCATTTTATTGACAGATTGTGTTGTTTTCTGTATACCTGGGTGCTGCATACTGTCTATGAAAAATTATACAGATAATTTAAGAATCTGCATCTTGTATCCAGCTGTGGAACTGGCAAGCTTTTCCTTTAAAGGCCATATAGTGAATATTATTGACATTGTAAGTCATGTGATCTTTGTGCAATTCCTCAGCTTTGCCTTTGTGGTGTAAAAGCAGCCATTGACAATACATGAATGAATGACTGAGTCTGGCTGTGTTCCAATAAATATTTATTTAAAAAACAAACAGTGGGCTGTATTGGGTTCAAGGTCTATAGTTTGCTGACTCTTGTTCTAGAGAGGATTTAAATTCTGTCTCTGATAAGAGAGTAAGCTAGGACTGCTAGCAATGTGATGCTACTTTATTTCAATCAGGAATTGAGATAATTCAAAACTAGACCGATGTTCTTATAATGGCTGATCTGTATCTAGTTCATCCAAAACTTTAGAACATAGGACAGTGTTTCTCAACCTTGTCACTATTTTGGGCCAGGTAATTCTTTTGTCCGTGGGCAATCTTGGTCCTTATAGAATGTTTAGCAGCACCCCAGACCTCTAACCCCTAGATGCCAGTAGTGTGCCTCCTTCCATTTGTGACAACTAAAAATATCTATAGACTGCCAGAATTTCCCTCATTCAAACCACTAAGGGGACCCTAATTATCAGACTTGAACCCCACCATTTCTTTTCTTACCACCCGCCGTGTTATGTACCTCAAATACTCTGTTCAGGTTCTCAACTGTCAGCCACTTCTTTAAGAATAGAATGAACACTCTAGTGTAAAATCACCCCAGATGTTGGCACCCTCTCTGGATTTCTTTCTTCTTGATCTTGACACATTCTTTTTCTTTTTCCCCTTGTAGTTTTTTTAGTTTCTATTTCAGATTATTTTTCCAGGTTAAGTATTCTCTGTTACTATAACTGGAACTCCCAATGCATCATACTTTTAATGGACTTTTAAAAACAATTGCTATAAATTTAAAGGGATATTATAATTTTGTTATCTTCTATATTTCATCAGACCTAATTGACAATGATAAATTGGTATATTTGTTCATATAGTTTCAATAGATTCCAGTTATACTAAACATTAAATTTCATTTATTATAGAAATTTTTTCTATGTACATTCATCAGTTAATTCTAGTTCATTAACAAACTTAGAATTAAATAATTCAATTTCCATGGGAAAATAGAGAACTACTATATTTCTAAATTGATTTTGAAAAGCCTATAGTATAATTGAATCTTGACATAATTTATGTTAATCATAATTTAGTACTAAAATAAAACATGCAGATCAGTTGAGGATAGTGGATTTGAAGTGGGAAAAATGATTTAAGTAAAAATTACTAGAAAAAATTAAGCTTTGGTCATTTCTTAGGATGGTGATAATTGAGTTTGTTGAAGAGTTTTTAATTATGTGATTATTAAAGAATTATGTGTTCAATATATCTGGTTTTTTAATTAACAACCTGTGTGACTGTGGGTCTATTCATTTAGCCTTTCTGGGACTCAGTTTTATTGTATGCCTCCATAAAATAAATGTTAGCAAATATTTTTTGAACACATATCATGCAAGGCATTATTCTATGTATCTTATATATATTAACTTGGAGAAGGCAATGGCACTCCACTCCAGTACTCTTGCCTGGAAAATCCCATGGGCGGAGGAGTCTGGTAGGCTGCAGCCCATGGGATCACTAAGAGTCGGACATGACTGAGTGACTTCACTTTCACTTTTCACTTTTATGCATTGGAGAAGGAAATGGCAACCCACTCCAGTGTTCTGTCCTGGAGAATCCCCAGGACAGGGGATCCTGGTGGGCTGCCATCTCTTTAGCCTTTCTGGGACTCCATTTTATTGTATGCCTCCATAAAATAAATGTTAGCAAATATTTTTTGAACACGTATCATGCAAGGCATTATTCTATGTATTTTATATATATTAACTAGGATAATCTTCAAAAGAACTATTTGAGATTGGTACGGTTCTTATAACCACAGTTTAGATTAGGAAATGAATTTATGAAGGCAGTGCTTACATTTGGTATAATATGACTGAAGATTAGAATTGGAGTTTTAGCATGATTAATTCCATGTAACTTATGTAGTTACTATCAAATAACTCCTCTTGCATGTAACTTTGTAAAATCTCATAAGATATCTTAAAAATAACATTGTAAAATACCTTGGCCAGTAATATTTTAGATCATCATTGTCCTCAAATGTTTGGATATGCCCATATATTAAAATCTAACACTATCAATACTAACATTCTTTTATTGCTGTTAAGGAAAGATTTACCCAGTGGGCTTCCCTGAAGGCTCAGATGGTGAAGAATCTGCCTGCAATGCAGTTTGATCCCTGGGTTGGGAAGATCCCCTGGAGAAGGAAATGGCAACCCACTCCAGTATTCTTGCTTGGAGAATGCCATGGACAGGGGAGCCTGGTGGGCTATAGTGCACAGGGTTGAAAACAGTTAAGAGTCAGACATGACTGAGCAACTTTCACTTTTATGTCAAAGTAATTCTTACATTTTCTTAATCAAACTACTTTCCTCCAAACTAGGGACTTCAAAAATAATTTACTCTGGCTTGTCACCTGCAATTGACAACTTCCTATAGTCCTATACTTGAGCTATACTTGAGCTATACTTGAGCTATACTTGAGCTTCAGCCGTTGTGCCCTTGTGGCTCAGCCGGTAAAGAATCTGCCTGCAATGCAGGAGGCCAGGTTTCGATCCCTGGGTTGGGAAGATCCCCTGGAGAAGGGAAAGGCTACCCACTCCATTATCATGGCCTAGAGGACTCCATGGACTGTATTCCATGGACTCATGAAGAGTCAGACATGACTGAATGACTTTCACTTTAACTGCAGAAAAAGAAAAATTGCTTTAAATTCTTTACTCTAGAAAGGTTAATTTAGGCGATCTTCAAAAATCAGATTGCGAAATTACAAAGCCATATTTTAAAAAATTAATTTGCCCACTAACAATTGTTATGACCTAAATCATAAGCTGCAAGGAGATCCAACCAGTCCATCCTGAAGGAGCTCAGTCCTGAGTGTTCATTGGAAGGACTGATGCTAAAGTTGAAACTCCAATACTTTGGCCACCTCATGCAAAGAGTTGGCTCATTGGAAAAGACCCTGATGCTGGGAGGGATTGGGGGCAGGAGAAGGGGATGACAGAAGATGAAATGGTTGGACAGCATTACTGACTCAATGGACATGAGTTTGAGTGAACTCCGGGAGTTGGTGATGGACAGGGAGGCCTGGCGTGCTGCGTGATTCATGGGGTCACAAAGAGTCGGACACAACTGAGCAACTGGACTGAACTGAACTGAAATTGTAAACATTATGTATGTGCTTTGAGTGGCTTATACATATTCATGGTAGAAAAATTTAAAAGGTTTCTAGTGAAAGGTGTTTGTCTCCATAGGTTCCATTACATAGGAAATTAGGCAAGTTGAAAACTATAGCAAACTAATTTTAAAGGAGAATCTTCCTTACAAGTTTCTTACATTATCAGACAGTACATTACAGGTTTTTAAAGTTAACACATCAGTTTTTTTGTTCAACAATTATTTGTTCAATGCTATTAGTTTCAAGGAGACACTGAGGCCAGCAGTTTTCAATTTGATATACAACAGATTCAAGAGGAAGCTTAAAAAAAAAAAAATCCTAGAATATCGCCAAACCAACTAATTAAAAATCTAGAAGAGGAGCTGTCCAGACAATAGATTATTTTTTTCTTTTTTAAAACTCCGTAGTGGATTCTGATAGGCACCAGATTAAACATGGTACCCCATACTGTGAGACAGATAAAGATAGGTTCAGAATCAGCTCTTTTTTCCAAATATTAATACACAAGTGGGTAAAATACACACAGTGCATTATAAATATTTTAAAACTGGCTATCTGAACAAAAAGCTTTAATTTGCAGCCTTTGCTGATTTTCATGGTATAAACTCTTTCATCACGGCCAATTTCAAGCTAACAACATGACTCACTGAATGCAAAGCTTGGAAGACATATGAAAACACACACTGTTATACAGTATTTCTACCATCCAATGACAACACACAGAAATACCTCAAGAGCACAGGTAATAACGATATATAGTAAAATAATTAGAGAGTATGAGTTTTGACTATTTGTTTAAGCAACAAAATTATTAAATTATATTTTAAATATAGTTTAATTGTAAGTTACATAATTTAACATTTAATAATGTCTCCCTATAACAACCAGGTCACTAAACCCTACAACATTTAAAAATTGGTTATTGAGAGCCTGTACAATCCATTTCCTCTAATTCATTGTGAAATATGAAGTACAATAGAATACTGGAAATAAATAAGCACTATGGAAGCTCATTTTCTCCTTTGCTCCTGAAAGCCACTTAGTGGATGTAGTGGAAGGCATATTATTTCCTTTTGACTGATGAGGATATCAAGTTTCATAGAGATTTCAATTTGTCCCCTCCTGAGAAAGCCACAGGGCCGGACCAGAACACCATCATCTGTCTCCCATTCACTGTCTCACCCACACACTTTTTTAGAATCATCTTAGAAGAAAAGAAAACTAATTGGGGGACTTTTTTCAGAAGAAAATTTTAACTATTGATATACCTATATTTAAAACTTGTCTAAGCAACACCTTCCTGATCATTGAAGTGATTTCTTTATAAGGATGAAGTTTAGAACAACATTTTACTCAGAAGCTCTAGCTCTTAATTTATGCCCTTGTTAGTGATGTGAAGATGGTAAAAGGAATGTAAGTTTTGCTCCCTACACTCAAGAAACGTTCAGTCTTATGTTTTGCATCACTATGTGGTATGCCTGAAACTAACATAACCTTGTATATCAACTATACTTCCACTTGGGGGTGGTGGGTCGAGCTGTTCAGTAAGAGAAATCTTAGTTCCCCGACCAGGGATCTAACCTGTGCCCCCTGCATTGAGAGTTCAGAGTCTTAACCACTGGACCGCCAGGGAAGTCCTATACTTCAGTTTATTTTAATCCTCCCAAAAATCTAATGGAGATTTGTTCTTATGCTCCTGCTTGAATTTGACTCAGCTAAAACACGTCTATTTTTGTGTATGTGTGTATCTACTTCAGCTTCTCTCCCAACCTCTTTATTCTAGGCTCTGAACTTCCAGTTTTCTTCCATTCCTGAGAAGACTTCAGATTGGCCAGCTGATAACCAAAAGCTTTGGTCACTGGCAGGACTTTAGGTTGGCTGCTCTTGGTCAAGTTCTGATAACAGATTCTATTCCCTTACTGGCCTTTGTAGTAGAGGTTATAGCAACCTTTCTCCTTTCCTGGGCGGGCAGGCAGGCTAGTTGACATTTCTAAGTACAGATAGAATAAGAACAGAAATGCAAAAAGAAAAGAGAAAGATTTCCAATGTTTGAAGTTCAGTTGGTGGTTGTATTAGATCAGAACACACGGCCATTTAGAAGAAACAAATGACTCGCCTGATATGTAGTAAGTTAACACTAAACACCAAAACTCTATTGTACACAAAAGTATCAAATCACTTTTATTATTTTGGTAGCACAGTTGCTTCTAAAAAATGGTCTTTATATTAATATACTGCCTTCATAAAGTTTCCAAAAATTCCCTTTCTGTTTTATAAGTTTTCTATCTCCTTTGCTTTTTTGTTCAGTGGCTATTTTGTGTTTTAAAGTGTGAGCTCAGAGGTCAAGAACATGGTTTGGCTCAATTTCATTTATTGTTCACTGTGGTTCCACATCACAATGAAAGCCAAAGGAGAATTCTTTCTTTTTTTTTTTTCTTTTTTTAGTAATCATTATCTGAAGATGCCAATAGCTTTCATAACTTTTCCCAGAAAGACTTTCCCTAAAGGAAACTGGGGAGCTTGGTTGTATGTTATTTAGGTCATTTAATCAGAAAGCAAATCATCTGTCTTTGATCATGCCCTTGCCAGAAGACCCCTAACTCATTACTGTGCTATTAATGAGGCTGGATTTTAAAGCAGGTGTTGTTAAGTGCAATCAGAGCAGCTTTATTAAGCCGCAAATTGTCTTGCGATGACAAAGGAAGTCAGATTGGTCCATGCTCAGTTAACCTTTGTCTATATGCATGACTTGGCTGATTAAACAGCAATTGATAATGACCTTCAGTCTGGCAAAGTTGGAAAAAGGTGATGCCTGATGCTGGCATTCATTGTATGTGATGTGAGTGACAGCTAGGCAATCTCTTTAATTTAGAAATCTATAATGCAATTTCTAAATTAACTAATATCACAGTGCAATGAGCAACTAATTTATGTGTATTAAACTGATATTTTGATGTGTGTATTATTTCAGAGGAGAATCATGATTGCAAAGAGAGAGTTAACATGGAATCAAAGTAGCTTTGACTTAGTAGTAAGAAAAAGTAGACTGAAAGATAAAAGACAGTTGTTTTTTGGGAGATTATTAATTTATTTAACAAGCATACTGGGCTCCTAATATGCTGAAGACCTGGCCCGGTGAATTAAACACAGAAGCTGCTTCTCAGAGCTCACAATGGGTGATAGACAGGAACATTAATTTTATTACAATTTATTCAGTGCCACAGCAGTTTATCATTAGTAAGTGAGAAGAATGTTGTCATTCTCAGGACCTTGACTGACTCCAAAATGTGGAAGGATAATCAGGGCTGTGGGGGAAATTGTAATTTATTGAGTACCTATTATATGCTAGGTACTTTGTTCACATTACCCCTCTGAGTCCAAGTAACAATTCTTAGGTAAATATTTAATTTCATAGAGGAGAAAACAGTTCATTCTATTGCCCAAAGTCAGTCAAGTGGTAAGTAAGTAGCATAGCCAGGATTTGAAATGGAGCTCTGTTTGTCTCTAAACACACAGCATCCTGAGGAAACACTCAAGATAAATGGAAATAAGAGACAACATCAAATTAGGTATCACTGGTCCTGTGTGTGTAGGTCTGTGTTTGTGTGTGTGTGTGTGTGTTCTAGGTTGCTTCTTGCCTGGTTTGGGAATACGTGGGTCACATTTTCTTGGAATCAGTACTAAACAGTGGCAGCTGTCTCATGATTTCATAAATTTCTCTGTATTTTTTGAAAGTTCATCTTCATGAACAGGCATGTAATATCTTCACTATTTATCATATCCTTTGCATAAAGGATTCACATCCCTGGTGGCTCAGATGGTAAAGCGTCTGTCTACAATGCAGGAGACCCGGGTTCGAGCCCTGGGTTGGGAAGATCCCCTGGAGAAGGAAATGGCAACTCACTCCAGTACTATTGCCTGGAAAATCCCATGGACAGAGGAGCCTGGTAGGCTAAAGTCTATGGGGTCGCAAAGAGTCAAACACGACTGAGTGGCTTCACTTTGCATAAAGAAGGCTTTACAAAGTCTCCTATTAAAATGTAAGTAGTCCAGAGAAGGTTGTAACTTGAAATTTTGCTAACACTTACACTTCCCAGCTTGGGTCTGAGGATACTTTTTTCTGGTATATGTTAAGAGATGTGCCAGGAAAAGTGTCTAGCCAGGCTCATATAGGTTTGTTTAACTGTTCAGCAAAATTAGAGAGGCTTCTTTTTTACTGCAAGACCTTTCAGAGCCTTTAATATGCTAATGAAGTATTGTGACTTTCCAAGGATAGAATTTGGTATTCGGCATTTCCCAAGTTTTCTTGACCATGAGGCTCTTTGTTCTTTGAGCACCAATTAACTCTCACAAGAATTAGTGTGTACAGAAAAGAGGGAGCTCCCGCTTTATAAAAAATTTAACAACCAAGTCACAGCTTAGAGAAGGCAGAAAGATGAAAGAACATTAATATAAGAAATATAGGAAAGTTCAATGATCAATTTACTTTTTTTCATAACTTTGCAAGAACTTGTTGTAAGCATTTAAATGCTGGAAAAACTTTAGTGAATGATATGATCACTTCTGACATAAATATAAATGATATCTAAATTACTTAAACCAAACATCAATCATTACTCTAAATATTGGTTAAGTTTCTCTGAGTCCTGCATTTCCTGATTATGAGATTATATAAAGGTAATCAAAAGTTTAGTAGGCTAAATGTAACATGGGACTTTGAAATAAACTTCAAACTTACTAAGAATTGCCTAAGACCCATAAAAGTATGAATTATTTGCAGCTTTGTTAGCTGTATTGTTCTAGATCATCCCTGGTTGCATTTGTAGAATCACCTTTCAGAACCATATTTTTAAAACTACCAACCCACAAAGGAAATCTCGGATGATGCTGTCAGGGTCAGCTGTCAAGCATTCCCCACCAGGTTAACATCTCTTTGGTCCTGTCCAGGCTCCTCCACTTTCTGCCCCTGCTCTACAACATTCTATTTCTGCCCTCACATTCATCTCACTGGTTGCTTCCTGCTATCATTGCTAGGAAACCAGTTAATATCAGATACTAAAACTCTCCATTTGCAAGGGCAAATGTTAAATTATAGGCTATCTCTACCACTCCAAGTGCATTTGCTATATTATAATTGTTATTGCTAACAGCGCTTCCTGTTCTTGTCCTGTTACTGTATTAATGTATCACACTAACTGTGGGAGTCTTGAATTACCCTTGAAGCCACTGGAATCCTTCCAAGCATGCACTATAATAGTCTCATTGCCTGGAAATGGCTTCAACTCAAAGGGAAGAAGGCTGCTTTGAAGACTGTCTGAGAACTGTCATATTTAAGAAGGAAACAAGTTCACTTGCCACAAATTCATAATTATTTTTTTCCATTTAAATATTTTCCAGACTTCCTCAGAAGACCACTTAGATCTACCCACTTTAAAGAAGTCCTATTTCTTCCTATTTAATCTGTCACTTTTGCTGCAAATAAATCCCAAAATAACATGATAAAAAATAGTAAGTAGCATTAATTGCAATGAGGCCACCTGTTTGGCACAATGACAGTCTCAATTGACTTCCACACACAGGCTGAAGTAAAAGTGAAAGTGTTAGTCAGTCAGCTGTGTTCACCTCTTTGCGACCCCATGGACTATAGCCTGCCAGGCTCCTCTGTCCATGCAATTCTCCAGGCAAGAAAACTAGAGTGGGTAGCCATTCCTTTCTCCAGGGGATCTTCCCAACTCAATGATGGAACCCAAGTCTCCTGCATTGCAGGCAGATTCTTTACCATCTGACCCACCAGGGAAGCCCTGTACAGGCTAATGACCAGCAAATGGATGGGGATGGTGCCTGATCACCGGCCTTCTGATGAAATAGGCCTGGGATATGACCCACATGAAAAGTTTTGTAGACAGAGCAGGACTTATTCAAGTTTTCCTTCAAGGTCATTCATTTCCTTCTCAGATAATGAACAAGTTTGAGTAAGTATTATTTTACAGGTTGAGCAATCACAGATTGTGACTTGGATAGGTGAAAATTATTTGGGGGAAGAGGATAAGAAAAATACACTTTAGCTGGTAGATATTTCAATTTTCCCGAGAAAAGAAATGAGTGTACCAGATCATAATCATCTTAGTAAATTACATTTCAGTGCTGAGTCATTGGCACAGAAGTGAGGTGATACTTGGCCCTTGGAAAGATAAATTACACAGCTGTATTATCCAAATCTCTGTATTATAAATGACTTAGGGGAACTGTGAAAGGAACTTAAGCCATGCAGGAAAACTTGAAGAGTTTGCAGTTACCTTTTAAAAAGGAAAATGAATCCAAAGATCTTAGGAAGAATCTCCAGGAAATATTTGCACTGGAAGTAACATTGCCATAAATGATTGCCTTGTTTTAGCCTTTCCCAGATTTTCTCATGTGACCATCAAATGGATAAAAAGGATGCAAAATGCAAGATGGCATCTCTAAGACTCATTTAGTTGAACTGACTAAAATTACAACTATTTTGTTGCTTAAGTCTATTCATCCTCTTTATCAGTCTTTCTACTTCATAGTTAAGTGAGAAGCAGTGTGATGCTAGGATGGTAGTTCTCAAAGTGTGGTTCCCAGACCAGCCACATCAGCTCCTCTGGGAACTTGTTAGAAAAGCAAATGCTGGGACTCTATTTACACCAGCTGAATGAGGAACTGCGGTGGTGGGGAGTATCTGCTAGAATAGATACTCCCTGTGATCCTCATTCATGCTGTATTAGAGAACATTCCCATGCAGAAGCTCTGTGAAATTAGGAAACTAATTCACCAAATCAGCTAGGGGAGCATAAACAAAGCCTCCAACTTCTCTGAAGTTAATTTCTTATCAGCATATTGAGAAGTGTGGGTTACATAATTTCTGATTGTGTAATTCTATATTATTACTCACACATTAATATCAAAATTCCTGCATAGGAGCACTATTTACAATACCCAAGACATAGAAGCAACCTAAATCTCCATTGACAGATGAATGGATAAAGAAGACATGTTTATGAGTGGAATATTGGTCAACCTTTAAAAAGAATGAAATAATGCCATTTGCAGGAATGTGGATGGATCTAGAAATTGTCATACTAAATGAAGTCAGGCAGAGAAAGACAAATGTCTATATGATTCCACTTATATGTGGAATCTAAAAAAAAAAAAAAGACACATGAACTTATATACAAAACAGAAATAATCTCCAATCACAGGAAACAAACTTATGGTTACCAAAGAGAAAAGGAAGGGAGGGATAAATTGAGAATTTGGGAATAGCAGATACACACTACTGTATGTAAAATAGATACACAATAAGAACCTACTGTATAACATAGGGAACTATACTCAATATCTTGTAATAAACTGTAATGGAAAAGAACATGAAAAAGAATATATATATGAATATTATACAAATATATATAACTGAATCATTTTGCTGTACATCTGAAACATAAATCAACTATATTTCAATAAAAAAAATTAAAATTCCACCTTAAAAGCTCAGTGTTGAAAGTTTAGGTTCTGAAGGTAGAAAGCCATGATTTCAAATCCCTACCATACCCCAATAGCTGTATCTTTCTTCTTATGTTAAGTCTCTCAGAGCCTTGATTTCCTCATCTGTAAACTGCAGGTAATAATAGTGCTTAAGTCATAGATTTTTGGAAGTTAAATGAGATAATGCATGTGGAGTACTTAGCATGGTAAATGGCATATAAGGGCTCAATAAAGGATAATTATCGTTGTTTGGAACTAGAGGTCTGAAAAACAGAGACACCCAATTTTCAAAATCATAGAATTAGACAAAGGACTTCCATTGGAAGCCCTGTGAGGAAAGACTGCATGTTTCAGAACAAATGGGCATGTTTAACTTCAGTTACTTACAACTAATTGATCCATGCAATTAAAAAAAAAATATTCATCAACAGTTAAGATTTCCATTCTTCTACAGAGGAAAAAAAAAAGTGCATTTCCCCTCACATTATTTGGTTAAACTGCAATCGTTTTAAAATATGGAGAGAGGTGGTGAAATTTGGGTGGAACAGTGAGATGCTAGTATAATGATGGTGATTTTTTCTTTTTTTTCTGAGCAGCTTTATTTTCGTCTGATCCAAAGAAGAAAACACAATTGTTTGGGCTAGATTTGCAAACAATCAACAAGGAAATCATGCATTAATTGTTTCCATGAAAGCGTGATGCTGCTCCTATTTATCTGTGTTTATCGCGGCACCAGACGGTCTGATTGGGAAAGTGCTTCGAAGCAGGAGAGCCCGGGAAGCGGGCGCTAATAGATGCCTCTTTAGTGTAAGGTGTTCGGTATCAGACAAGCTTTTGTTGACCTTGTTCCTATACACAATGAGTCTGTGTGGAGAGCTGTGTGCAGCAGCGGCTCGGCCTCTGTTTTACTTCTTAATTTCTTTCACAGCATCAAAAGGCTTTTTTATTCAAAAGCTTTTCTTTTTCTTTTACTCCTGAGCCTCTGCAATTGAGGCCGAACTGCAATCTACCAGCAGCAGCTTTTGTTCTGGCCTTTCAGGAGGCTGGGGAACAGTATGAGTCCTTCCTAATTAGCCCGAGAACCAATGAAATCCTTCGCCAAGCCCGGAGAGGCTGCAATCCCACAGCCCAAGTGGCAGAAAAGGGGGGAAAGGCCTCTTTAATTAAGGCCCAACAAAACCAGGTTTAAAAATGGTATTTTGCTCTCTACAAATGTCTTTTTTTAAATCCCTGTAAATGCTGGCACTTACGCATGCTTTTAAATTGTGCCTTCAGTTGTGCCAATGGACTAGTGTTCTGCTTTGGCTAAAGACTGCAGAAATTTTGGCCCATAAGCTTGTACGACCCAGCAGCTCTAGGCTGCATCTGTGTTTGCCTTTCACAAGAAGCCCAGGATGTGCTAGAGGCAATGCGCTGATCATCAGGAGACGGTCTGCACTTACAAAATGATGCGAACAGCCATATCTTCCCAAGTGGCTCAGTAGTAAAGAATCCACTTGCCAGTGCAGGAGACGTAAGAGATGCATGTTTGATCCCTGGGTCAGGAAGATCCCTTGGAGGAGGGCATAGCAACCCACTCCAATACTCTTGCCTGGAGAATCCCATGGACAGAGGAGCCTGGTGGCAGCTATAGTCCATGGGGTCACAAAGAGTCAGACAGTACTGAAGCGACTTAGCACACACACATGGGATGTTCACAAATGTCATCCTGCTGATGCCATATATTAATTTAATTACTGTGTCTCTGTTTCCTGTCTCTCTGTTCTGTCTTGCAAACTTACAGCATTTATTTTTTCTGTGGTGACCCTTTTGCGGCTTAATATGTTTAGGTTTAGACGCTGTCTTTGAATGTGCTACTATGCCTGAGCATTCTGGTCTGCCTTTTAAGTATGTCCTAATTTTACGATAGCATATATGTGTGAATGATTAGGTTATGTTCTTTATTTTCAAGCTGCAAATTCTTTCCTCCAATTTTATAAATTATAAACATCATTGTAAAAAAGAAATTTAATGCAGAACATCACAAGAAATAACATTTCTTTTTAATTTTCTATTTTGTTATTGAAGCTTAGTTGATTTACAGCATTATGCTAGTTTCAGGTGTACAGCCTAGTGATTCAGTGTTTTTGTAGATTATACTCCATTAAAAGCTATTACCAAATAATGGCTATAATTCCCTGTGCTGTACAATATATCCCTGCCTGTTGTTTATCTATTTTCTATATTGTAGTTTGTATCTCTTAGTCCCAAAGTTCTGTCTTCCCCCTCCCCCTATCCTCTCCCAACTGCTAAACCACGCATTTGTTTTCTCTATCTGTGAGTCTATTTCTGTTTTGCTATATACATTCTTGTGTTTTATTTTTTAATTTCCATACACAAGTGATAGCATATATTTGTATTTATCTGTCTGACTTATTTCATTAAGCATAATGTTCCCTGGGTCCTTCTGTGTTGTTGCAAAGGGCAAAATTTCATTCTTTTTATGGCTGAGTAATATTCTACTGAATATATATATCTCACACCTTCTTTATCCATTCATCTATTGGTGGAACTTGGGTTGCTTCTATATCATGGTTATTGTAAATAGTGCTGTTATTAAAACCAAGCAGGACCCTTTGGGGTTTCTGGGCACAGAAGCCTTTCTATGTGATCCTCCTCCCAATTTCTTTATTACAAGAAATAGGCTTTATTCAGGCTCCTTAGCCTTCCCTGAGTTCCAACAAACAGGTTCAAATGGTTGCTAATCAGTGGAAGGAGTGGATGCAGAAGAAAGGGAGAAGCAATTAAGAAAAAATGGTGCAGCCCTGGGACAGGGTCCTGGTTCCCTCTCAAGGGGTATACGTAACAATATCCTTGAGCTCTTTGTCAGATACTGACTGAAACCCGCACCAGGTGGGAAAGGTTAACTGCATGCTGCTCACAAGCACGTATGCCCCAGACCAGCCAGAACCAAGCTGATTCAGACTCCCATTTACCTCACCACCAGCCAATCAGAAGAATGTCCACAAGCTGATCATGCCTTTTTGAAACGTTACTGTAAAACTCCTCACTACCCTCTCTGGGTCTGAACACAGTTTTGAGGATGTTAGCCCACTGTGGCCCTCTTTGCCTGGCAAAGCAAAAAGCTATCCTTTTCAACTTCACCCAAAACTCTGTCTCCAAGGTTTAGTTTGGTGCTGGGGGTACAGGGGCCAAATTTACTGTGAGTATTGGGGTGCATGTATCTTTTTGAATGACTCCTTTTGTTTTTTCTCAGATGTATACCCAGGAGTGAAATTGCTAGATCATATAGTAGCTCTAGCTTTAATTTTGAAAGACCCTCATATTGTTTTCCATAGTGACTGTATCAATTTACATCCCCATCAGTAGTGTAGAAGGGTTCTCTTTTCTCCACATTCTAGCTAGCATTTGTTATTTGCAGACTTTCTCTTCATATGACCATCTTATGAATGAAGGTGTGACAGTTAAAAGCGATGTAAGCCAGTAGAGATGTTTCTCTAAGTGATAAGGCTGGTGTAGGCAAATCTGTGGTTCCTGATGATCCAAGGGGCGGAAGCACTGTGTAACAAGAATGCAGAGTTTTAGAAGTATGGAGTGGAGCTTGAGGTGAGGTTTGGACATTCACAGAAACATATCAAGCAGGCAGGGGGAAATGTGGCTGAGAGCTTGAGAGTAATCCTCAGGGTGAAGTTGTGCAGGTGGGACCCATGCATGTGAGGGAGCTCCTGGAGCTGTTGGCAGGGGTGAGGAGGCACCAAGAAAGCCACCTTGGTGTTCACCTATATCTGGAGGTAAAAGAAGAAGAGCATTCATGAAAAAATCTTGGGGGTAGCGCTTAAAGGAGGAAAACCCAGATTCTACACACAGCACAATGGGAAGACATGGTGATAATGTTACAAGAGGGTGAGGGGGCTGTGTGAAAGGAGGCTGCCACCAGGTCTGGCAAGGCGCTGGGTATAATCATGCAGTGATGACATACTTTCACATGCGTGAACTTACTGAATTCTGCCAGTAACTCTATAAAGCATGCTTGGGAAACAGGATAAATTTCAATAATTCTCTCACAGTCATACACTTCATAAGTGGTGGAACTGTCCGGTTGAGATCTGTCTTGATTCTAAGGCCCAGGCTAAGAGTATTAAATCCCAGTACAGAAATTCATAGAAAATAAGTGAAAAGAGAGGAAAGAAAAGTCAGTTTTGAGATCATTGGTATCTTTGAATGATAGGTGTCTATCAGAAGAAAGGGAGCTTTAAGGGAAAAAGGTAACGAGGATATTTGTTTCTAACTTCATTATGTAAACAGACTCTAGGTCCAGTCATGTCTCTACAAATGACCCAATTTCATTCCCTTTTATGGCTGAGTAATCTTCCATTATATATATATATATATATATACATTATATATATATATGTATATATACACACACCACATCTTCTTTACTCATTCCTCTGTTGATGGACATTTAGGTTGCTTCTATGTCCTGGATACTGTAAATAGTGCTGCAATGAACATCAAGGTATATGTGTCTTTTTGAATTATAACAGATATATGTGAAATCTAGAAAAATGGCACAGATGAACTTATTTGCAGAGCAGGTATGGAGACACAGACTTAGAGAATGGACGTGTGGGTACAGTAAGGGTGTGGGCTGAACTGGGATATTGGGATTGGCATATATGCACTGCCATGAATAAATTAGCTTATGGGAGGCTGGCACAGAGCACAGAGAGCGCAGCATGGTGTTCTGCAGTGACCTAGAAGGCTGGGGTGGGGGCAATACGGGAGGCTCAAGGGACAGGGGATATATGTATACATATAGCTGATGCGTACCATGGAAGAGAAATAGATTCAAGGGATTAGATCTGATAGACTGGGTGCCTAAAGAATTATGGCTAGAGGTCCATGACATTGTACAGGAGGAGGTGGTCAAAACCATCCTGAAGAAAAAGAAAGGCAAAAAGGCAAAATGGTTGTTTAAGGAAGAGTTACAAATAGCTGAGAAAAGAAGAGAAGTGAAAGACAAGGGAGAAAAGGAAAGATATACCCATCTGAATGCAGAGTTACAAAGAATAACAAGGAGATATAAGAAAGCCATTCTAAGTGAATAATGCAAAGAAATAGAGAAAAACAATAGAATGGGCAAGACCAGAGATCTCTTCAAGAAAATTAGATATCAAGGGAATATTTCGTGCGAAGATGGGCACAATAAAGGATAGAAACAATATGGACCTAACAGAAGCAGAAGATATTAAAAAGAAGTGGCAAGAATACACAGAAGAACTATACAAAAATGACCTTAATGACCCAGACAACCACAATGGTGTGAGCACTCACCTAGAGCCAGACGTCTTGGAGTAAGAAGTCAAGCGGGTCTTGGGAAGCATCACCAGGAACAAAGCTAGTGGAGGTGACAAAATTCCAGCTGAGCTATTTCAAATCCTAAAAGATGATGCTGGGAAAGTGCTGCACTCAATATGCCAGAAAATTTGGAAAACTCAGCAGCGGCCACAGGATGGGAAAAGGTCAGTTGTCGTTCCAATCTCAAAGAAAGGCAATACTGCACAGTTACACTCATTTCAAATGCTAGCAAAGTAATGCTCAAAATTCTCCAAGTGAGCCTTCAACAGTACATGAACAGAGAACTTCCAGATGTAGAAACCGGATTTAGAAAAGGCAGAGTAACCAGAGATCAACCAATAACCATTGCATCATAGAAAAAGCGAGAGAATTCCAGAAAAACACCTATTTCTGCTTCATTGACTACACTAAAACCTCTGACTATGTAGATCACAATAGGTTGTGGAAAATTCTTAAGAGACGGGAATACCAGATGACCTTACCTGCATCCTGAGAAACCTGTATACAGGTCAGGAAGCAGTAGTTAGAATCAGACACAGAACATTGAACTGATTCCAAATTGGGAAAGGAGTATGTCAAGGCTGTATATTGTCACCCTGCTTATTTAACTTATATACAGAGTACATCATGAGAAATACCGGGCTGGATGAAGCACAGACTGGAATCAAGATTACCGGGAGAAATATCAATAACCTCAGATATGCAGATGACACCACCCTTATGGCAGAAAATGAAAAGGAGAGTGAAAAAGCTGGTTTAAAACTCAACATTCAAAACACTAAGATCATGACATCTGGTCCCATCACTTCATGGCAAATAGATGGGGAAACAATGGAAATAGTGAGAGACTTTATTTTCTTGGGGTCCAAAATCCCTGCAGATGGTGACTATAGCCATGAAATAGCTTGCTTCTTGGATGAAAAGTTATGACCAAACTAGACAGCATATTAAAAAGCAGAGACATTACTTTGCCAACAAAGGTCTGTCTAGTCAAGGCTATGGTTTTTCCAGTGGTCATGTATGGATGTGAGAGTTGGACTGTGAAGAAAGCTGAGCGCCAAAGAATTGATGCTTTTGAACTGTGGTGTTGGAGAAGACTCTTGAGAGTCCCTGGGACTGCAAGGAGATCCAACCAGTCCATCCTAAAGGAAATCAGTCCTGAATATTCATTGGAAGGACTGATGCTGAAGCTGGAACTCCAATACTTTGGCCACCTGATGCGAGGAACTGACTCATTGGAAAAGACCCTGATGCTGGGAAAGACTGATGGTGAGAGGAGAAGGGGATGACAGAAGATGAGATGGTTGGATGGCATCACTGACTCAATGGAATGAGTTTGAGTAAGTCTGGGAGCTGGTGATGGACAGGGAGGCCTAGTGTGCTGCAGTCCATGGGTTGCCGAGAGTGACACGACTGAGCGACTGAACTGAATTCAATATAGATTGGAACTTTGTGACACCATGGCAAGTAGGACGTGACTGAACAACAAAGCACAGCACACAGACTGAAACGTGGCAATGCTGAACTGCAAGTGAGAAGGGCACTCTGCTGGAAGAAGCGAAGGGAGCAGACACAGAAGTGATGTAAGAAATTATAGGGTTGACTATAGCTTCAGCAGTTGCTTTATTTGGGAAAGCCTAGTCTTCTGTTTGTGATTGATTGTTCTCAAGTTTCAACTTCTTAATCATTGAGGCATTTACCAAAATTGACTCTGGCTTAGATTTCTCTGGTTGACTCAGCTGCCAAGGCATTATGGCTACAGTCTTATGGCTTCCGGTCTTAATTACTTGAACAATATCAGTTCTTCCCTTCCTGATTTCCCATTCTGTAATACAATGAGCAACTCACTTTCTTTCCTCTAACCATCATGTTTATATCAATTCAAATATTAACCATATGAACCTCTTCTTGAAGTCCTTTAAAACTTTCACCATATTGTTCTCATTCAAGTGCCTGAATGCTCATCTGATTTTGAAACTCAGAAACTGCCTGCCAGTCTGAGGTTGGTGTCCAGAGGAAAGATGCTAAGAAAGAATATAGGTCCAGAATTGAGTCAGTTGTCCTTTTGTGCTTGCTGCATCCATCATGATGGCTTTGGGTGGCTGTGAATTAAGAGCAAAAGCTATGCCTCTGTAGGAGAGCAGACAGGGACAGTGATGAGGCTCCTTCCACAGTGTTCTTTAGCACATCCATTCTCATCAGTAAAGCGGCCCAGGATCAATGCTGGATTGGCAAAGCAAAAACCTTAGTAAGCCTAACCCAGGATGCTTAATGCAGGAGCCCAGGTAAGTAGAGAAGAGCCAGCAGGCCTGGGCTGGAGCCATCCACCAGTGTGCTTCTTCTAGAAAGGTCACATCACCTGAAGTGATGAGCAAAAATGTGGCAGACTCTGTGAAGCCTGCTGAGATTAGGAGGCTGTGTTCTAAGAAGATTTTACAGTGGCAATGAAGCCATCTCTCAGCTGCTGAGAGTGTGGCAAATCAGACTCTGCCCTCAGATGCCAAAGGTAAGGCTGCCAAGCCCTGGCAAAGAAGGAGAAGTTCTTACAAGGAAATTGCCAAGAAAAACCTGCTGGTGGGGCCCACTCCTGTGTGTATCTGTGGCGGAAGGTGGAGGGCCAAAGTGGGTCATCTGCAGGAACCACTTGAATAGTGGGACCATTTCTAGGGCACTAGGTTCTAGATGTTTTAGGATTAGGTAGACTTGGTTAAAGCAGAATCATTGTTTTTAATCAGTTAATTTTATTGATTTAGTTACGGGGTTGAGGGTTTTATTAAGACTTTTTTCACAGCAGTTTTAGGTTTGAAGCACTATAGGAGAAGGCACGTAGATTTCCCATATGCCCTGCCCCACTCCTGCATAGCCTTCCCCATCATCAGCATCTCCCAGTGGCCCCACTCCTGCATAGCCTTCCCCATCATCAGCATCTCCCAGTGCCACAGCAGAATCACCCACAGACCATAGTTTACTTTTGCGTTCATTCTTGGAGTTCTGCATTTTATGGGTTTGAGCAAATATATGATGATAATAGTATCCATCATTAGAATAGCACACAGACTAGCTTCACTGTCTCCAAAATCCTGTGTGCTCTGCCTGTTCATCTCTCCCCACCCCTGCTAACCCTGCCAACCACTGCTGTTTTTACCACATCCATAGTTTTGTCTTCTCCAGAATGTCCTATAGTTGGAATCATACAGTATATATCTTTTCAGACTGGCCTGATTAACTTAGTGATATGCATTTTAAGATTTCTCCATGTCTTTTCATGGCTTGATAGACCTTTGCTCCCCATTGTTGAGTAATATTCCATTATCTAGATGTAAACACAGTTTATTTATTTATCTACTGAAAGACATCCTGGTTGCTTCCAGCTTTTGGCGGTTATGAATAAAGCTGATATAATTATCTGTGTGCAGGTTTTTACATGGCAAGCAAGGGGTTTTATTTTGTGATTTTCATTATGTTTTGTTTTCTGTAGTTTTCCACTTTGTCCCTCTTGCACATGGGCTTTCTAAATCTGTTTTTATTTATTTATTTATTTATTCTTTCTAGGATATGGTTTTGTTTTTAAACTGAGAAAAAAAAATTTTCCCAATCACAGTCAGAAATGGATGGTCATTGCATCATTCCCAAATAAAGGTAAAAAATGAAAATAAACTATGATCTTCAGCTTCAGGCCCAAGTCTAATTGGGCAATGGTGCACTTGTGTTTTTCTGGTTCTCTTTAAATTGAAATATAGTATGTGTAGTAAGAAAAAAAAAAAGATTAATAACAAAGCAGCAAGCCACTAAAGGCAGGCCAAATTGACTTCTTTATTATAGTCTGTCAAAGTAGTAATTGATATAAAGTGTGGAAAGACTGTTAAGAATTTGTGAGAGAAGCCAGAAGAGATTTCAAGGTGGAATTAGAAATGAGTGAAGAGCAATACTAGGCTTAAAGCATTTCAAAAGGAAAAAGCATTACTGTTCTTTCACTGAGATTTTTATTTTAACTGTTAACTTGGTGCCTTTCTTTGACTCTCTAATATAATTCAGTGCTGAAATTATAAAGAGAAGATTCTCGGGCCATCCTCAGTGGTACACTTTCTGGTTCATTTGACAAGTCTTTGCACCCCCTTAGAGGCTTGGCCTCATAAATACTCAGTACCTGCCTCTTGGACAAATAACTGTGTATAAACATGTAAAGCAAGCGTGGCTTCATTGAGTGGCACTCAAAATGATTTCAGGGGACATCTCATTTCTCCCCATCACTTATATTTTCTATCTCTGTCTCTCCCTTCTTCTCTCCCTCTTTTCTTTCTTCCCTCTCATCTCTTTTTTTTGGGGTTTTTATTTTTTAAAATTAATTAATTTTTAATTTTGTATTAGAATGTAACTGATTAACAATGTTGTGATAGTTTCAAGTGGACAGCAAAGGGACTCAGCTATACATATATATGTATCCATTCTCTCCAGAACTCTCCTCCCATCGAAGCTGCCACATAATGCTGAGCAGAATTTCCTGTGCTATACAGTATGGTACCTTGTTGGTTATTATCCATTTCAAATGTAGCAGTGTGCATGCTGATCCCAAACTCCCTAACTATCCCTTCCCCCGTCCCTCCCCCCTGGAAACCATAAGTTTGTTCTCTGGCAGTCCAGGGCAGGAGGCATGGGTTCAGTCCCCAGTCCGGGCAATCAAGATCCTGTATGCTACATGGTGTGGCCAAAGAAATGAAAAATGATTTTCCTTCTTTTTCTACTCCATGTCTTCAAGTGACTTCTGTCTGTTTGCCTATAATTTACTTAGTGCCCACCCCTCAAACCCCAGTGGATAACATATAGTGTCACTGGGGATCCCAGGGCTCTGGGGAGTGTCCAGCTGGCTGGATGGATCACTCACAATCGTAACTGGGATGACAGACATTTCCGTAGCTGTGCTTGTCTGGAGTGAATTTTCTACAGTCACTCTGTCCTAGATATCAAATATGTTTGCCTCCATGTCTTCTACAAACCAGTTGGATAACTACTCACATTGGAATTCTGAAGAGATTATGAAAATTGAAACAATGTGGGGGCAAAATAGCATGTTTTACAGAGGGGGAGATTCTGTTGATGGCACGGTGTGATCTATTCACTGCCTTGTGGTCCTGTGTTCTCTGAGGAGTATCTGAAATCTACGAGATATTTCTATATCACAGTTCACATTGGTCTCTCAAAATCCCTCTGCAGACATCAGTTACATAATACATCAAGGGCTCCCTTTGCTTTCATTCTTGCAGCAAGTGCTCCGGGAGATTACATTTCTCTGGCTTGAGTCACTGAAGTCCTGAGATTAAAGTTCTCCAGGGAAGGCATGCCAGCATCCTTAGAGAGTTCGGCCTATGCATTTTGAATTTCAAAGAGAGGGAGAAACAGCTAATAATTTATTCACAATCAAGATCTATACCCCAATAGCCCAGTTCTGCCTCTTTCTTAGAGTTTCTTTTCCTTTCTGCCCCTTCTCTTCCTGACACCTTCAGAAAGACTTAGTCTTCATTGGTTCCCACAGAGAGCCTACAAGTGATAAACGCTTCAGCTTTGAAGAGTTGACTTCTTAACCCTGCCTCTGCCCCTCCTTTATATACAGGTATACACTTCTCTCCTGAATTCTGTTGCTCAGTATTAATTAGCCATAATGTGAACTGAAGTCCTAATTTCTGTAAGAATCTGTATACAAGCTTTTTAATTTGAAATACAGTTGAACTGACTATTTTATACTTCTGTTTCTCAAAACATACAGAATCAAGCTAGTGTTTACTTATGTTGAGAATTCACTTTATAAATCTTCCAAGATTAAATCCCCCCTATTCTCACACTCTAGTTGGTAATCTTAGGTAGAAAAAAGTTCATTTCCACGGTATACTCTGACCACTGCTGTATGGTGCAACTTTTTGTGATGATAAAAATGTTCAATATCTGCCTTGCCCAATTCAATCATCAGTACCCATATGTGGCTAATGAATGTAGCATATGAACTTTTGTGGTATATATATATATATATATTTTCTTTTTTCCATGTAAAACAGAACATAATTAAAGAGGAAAGAATGTATTTCTGGCTAGAAGAAAAAATATTAGTAAATCTGTCTCCCAGAGGCACCCAGTACAATGGGAAAGTCTAAAACCTGATATTTTTCAATAAGAGATTCCTACTAGGATTTGATGACTAAAGCAATAGGAACCAGCAGAAAACAGAGGAGTTTTTAGAGTTCAGAATCTCTCTATGTAGTTATCACTTGTCTTGGACTTTATTCCTGACCAGTTTGACTCTTTGAAACAGATTTGGGATCCCTGATTTTTTTTTAAACTTATTGAACCAGAGCAACCAATAGACCTAGTCTCTGAATTCTGCATTACTCAGTGTTTATCATTCACTTGTTTTCTGCCTTTTACTATGTCTGTACTTATCAAGCCCTAATAGAAAGCCCATACTGAGAAATACCAGTTTCTAGATTTTCCTTCCTATTGCACTGGGTGTTATTGGAAGGTGTGTGTGTGTATGTGTGTGTGTGCTTAGTTGCTCAGTCGTGTCTGACTCTTTGGGACACCACTGGCAGGACTGTAGCCCTCCAGGCTCCTCTGTCCATTAGAGGAGGCAAGAAAGAGAATTCTTTCTCCAGGCAAGAATACTGGAGTGGGTTGCCATGCCCTCCTCTAGGGGATCTTCCCAACCCAGGGGTTGAACCCAGGTCTCCTGTACTGCAGGTGGTTTCTTTACCATCTGAGCCACCAGGAAAGCCCATAATTGGAAGGTAGATTTACTATTAAAAAATAAATCTATCCTCATTTTTTTCTAATTTACTAAATTTCTATCTGACAACAGGAAAGAAAAAAGCAACCCTCATACTCATTTCAAGTGTTCAGTTGTCACATGTGAGCTGTGGCTGCTGCGTGTGAGAGAGTTACAGAATGGAAAAGTCTTTGGGGACAGGGTTCATCTAACCATCTATACCCCAGAATATATGAAATTTTTTTTCTTCCTAGAATCACTGACTGAGAAGTTTGAGAGGAAGGTGAGGGCTGAAGGTTGAGGCCATCATCAGCTGAATTCCCCACATAAATCAAAAGTAGCCCAATCTGGTTTAGCGGATTTTCTGAACCTAGATCTTTAGCTCTGATACTCTTTCTGCTTACGTAATAGAGCCAGGCCAAACATGTTTTACGATTTTGGTTTCCTGAAATCCAAATTCAGATCTACTTTCAGGTTCCAGCATTTTATGGGAGTGAAGGATTTTTGGAAACAGCCACCCTGCTTGGAATACCCTGCTTTCCTCCTTCCAACCCTCCTCCCTGCTATCTCCCCACCCAGTCTCCATCCACTCAGTCCAACCAGAAAGCCCGCCAACCTCAAACAAGCTCCATCTGCTCAGTCCCTAATCTCTATTTAAATCAAGCTAAGTAAACACTTTTTCTGGGAGAACTGGGCACAGTTCTGCAATGGGATTGAATGGAAACATCTTTACTCACATCTTCTGCTGCATTTGTTTCTGGAGTTAGTTATTTTTAAGGTCTTTTCAGACCATCCTCTAATTAGTACAGCAGCTTTCACTGATTCTTAAAATGATTATCTACCCGAGACAGAAAAAGAAAGGCAAACTTGTGGTTATTTGGTTAATTTAGTCTGTAGAGTCAGCCACAACAGATAATTAAGCCTTCTTGTTTAAAGAAATCATTCAGAGAATGAATTACTCCGTTAAGTTACCTGCATTGATCTCATCAATCAGATGGCAGGCTCTTCGTCTGGGGCCATCTAGAAAGAAAGTGCCTGCATCTCTATTAGTTTCTCTGATGGCTTTCCCATCCTGTCCATCCTTCACCTCCTGGCCCCCACCCCATCCTCCTTTAAAAACTCAAGGGAAGTGAAATTCATGTCACTGGCTGTTTTCATGGTCAGTCTGAAACCTGAAACCCTTTCCCTAGAAATTGTGCCATTCTCTGTTCTCTGTCATTTCCAAACAGTCTGGAAGGGGAAGTATGTCAAATGAAAATCAAAGAGTATTTTAAGCATTTTCAGGAAGCAGGACTAAGGACTAAAACCTCATGGATTTTGAATTTCAATCTCCAATGTATTTATAATCACAAAAATATTTGACAGAGGTCATGCATATACACGTGTGTGTGCCTTATTTTTCAGTACAGATTCATTAGAGTAGCCTTCTCTGGTCCCTGGAAAGATAGAGGCAGTCAGTTTTAGTGGCTACAGTAAATGTCAGGAGAGGTTCTTTTTTTTAATCTTTGAAACAAAACTCCCAAAGTTTATATAATCTAATACTATAAGTGAATTTTGTTCCTTACTGGTTGTGTCTTTGATAGTTAAGGTTTCTATAAGGCCCATCCAAATTGTCTGGTCTTAGAGCTTCATTTGGAGAAGGCAATGGCACCCCACTCCAGTACTCTTGCCTGGAAAATCCCATGGACAGAGGAGCCTGGAAGGCTGCAGTCCCATGGGGTCACTAGGAGTCAGACATGACTGAGCGACTTCACTTTCACTTTTCACTTCCATGCACTGGAGAAGGAAATGGTGACCCACTCCAGTGTTCTTGCCTGGAGAATCCCCGGGACAGGGGAGCCTGGTGGGCTTTTGTTTATGGGGTCACACAGAGTCAGACACGGCTGAAGTGACTTAGCAGCAGCAGCAGCAGAGCTTCATTGCTCAATTCTGCTCTGGGCACAGGTGGTGTTGATGTTCCCTTGGATTCAACCTTCAGGGTACTTTAGACAGCACTGGCACACTTGAGTATATCGCACCCATTTGACACCTGAGTTCTTTATTTTTAGCTTCTTCTTGATAGGTAGTCTGTGCCCAACAGCTATTTATAAATTCATGGTCTATTAAGATAACTGTTATCGTCCAACTTCATATTTTTTACATTAAAGAGACCAGAACAGTTGTCCTGGTTACTGTCTCCAGCTGCTGTGCCAACAGCAGCTCCAAACGTTCTACAAAAGTCTCTCTTGGTGCCAGTGTGGGTAGGGGGCACACCAGGCTGCTTCAACCTGGTTAAACATCACATCTCAGACTTCAGGTTACAGATATAAGTAAAGATATTGCTTTTTTTGTTGTATTTATTATTATTAGAAGTCTGCTTAGTCACAAGAAGATTGATCATTCCTTCTACTTGGAACACCATCCAGAACGGCACAGAAAAAAAAGCACAGGCTTCATCGTCAAAGGCCTTGGCCCCTAGTCTGGCCCTGCCACTCTCTGGCTATAATTGGACAAATGAATTAGCCTTTCTGATCTGAGGATTCATCTATTTGAAAAAAGAACCTAATAATCTATAATGAAGGGTTTCCCCAGTGGCTCAGCAGTAAAGAAACCACCTGCAATGCAGGAGATAGGAAGAGCCGTGGGTTCGATCCCTGGGTGGGGGAAGATATCTTGGAAAAGGCAGCAGCAACCTACTCCAGTATTCTTGCCTGGGAAATACCATGGACAGAGGAGCCTGGCAGGCTAGAGTCCGCAGGGTCACAAAGAGTCAGACACGACTTAGTGACTAAAAAACGACAACAATCTATAAGCCATGGGGTTGTGGCCGAGTGAGAAGAGTTAGTGTGTTTTGAGGACGAGGACTGCCTTTCATCCTGGTGTCTCCTACATTTAGCCCATTGCGAGGAGGAGAGCAGGCACTCATCGAGGTGCACTGGGTTCATGAGCATGAGTGGAAGGATGAATGACTCAGTTAGTGCATGGGGAAAAGTTGTATAGAGATAAAGAGAAGTTTGGGTTTTTTTTTTCATTAAAACAAAAAGTAAAAAAAGTCTTTCCTGTGGAAGACTGAGAGTCTTATTCGTAAATCAAAGGTATTGTAGCTTTAGACACTTTTGTTTCCTAATTAATCCCTAGAAGCTACAGTCCACGTCATTAAAAAATTAAAAAGCTGGGTAATAAAATTTTTCAAAGCATTTCTTAACTTGCTCATAGCAACAACAGCAGCAATGGTAGCAAACATTAACAGAACACTGGCAATGCACCAGGCATTCTGCTAAGTCCTTTTTGTGCTTTATGTCATTGCATCTTCAGAAATGATCCTCAGAGGTAGTTGCTGATATATTCCTTAGATACAGGAAGGAAAACGATTTTAAAAGGCCACAGATATAACAAGGCTACTCAACCACTGCCTCCTGTATCCTTTTGCTAAATTCAAAGTCACACTAAAATAATGCAATCTTTGGTTTAGTGGCCTCGGTTTCTTGAAAGAAGTTACAGGAGAGCATAGATGGCATCCTATTCAGCTTTGACTTCTCAAGATCTAGAGAATGCCTGGCCCACAGTAGGTATTTGAATGTTGAATCAATTAACTGACGATTCAGCCCATGGTATAAACAAACGTTGTCAGGTATCCCAAAGAGCTCAACTCAAAGAATGTTGTCTTCCTTTCCCTTCCCCCTCATCCTTCTACCCCAGCACCATTTGTTGCCTACTGCCTTGACTATTCATTGGAAGGACTGATGCTGAGGCTCCAATACTGAGGCCACTTGATGCAAAGAGCCAACTCATTAGAAAAGACCCTGATGCTGGGAAAGATTGAGGGCAGGAGGAGGAAGGGGTGACAGTGGATGAGATGGTCGGATGGCATCACAGACTCAATGAGCATGAGTTTGAGCAAATTCCAGGAGAAGGGGGAGGACAGGGGAGGCTGGTGTGTTGCAGTCTATGGGGTCACAAAGGGTTGGACATGACTGAGTGAGTGAATGACAACAACAACCTTTACTCTTCAGCTTGGCAAGGTCAGTTTTGGAAATCTCCAATCCAACCTAAGGTACAATGGGGGAAAAACAAAGAGAGAAACGCAGGGTCTACAGTATATCTCACTATGAAGTTACAAACCCTGTTCAATATGTTTTTTCTTCTTTTTAGCTTCATTAAAAAAAAGTTAAGTAAAATACAGGAGGTAAAGTCTGATATTGAGAGCTGCTTTTAGATCATGATTTGTGATGTGTGGGTTTGAGTTTGAAGTGTACGTGCCCATAGGAAATGCTTCATCTTTTGCGTAACAAGTCAGACATGTGGAATCAGAAGCAGCATCCTTCCTACTAGAGACTCAGCCTATAAACTAGGAAAGCAATCATGACTATTTGGTGCAGTAGTTTCCTTCAGCCTTCTAATATTCATCCTCAGTTTCTTTCAGTAATTTGATTGAGCAATACCCTTGTTGGCTGACCTTCAATCTTGCCTCTGAGGATGCTATGTTCCATTAACCATCCCCATAGCTCTTGACAGGTCAAGCTCTCTTGGCTGCATCGCCAGTCTCGCTACTCATTATGAAATTGGGCCAACCTGGCTTCCGGCTAAACACTATCCCTAGCCCCTGTCTCTGGGTTCCCATCTTCTTCATTGCTATCAGGAAGCCCAGCTCTGTAAGAGCACCTCCTTACAGTCAGTCCCAGCCAATAAAGAGTGGCCATCACCGAGCATCTCAGTGTGCTGGGGACACTCTCCCTAGCGTGTTTTTATCACTTTGGTAAGTGGAGCATCCTCTAGGCCAACTCCCAGAACAGACTTGGCTGTTGGGATTTCTAGACTTATCTACTAGCAGTCCACTTTTCTGAGCATTTTAATACCCTCTTTGACTGTCAGCCATGGCAGTCTTGGTATTTCTACTGTACTGAGCATGGACCACCACTGTCCCCCAGCTCCCAAGAGTCAGCCTAGGTGCACACTGGCCAAGCCTCTTGGGGTCCTTGCCTGGGTATTAAGTCCTATATCACAGCCTAGTGCTATACTGAGTTTTCCTTTTATAATGTTATGCTCCGCCCGCCTTTATCAGCATCTTCAGTCGCTTATGCACAGCCCTGGGTAGATTCTGTAGCTTCTCTGTGGTGTAATCCATCTCCTGTCTTAGCAGACTCAGGGTTTCCTCACTATATTTTGTCTGACTTAGCCACAGTTATTCTTCTCTGTCTGGAAAGAGAGGTGGGCATACATCCTGAAGGGAGGTCATGTAGTCTTGCAAGCAGAACCTTCATCTATAAGCAGAGTAAGGAGAGTTAGGCTTTCCCAGGGAGTCATGGGCCACTTCTGTGGAGCTAACGGATACAGAGGAATCTAGGATGCAAGGCTTTTTTTTAATACATTGACCTGGATGTTCCCATCCCAGTTTCAGGGTCCCACTCTTTTTGTGTGAGGATTCATTTGTTTGTTTTATTATTTTATTTTATGACTGGGGTGGTTCTTTATTGCTGTGCATGAGCTTTCTCTAGTTGTGACGACGCGGGCTCATCTCTAATTGTGACAACGGGAGCTAATCTCTAATTGTGGCACTCAGGCTTCTCATTGCGGCAGCTTCTCTTGTTGCAGAGCACAGGCTCTAGCCCCTTGAGCTTCAGTAGTTGCGGTGCATGGGCTCAATAGTTTCAGCTCTCAGGCTCTTGAACGCAGGCTCAGTAGTTGTAGCGCATGGGCTTAGCTGCCCTGCTACATGTGGAATCTTCCTCGATCAGGGATTGAACCAGTGTTCCTCGCATTGTAAGGCAGATTCTTAACCTCTGCACCAAAGGAAGCCCAGAATCCCAGTCCTTTCTAATTAACACCTGAACTTGGTACAGCTGAATTGCTGAGACTGAGAATTTAACTTTTTCTAAGATTCTGCTGGAGCTTCCCAGGTGGTGCAGTGGTAAAGAATCCACCTGCCAGTACAGGAGGCATAAGAGATGTGGTTCAATCCCTGGATCTGGAAGATTCCCTGGAGGAAGAAAAGGCAACCCACTCCAGTATTCTTACCTGGAAAGTCCCATGGATAGAGGAGCCTGGTGGGCTACAGTCCATGAAGTTGCAAAGAGCTGGACACCACTGAGCCCTTGAGGAGGGCATGGCAGCCCACTCCAGTATTCTTGCCTGGAGAATCCCCATGGACAGAGGAGACGGGCAGGCTGCAGTCCATGGGGTCACAAAGAGTCAGACATGTCTGAGCACAAGCACACACAAGATTCTGCTACTCTGAAGTTCAGTTATGGGTCTGATCTCCATTCTTCTTGCCCTCTAGTTGCAGGTGAGAATGTCTTTATTTGTCGAGAAGAACCTCTGCCCTTCATGCTGCTGCTGCTTATTCACTTCAGTCATGTCCAATTCTGTGTGACCCTATGGACTTCAACCTTCCAGTCTTCTCTGCCCATGGGATTTTCTAAGCAAGAGTACTGGAGTGGGTTGCCATGCCCTCCTCTAGGGGATCTTCCAGACCCAGGGAACAAAACCGGGTTTCCTGTCTTTACCGCTGAGCCACCAGGGAGGCACCTCTGGCCTTCATAGTTGATTCATCATCCTCATCCTGACATTGTCTTTCTATAGTGTATCAGTTGCCCCCAGCAACAATCCTCTAGTTCAATTTTTAAAATAACCCTTTCCCCAAACTGCTTCAAGGCCGAGGGCATTCCCGCCACCATGATCCCAGGATCCTGTGGTCACCATGATTTCACAGCCCAGGAGCTGTGACAGGTGTAGCAGTAGGGCCAACACAGCATGCCAGGGCTATCATTAGTGCAGGGACTACTGAAGTGACGGCAGAACATTGCCCCTCACCCAGCTCCAAAATGCCGTTTTTAGATTCTGTTTCCTAGTTCTGCTCCTCATACCCTGTTCCATATCAGATTCTCCAGCAAACAGACTCTCATATAAAGGATTGCCTTCAGGAAGTCCCTGGGGGAATCCCTCTTTGGCTGTCTGAATGAAGTAAAACTGAACAGGCAGAGCAATGGAATTGTGATGCAGTCACCCCATAAGCCTCAGCTGACCTCATTGTCAGCTCCAGAGCGGAGACAGTTCATATTGGCCCTACCTTAAGGTAAAAGAGCAGCAGTTTCACTCTCATTCTTCAATCAGCTTCTCCTGGGAAGTGTGCTTGGCCATGGGCAATGAAGCCTTTAGCTGGGAGCGATTCTGGAAGAGCAAGCCATCCACCTAGCAGCTAAGAAAAGGAAGGATGTCCCTGAAGAGGGATCTGAGCAACACCTAACATCATCCTCTTGTGAAATCCTTTGGGCCGCTTCTAGATCCCTTTGAAAGTAAAGTGAAAGTCACTCAATCATGTCTGACTCTTTGTGACCCCATGGGCTACACAGTCCATGGAATTCTCCAGGCCAGAATACTGGAGTGGGTAGCCTTTCCCTTCTCCAGGGGATCTTCCTAATCCAGGAATCAAGCCGAGGTCTCCTACAATGCAGGCAGATTCTTTACCAGGTGAACTACCAGGGGAGCCCTCTAGGTAGTCCCAACCCCTCCCACCCCAGGTCTAGATCCCTTTAGGCAGACAATATGTCTCATTCGTGGGGCTTCCCCATGGGTGGCGCTAGTGGTAAAGAATTCACCTGCTAATATAGGAGACTCAAGAGATGTGGGTTAGATCCCTGGGAAGGGAAGGTCCCCTGGAGAAGGGCATAGCAACCCACTCCAGTATTCATGTCTGAAGAATCCCATGGACAGAGGAGCCTGGTGAGCTACAGTCTATAGGGTCACAAAGAGTTGATCACAACTGAAATGACTTAGCACACAGCACATGTCTCATTCATATCTATAAAGCCACCTCTTAGCATGCTGCCTATACAATAGATATTTTTTTTTTAAAATGTGGTTGACTCAGTGAATGCAGCTGAGATGGTGAAGGAAGGAAAGCCACTCAAATATGCTAACAAAGTTTAGGGATTTAGACATGTTGCATTTGAGAGGCACTGTGACTTTTTGTGCTGGTGCAGAGGTCTAATGGGGGCTTCCCAGGAAGCTCAGTGGTAAAGAATAAGCCTGACAAGCAGGAGATGCAGGTTCGATCCCTGGGTTGGGAAGATCCCCTGGAGAAGGAAATGGCAACCCACTCTAATATTCTTGCCTAGGAAATCCCATGGACAGAGGAGTCTGGAAGGCTACAGTCCATGAAGTCACAAAGAGTTGGACACCACTGAGCCCTGGAGGAGGGCATGGCAACCCACTCCCAGCATTCTTGCCTGGAGAATTCCCATGGACAGAGGAGACTGGCAGGCTGAAGTCCATGGGGTTGCAAAGAGTTGGACATGCCTGAGCAGCTAAGCACACTGCATACACAGGTGACAAAACAAGATATCTAATAAGCATCTGGATAAATAAATCCAGAGTAGAGGTCAGATTTACAGCAATAAATTGAGAGTTATCAGAATATAAATCTTGTTGTCTCTCTTCACTCTTACAAACAAAACTCTGATTTTAAAAATAAAACAGGACTTCCCTAGTGGCTCAGTGGATAAGGATCCACCTGTCAATGCAGGGGACATAGGTTTGATCCCTGATCCAGGAACATTCCACATGCCGTGGAGCAATTAAGCTCCTGTGCCATAACTGCTGAGCCCACATGCCAAGAACCTGTGCCCCACAAGAGGAGGGGCCACTGCAATGAGGAGCCCACGCACCACAGCGAGAGAGTAGCCCCTGCCCTCTGCAACTAGAGAAGGCCCTCACACAGCAGCCAGAGACCCAACACAGCCAAAAAGAAATGAATTATAAATAAATAGATGTTAAAATAAATAAACTTTATTTCCCAGTGTTTTTATAGAAGGGGGTAGCTTTGTGACAGGGTTTGGCTAATGAAAAGGAAGCTCATGTTATTGAGTGGAGGTGCACGAAAAAGTTGGCTTAAAGCTCAACATTCAGAAAACAAAGATCGTGGCATCCGGTCCCATCACTTCATGGGAAATAGATGGGGAAATGGTAGAAACAGTGTCAGACTTTATTTTTGGGGGCTCCAAAATCATTGCAGATGGTGACTGCAGCCATGAAATTAAAAGACGCTTACTCCTTGGAAGAAAAGTTATGACCAAACTAGATAGTATATTCAAAACCAGAGACATTACCTTGCCGACTAAGGTCCGTCTAGTCAAGGCTATGGTTTTTCCTGTGGTCATGTATGGATGTGAGAGTTGGACTGTGAAGAAGGCTGAGCGCCGAAGAATTGATGCTTTTGAACTGTGGTGTTGGAGAAGACTCTTGAGAGTCCCTTGGACTCCAAGGAGACCCAACCAATCCATTCTGAAGGAGATCAATCCTGGGATCTTTTTGGAAGGAATGATGCTGAAGCTGAAACTCCAGTACTTTGGACACCTCATGCGAAGAGTTGACTCATTGGAAAAGACTCTGATGCTGGGAGGGATTGGGGGTAGGAGGAGTAGGGGACGACACAGGATGAGATGGCTGGATGGCATCACTGACTCGAGGGACATGAGTCTGAGTGAACTCCAGGAGTTGGTGATGGACAGGGAGGCCTGGCATGCTG